>FN649734.1:3683477-3694640 GCA_000310025.1 Ectocarpus siliculosus
CGGAGAACGACGGCGCCGGGGTCTCGTCCAAGTCGTCGGTGGCGCCCGTGGCGGCCGGAGAGGGGGCGGGGGTGCCGTCGGTGGTGGCATCGGGGGTGACGCCGGGTGTGGCGGCCGCTGAAGGGGGAGGGGTTTTCAAGTCAGGCGGGGGGGGGGGTCTGAATGAACTCCGAGAGAGAGAGAGAGACGTCTAGCACTGATCATGCACAGTAGTTGGGGGGGGGGGGGGGGCAGAAACTCAGGCGCGGGAGCATGGTGGAAAGAGAGAGAAAGAGGAACAGAACAGGGGTAACAGGGTGTCGAAAATGCGCAGCTCAGGGCACCGGGGTGAGACAGCCTCCTTACCAATCATTCCTATCTCGGCTTTGCTTATTATCGCAACCCGGTGTCATACCCTAGAGGCGAGCGAATCTACCGTATTCGGTGCGGAAATACACTTAAGTGATACCCCCCCCGAAGCGACGGGTGCGATACTGAACAGTAGGAGTACCTCACATGACGAGAATTATTGGTTGTGTTTTTCTTCGTGCGGTGGCCTCTATCTGATGCGTCATCTGTGTATGTGTCTTGCCGGCCGTCAGGCGCGCAAAGGTCATACCAAAATGAAAGGCCGTTTCTCGTACGCAGCAGCTTGGTTGCCAGGAAGCGCGTTAGGTGATGGCGTGTGCCAAGGACTGATGATGTGTTATCCATATGGCATCGGTTGGTCTTCCAGCTTTTTCGTTACTTTTTCTGTGCTCGCCCTCCGTTAGTGTTGTCTCTGAAGCGGTCGTACTACAATGGGCCTCTTGCTACCGGGAGGTTGTAGGCTGCAGGATGTGTCTTCCATGCTTGGTTGAGTGCGTACGGCGCAGCGATTACGGAAACCGTCGCAAACGAAGACACTTGCACTTTCTTTCCTCCGCGCGCATCGCGATGGCGCAACACATCGGCAACCCGATGATACACTACATTGACATTAGTGCACCAACTGCGAAAGGCGCAGCTCTGAATGAGTGGCCCGGAGCCACTTGGTGATTGTTCCACCGGCGTTACACTAACCCCGGATGGCACACAAGAACGAAAAACGAAAAAAGCAAGACAATATCTCACCTCGGAAAGAGACGTCTCGGTGCCCGCCATGGAGGGCGGAGCAGTCTCGGACATGGGCGGGAGCGTCGTCGACTCCCCCATAGGCGGAGGGGTTTCGTCCGCGGTGCCCGGCCCTTGCGTAGTCTCATCGGCGATCACCTATTTTATCGTGGCATCAAACACAAGCACGACGAACCCGAACCGTAGAGGACAGGGGTGAGTTTGGATCGCAGCAAGAGTTCGGACATCCGGATCGATGCAGCAGAGACAGGCGGGGCACTGGTGACACGGGGGTACAACGGCCTAGACAACCGAAACGCCATGGTATAGTTCGTGCTCAACAATGTTCCAACATTTCCCATGCACAAATGACAACTTTTCTCTGCACGCAGGTGGTTGTTCCGAAATCTGAAAGTACCGGAAAACGCCTGTTTCCAGGCGCATCGCGTGACGCAGAGTGTTTCTTTTCTTGCCTTTCCTTGACCTTTTAACGGCGCAAAACGGGAAAAAAATGTTTGTTTGTTTTTCCAGGGGTGTGTTCTTTGCCGATTCCAAAAAACTCAACGGATTTGGACAGATCTCGCAATTTGCCAGCTCGGTAATCTTTTTAGTTTTTTAATTCTGCAAATTGGCGGGGATATTGCTGAAAAACGAAAAACCGATTCTAGAGGATCAACTTGATTTCTTTTTTGCGCGATAACTAACCGACCGATTTCAAAATAAACAGCGGCAAACGATTCCTCTCCTCAATATCTAGCTCGGTACATCGGGGTTTTGCCGGGAAAAATCTGGTTCTCGAGATATTCGACATTGTGTTGTGCCGCATCATGGGCGAATTTCAGCTGCTGGGCGACACACCGCACACCACACGCGGCAACCCGAAGAACACAAAACACGCACAACACGGGGGAGCCAATAAGGAAAGGCCCATGAGGAAGAAGATCCGCAATCAATCGCGGAGCCAATGGCCGGGTGGCTTCTGAGAATGTCAAGCCTGTGCAGCAACATGAGTTTCCATCACCCGGCGCTGGTGATGACAAGGAGGCCGAGAACGCTGCGTCGTGATGTGTGGGTTTTACGTGCGTATGCCAGTGCTGTGGAAATCTTTGTTCAACAGCTTTGCCGGGTTTGTTGTGCGCCTGGTGCGTGCGTGTTCCCTTTCTTTCGTGTTGGGTCTTCTTTTTTTTCAGCACTCCCTTGGGGTTGACTGGCCCGGAGTGTTTGGTACATATTAATTTTACATCAGAGTGTTGTGTTGTGCATGCGAGTACACTGTACATGTGTTTTCGTCATGCGTTGGGAATATATTTTTAGTGCGCGATCAGTTGTGAATAAAAGTGTGTGCACGCGGGGAAAATGCACAAAGCGGGCACCGTGGCATAAAACGGGGGTACCGTGGCGTAAAATGGGGGGCAACGTGGTGATATTTTAGGTGGCTCCGAAGTGGAAAGTGGGGGCACCGTGGTGATACTATTATAGGGGGGCTCCGCGAAGGAAAATAGGGGGTGCCATGGCGGTGTAGGGGGTTTCCGTGGATCATTTCCCCCAAAGTGTTTCATTTTCCCAAAAGGAAAGAAAACTCTGCTGCTATCGACGTGGCTCGACGAGGGGATCACGAACATCGCTGTTTCGCGTTTCAAATATGTTTCTTATCGCACAAAACGTGAATGGACGACTTGTTGTGCACGGACCGTATGTATCGTACATACCCGGAGAGGGAAAATCCGCTCGACGTCGAATTGGAAACGACCAAGTTGGGGACGAGAAAGGCAACAAGAGAGCCGAGGGTTAGGCAAAGCATGGGGGAGAGCGACGATATTGGATCGTACTTTGCAACGATCAACCTTGGATAAACAACACACACCAACTAGTCGAGGGTAGTGGGTGAGCACGGGGAGAGCGACCACATTGGATCGTACCACTTGACAACGCATTTCCTTCTTGTCGTTTGCGTGCTGATGTTTCTGCTGTCTTAACAAGGTAGACCCCTCGTAATCTCGAGAAAATATTAATACAGGGGAGAGAAACGCAACTGCGTGGAGTCGCAGACTACAGCAGCAGTCTTGCCCGCACCAAGATGGAACGTACGAGAAAACACGCAACCTCCAGACACCAACACCCGATCACCTCGCCAAACAAAAAAGTTTGTGAAAAACAATTCCACGGGGCTAGTCCGGAAGAAAATCGACGAAAGTCATGCAAGCACTGATGTACAAGTATCATTGGGCAAACACAGAATGTGAACAGAGACCATTCTTCCATGAACAACGAGTTCTGGACAGGCTCAAAATAAATCAAGCATCCAGCCGTTTTTTGTTTTTGCTTCCACTCACTGTTAGTCTAAGACTTCAACACATCCCCCTGAGACTGTGGATAAATAGATCTCGACCGACCGGATCGGTAGTCTTTCCGTGTTCGTACGCATACTTTCCAAACAAGATGTAGGAACTACTACTACTACTGCGCGCTGTGTACCATCACCCCCGTACCGGTGAAGGAGTTTCGTCGGGCGGTGCGCTGATCTCAGTGAACGTGCTGTACGCGTAGTCGTCATCGGGGAGGATCTCAGACGTCGTACCATCGTCCACGATGGGGCCTGCAGAGAGAGAGACAACAAACAAACACGGGCGGGTGGGGGCGAGGGTCGTCGTGGTCGAAAACTAGTGCCATCAGTCGTGTCGGGAAACGTGATCGATCATTCTTGTCTGCACGAGGATACGCTCACAATGTTTTACAGCTTCCGCCAAAGATGGACCCAAACGACCGCGACATGTCATTCAAGTTTTTGACAGATCTTCCATATGATTGGAAGACCCATCTTCCCGCGACTACGTCACAAACGATTTTTTGTCAACTACTCTGTCACACGCGTGCACATGGCACACGAAATGTTTACAGCAGTATCGGTACAACCAGGGGGGGCTCCCGGAGTCCATGCAGGGACGTACAAATATACTCCCCCGCCCCTCGCTTCGTGTTGTCATTCTAATCCAAATTTGGTATTGAACTATTTTTTTGTGGTGTGTACAGCATCAACACCGATATGGTCTTAATTGCGTAGGCTATGGAAAACCACCCTGAAACCTACAACGTATAGTAGAATCGAGGTGTACATAACGGCTTGGCCCCTACGTGACTACAGGCACGACAGCAGCGCGATAACTTTGTGTGCCGAAAAGATCGCCGGCGTACCTCGCCAAAGAGGGGAAAACATGCGCCGTAAAGACCAGCAGAGACCAAGGGGCAGACCACCACAAAAGCACGCATATTGAGCAATGTGCGGCCTACACGCAGTACTACAACTGCTGTGTACAGCAGTCATGTCTCTGATATGGGGCAGATGTACCATGTCTTTTATATCCATGTGGATCCAATCTCCTGCCTACTGCTGCTCCAAAATCCAAACGGAAAATAGATACCCCGGGAGGGTAAATAACAGCATTCTCAACATGTGATCAACCCGGTTCTGCGTGCGAGAGGGAGAGCAGAGACAACGCGCATCGGAGCCGATGCTAACGTACTGCAGACAACCGTCGGGGTTTACCGCCCTAATGGAAATTACATAGTATGCACGAATGTGTATGGTGCATTGGTGCAATGGTGTGTGTCGCCGATGAAATTGTGGTGCCAACTACTCTGTAACCAGACCGATTTTCAAAGCTCGGTCACTGCGAAACAGAAAACAGCGGCGGCACCGAAAACGGCGGGGTTGAAGCCGTCTTGTCGAGATCTTTCCGGAGCAATATGAGACATACATCGTCGCATATTGTGCATCCTCTTCGTAATCGAGATTTGAAAATCGCTTCGGCCTGTTGTATATACATTGTGTCACCGGTCACCGACGGGTTGATGCGAGCGGCGATTTTTTTTGCGTGCCAGGTGTAATAAAGCTGCGAACACAAATTTGTGAGACAACTCAAACAGCAATGCAATGCCTCCGGACGTACAACGTCTGAGTACATGGTATACATCCACATAGTGGTGAAAGATAGCGATGTAGGCACCCCAAAAATCAGATGAAGCCCCTTGCCGCCGTGTGAGAGGCTGTCACATCATGTCACGCGTGTGTGTGATTGAACAGCAGCAGCGCGGCAAGGTGGGCAGCCAGCCAATATTTTGCATCCTCTCTCTGGCAAGCTGGACAACACAAGTAGTGCATAGGCACGCACACAACTCCGGCCACGTCGATCGCTCCCGGACAGCGACACAACTCCGTGAGGAGAGAACGAGAGACAAATAGATACAGAGAAACACACGGCAGCGGGTAGCTGAGAGGACGCTACAGCAGCAGCGTAGCAAGTTGGTGGGTTGTCTTTCTCTCGTTTTATTCTCGACGTCGTCGTCATGATGATGATGTGTGTCACGCCCAGACCGAACAATTTCAAAAAAACGGATCGACCCCTGGGTTGATCCTTCAAAATATCCTGCAAGAGCACCACAGGAGGGTATGCAAGCAGCGCAGCCAACAATCACACTCACTCTGAGCAGCAACCCCGGCCAACAGAGCCGCCAATGCCAGCGTCGAGAAAGCAGTCCTCATGATTCGACGGCGTGCGTGTGCCACTCCCGTTAATTCTGTTCTTCTTTTGCGGACAGATAGACCCGTGTGCCACGCTACGAAGCAGGAAGCGCTACGCCCGAGAGTCCTAGACGACGGTGTTGCTGGGGACGTACACGGAAGGCGATATCTCCCCTCTTTTCAAGGGTTGGTTCTTGCTGTGCCAGTGGATGCGGGGTGTGCGGTCGTCCGCCGGCGGAGAGCGGAGAGCCAAAAAAACAGAAAAAGAGCCGCAAGGGGGCTCACAGATTGCAGTAATAATACAGTTTGCCATACCGCCATCCTCCGTATCTCCCATTTTTTAATAAGGGGGGGTGCCAATGATTCCACAGAGTCTCTCCGCGAAGGTTGCTTGAAAACGCGCGCCAATCATCGTCCACATCGTCCACTAGTATCGTCTGCCACGGCAGCCACAGGCAACTGAGCAGAGAGAGAACCACACCCGGAGATTCATGTCTTGCAGCCGACGTACGCTTCTGCTTTGTACGTATAGCCACCGTCGCGCGACGGCAGTGGTGTTGTTTCGTCCCGTTGTTGCTGCGGGTCGATGCTCGTCAACAACAGCAGCAGCAGCAACACCAACAGCACCGCCTGCGGACAAGAACGTTGCTGCTGCAGCAGCACCGACTGCAGGGGGGAAGGAAGGGTCACCCGAGACGGCGGCGGCGGCAAAGAAGCGCTTGGATGATAAGTGAGTGAGCAGGGGCTGCGTATTTGAGTGGCTCTCTGCGCCGGGCTGCTAATGCTACATTCACTCATGGATCACCCAGCAGGCGCGAGATATGTACATGTACCCTTGCTTGAGCGGGACACCGCGTCGACATGAAACGTGCATCGTTTCTTGAATAGCTGGTGCTACAAGTAGGTCGCAATCCCTCAACATGCAGCCATCCCATCGAATATTCTGATGTCTTCTGGCTGTGAAATGCCACATAAGTATCATACTGCATTGGCTATATGTATGTGATACATCAAGCATGGTGGCAACCCGTACAGCATTAACACGAGGAATCAACAGCAGTGTATGCTCGGGTCTCGTAACGGTCCTTTCGTATTCCCAAGCCATGCGGATATGCGGATATTGCCCATGCAAGCGACCTTCCCGGATAAAGGTTTATGATAGTCGCATTGCTTCAACTGTAAATGACATTCCTGCATGCATAAATTTACATTCCGTTGGTGAGAGATACATGGATGTGAAGCCCCCCCACCGCTGTCGAACCGTTGCATAAATGATCTCTCTTACCGTATATGACACAAGATAAAACACCCCCTTGGCCGATTTTCAAAGCTCGATTTCTCAACAGCAGGAAGAGTCACAGCGCCGAAAACGGCGGCGTTGGAACCGTCTCGTCGAGAGCTGTTCGAAAACGTATTGTTTCATTTATGCATCCTCTTCGTCGTGGAGTAATCGAGCTTTGAAAATCGGTCCAGGGGGTGTGTTATCTTGTGTCATATACGGTAATCACACCGTCAGCATCCGAACAGCAGAAACCATGTAATGCTGTAGGTCGCAAACAGATAGAGGCATGACCAACATGAAATGGTTGTGGTACATTTTCAGCAGGGCTTGTGGCCATAGAAAAGTATACCTCCTGTTTAGTTTCGAATATGGTGGGGGGTCGTGTGCGGGCCTGTTGGCGGATATGCCGGCCGGACGGTGATAACCGCCGCTTCCCTCATGTCTGTTGCTGCGCGTCCTTGCTAGGGCCACCCCGTTCACGGGTACTCACGTCTAAGGTGGATATTGACGTCTTGTCTAAAGAATGGCGTGTCCATGTCTGCACACAAGAATGTCCCAAATTACTGAATAAATGGTTCCTACACATTCGTCTCGTACCCGCTTTCCCATGTCTCACTACGTCTCGGATCTGCTTGTGCATACCATAACACAGCAGTTGGTGCTAGTAACCGCCAATTCCCCTCCCCTATCCGTCCTCTTTGTGGTCGCTTACTTCTGCTCCCAATGGCTCTCACGCGTATCTCCAGTGAGAGCATTTTCTCCAAGCACGGCGGCAAGATGGTGCTAGGATTCATTGGGGCCCTGGGGCTGTGGTTTCTACGCAGCCATCTCGGAGGCAAGGCTCTGGATGCCGTCAAAGACCAGGTGAGGGGGACGGGGCTGGGCGGTGTTTTCAGTGGCCACCTTTGGTTTGCACGGCCGACTGCTGTTTTGTCCAGAAAGACAAGAGACCAGGACAGCAGTGCCCCGTTGTAGGTCATGGCTTTTGCTCGATCGCCTTACGCACTCACTCACTCGCTCGGGAATGGAGGTGGAGGTGTAGGTAGGTGCTCGTCAGCCTGTAGATAGATGTTGTTCGGGCCACTATTTAATAGCGCTCGAAATCGTGCTCCACGTCCCATCGACAGTTGGGTTTTGGCCTTGAGGCTTCGCGATGGTATCCAGTTATTTTTATGGTGGTGCAAGAAGGCGCGTCACATTCAGCGAATGCACACGCACGACGGTGGCACTCGCACTCGGTTAAGCCTGGCATGGTCTCTTGTACAGCGGCCGAACTCTTTGAAATACACCGTACGGGTTCGTGTCGAAACATTTGGTTCTTCCGTCTCCTTGCGCGTCTCAGGTAAGGTACGACATGTTCATATAGGATTTGCACACCCCTTTTGCCTACCTGCATGCCTGCGTGGGTTTTCAGGTGGAGGAGGCGTGTCCCCTAGAACCGGTGGAGGTAGAAGAGCTAAGGTGCTCCAACGACTTCCCTCCAGACGTGTTCGGGAAGGTCTTGGACAGCGTACGAAGGGCCTTTCCATCCGGGAGGTACGAATGACGCCGAAGCAAACGAACACAACCAACACCCATCAAGCCCCTTTCTTGTGACTTATGCTACAAAATTTGCCGTTCACACTCGCCCCTCTTCTCTCTTCGCGTCGCCTGTCTCCCCCCGCTTGTCCGCTGGTCATCGCGAACAACAACAACAACTACACTGCGCAAACCAAACACTTTGAAGAGCTACCTACCCGGAGTTCGCGCGCCACGTAACGTCGAGCGGGCTGTTGCCGGAGCCGCTGTCGATGGGGTTTCTACTGGATAGGATGGCGCTGACAGCCGCCGCCCACCCCGGGATTCTAGGCGCTGCGGCGAGGGGAGAGACTCCACACTCCGGTGGTAGCTCGGGCGAAGGGGGGGTGGGGGGGTGGGCCAGCAGTAGTGCGGATGCGGTGGAGTTGGAGATAGAGTTTCTTATGGTGGCGTTTTCGGCCGCTGTAAACACAAGACCAGCGGAGCGTATGCGGCAGGTGCGTTGGTACTTCATTCGCTGGCACAGACTCTTGCTTGTTTTCGGTTGGAGGGGGAGGGGGGGGGGGCGTGCTCGTTCGTTTCTTGCCTTTGTCGTTGGCCACCCGTCTGTTGCGAGCACCGTTCCTTATCCTGACAGAGACATCACCAGTAGCAATCTTTTTTCTTTTTTTTGCGATAAGTTCCCGGCTTTGTCACGCCCGGTTCGTGATGTGCAGTACTCTCCTCTTGTCTCGGGTGCGCAAACATTGTCGAAAACCCTGCCAGACATTGTTACAATGCATGTCAAACGACAGTGGGAACTACGATCGGAACTCAGTCTCATGTGCTCTGTGTTTTGAATCATCGAACATCATGCCGCTACCGCCCAGCTGTGGGATATGGCGCAAGGGCGGTCTATGGGGGCAGCGGACGGGGGGCGGGACCAGGACACGGGCGAAGGGGCGCTCCTACCGGCATCAAAGGCAATCGCGTTGGTCGGAATGCTCATGGCCTCCCACCAGCTCCCGTCGGGAAGGTGAGGACCTTTACACGGGCCGGCCGGTGGTTGCTGTCGCGAATCCAAGTAGCTGTTGTTGTTGGTGCTGCTGTTGACTTTTTTGTGTTGCCGTGCTCGCTGCTGCCTTTCGTCCGGTAGGTTTCTCTAAGCCAGCAAATGTACCGCACCAAGTATAGAATCGGGGCTAGGGTTGCGGTCTGCGTGTCTCCTCCCTGGTCTTATTTTCGTAGTTTCACCTTACTTTCTTTGCGTAGGTAGTCCCCTTTGTCGGCATCTGTTTCTCGAGGGCGGCCTCGACGGTCGATCGACGCAGCAGCGATGCCCTCGAGTAGCACCAGGCGGTGCCTCGTCCGGGTATGTGCGTGCAGCCGTCCCCATCTGCGAGGACCCCGCAGTAAGAGGTGCCCTTTCGCTGCGGTGGTGCACGAGGGATGATGATGTATGTGCGCTTTGGGAAGCTCTGGCGAATCGTTCTTCCCGAAAAGGTGGACGAGAGCGGTTGTGATCGACTCTAAATCACGCCAAATTTTATCTCTAAATAACGGCCATCCATCCCTGCCGCGCTTCTTCCCTTTTTCGCGTTCATCGCTTTACCCGCGGATGATAAATTCGCTAGTCCAGGACACACCAGCAATGACTGCTGCCACGGCTTTGCGTGAACCTTTAGCGGAATTTCTCCACCCATCTCTCTTGACCAATGTTTTTTTTTGCTCTCCGCGTTTGCCTGTGCGGTCCCTCAGGTACGCCGTGAAGGACGAGAGTCGAGTCTGGCCCGTGCAGCAGTACCGGCTAGCCTCCGGGAGAGACGCGTTCCTCGAGGGCCTCCTGTCCCTCCACGAGGACGAGGAGAAAAGGACCAAGGGATGGATAGAGCGGAAGCTAGCGCCGGCGTACGACCCAGCGAATGAGGTGGGTAAAGGTAGCGGTTGTCGTTTTTCAACTAGCCGTGATAGTGCGTGGCCCACTCGGTAGTACGTACCGCCTACGGTAGGTGCGCTTCTGGAAACCCTGGGATGTCAAGGTAGAATGGTTGTCTGTACTTCTGTTGGTGCTTTTTTTTTCCGTTTCGTTTGTTGGTGATGTTCGTCTCCATCGACGTGTCGAGATCAGCACTCCCCCCCGTTTCTCTCTGTACCCATCGATCGAGTGTCGCCATGTAGCCTACGGTTTTGTCGGTAGGAACGGTTTCTGGAGTGTAGGTTGGTTCGTTCCATTCACCAATGCCTCTAGTGATGTATGCTGCTGTGGCTGCAATGCAGGCACGCACGCGTTGCTAGCATCCGTGCGGTTGGAACAATGTTGCTTTCGTGTTAATCGACCCTTCGTCGGAAGATGGTGGCCCTCCGCACTCTACTCGGACCCTTGCTCCCACCCTCTCGGTTTTTGTTTGTCTCACCATCACTGCCTACCTCCCTCTGCCCCCCACCATCTGTGCGTGACGCCATGACCGCTCTTTCAACCACTTTCTCCCCTCGTGTGCTGTTTTTTCACCCCACGTGCCCTGCCCTTTTTGCTTTTGCCTGCTGTGCACGCACGCGTACATGTGCCAGGAGCAAATATCGTTCGAGCTGTTCGAGCGAGTTTTGAGGAGCGGTCCGGTGTGTGCATGGGGGGAGTGCCTTGGCATCCGAAACCGCGACAAGCTCTGAAGTGCACGTAGTCTTGTTCTGATCGCGCGCTGGGTGGAGGCGGGGGGGGGGGGGGGGGGGGGTAAACCCTTATTCTTCCTTCCCCAATTCTTTAAACCCCCTTGGGGGGGGGGGGAAGGGGGAAATA
>FN649734.1:3694740-3712631 GCA_000310025.1 Ectocarpus siliculosus
GCCCCGCCCACGGGGGGGGGGGGGGGGGGGGGGGGGGGGGGGGGGCGCCCCGGGGGCCGGCCCGGCGGGGGGGGTGGGTCCGCGGGGGGGGGGGGGGGAGGGGGGAATTACACTGCTCAACGCAGTGCAGGAGTGCCTCGCGCGAGGCTCTGGCATTAATTGTGTGTACTGCCGAAGCACGTAAGCATAGGGGTGTTCACCGGGGCTGCTCGTTCGACTATTGTGGGGGGAACGTGATGGAAGTTCTTCTTCGCCGAGTTGGCAATGATGCTGGCATATCGTCTTCGAACCTTATATTTCCAGAGCGTGTATATATTCGCGACATGAAATATGCGAGGGAGATTTCTATTGAGTTCTTGTTTGAGCGAGTCGGCAGCAAAACGGAATGTCAAATGTTCGACGTATCAGAGATCGGATGCGATTTTACTGTTTCAGTGAGCGGAAACTGGAACGTTTTTTTATGTGAAGACAACAACAATAACAACAACAGCAGCAAACAACATGTTTTTGGCTTGCAAATTTCACAGGTTGGTTAGTGGGCGAGTTGCATTGTGTTGCAAGCTGTAGTGGCCTGCATCTGTTGTATGTTTCGTTGCTGCCACTGCAATGTCGGTTGCTAAATAGACAACATACATACATGTGTACCTTTTTGGGTACATAGGGCCTGTCCACGGAATGCGTCGCATCATCAGTGAGTTTAGTTGACCCGGTACGGGTGTTTGAAGGTCAACTGAGCAGGGAGCGGTTTCCAGAGACCGGAGCGTTAATTCGATGCAAAAACTTTGTTGTTTCTGCTCCATTTTTCATTTTTCGGTTCTGGTGCCTACCAGCAGCACCGGTCACACACGTTCACACGTTCGAGCTCCTCTCCTAGGGGGGAGTTCATGTTACCTTCAACCCGTGTTGGTGTGTTCTTTTCAGCAGGTCGTTGCTCAAGCCTTTTCAACCCACTGCGCACGATCTCTCAAACTCTCAACCTCGCCTACGAACGAACGTGGTTTTAACCAACTCAACACCAACTGCTGCAAATGCGAGCGGGCGAAACTGCACTGATTTGGATTTGATTTGTCGGAGACGCTAGGGGGTACGTGGAATATTCGGCATACCAGGCTTTGAACGTACATATTTTATCTTCTCGGTTGATCCCCTCGCTTCATGAAAACAAGTTGCATGACAAGGGGCAGACAGCACAGGGAGACAGGCGACACCATGTTGGAGCCAGCAGAGAGGGCGCGACGCTTGGCCGGCACCGCCATGGCGTCACTTTTGACCGCGGCTCTGTTTCTGTCAGTCATGGTCGACTCCTTCGTCGTACAGACGCGAGCGAATAGCCAACCTCGCCCCGATCGCATGAGCAGCAGGAGCAGCCTTGCTGCAGCAGCAGCAGCGACTGCAGCGAGATCTTGCGGCGACTCGAACGCTCGCGCTCGTGGCGGTGGCCAGCTGAGGAGAGTTGTCGAGGGCGTTCGTGGGGGTGAGAGCGGCGCGGGGGGAGCCTTGTCGGCGTCTGCGGCTGATGCTGCTGTCCCAGGGGAGCTGGTTGACGTTCTCGGCGACAACGCGGGTGTCCTCAGCGCGGAGCAGCGGAAGATGGCTGCGACGTTGGTGCAGCTTGGACAGGTACAGCAGCAGTACAGTAGATCCCCCGAAGAGGGTGCGACTAGGCGGGCGGTCTTCGTGTTCTCGTTGCGTAGTCGGAGAGGTTTTCTCGTGCGTTTTAGTAGGCGTCGTTGTTGTTTTTCAAAAGTTGGTTGAATCATGATCCCGGTGTATGACGAGAGATCCTACAACAGTAGGGATAGCACAAAGAGGTTCATACGAGTATGATGACAGCTGTGAGGTTAACACCACAGACGACGACCGCGGGGCGTGCTATGTTGTGGTACGTGCAAGTACTGTACCCACGGCAGCAGAGAAAAATTTCGCTCAATGATACTAGGTCGCTTGGTGCTTGCGCCTTGCGGTGAAATAGGGTTGTGCACGGGCACTCGGGTATCGGTTGGAAGATGCGGCGTATTGGTCCAGCTGGTTTGGTCGTTGTTCGCACAGAGCAAAAACAGACGACTCATGGTAATCGGCCCCCCAGCTGTTGTCTGCATTCAGTTTGTCTGCTGATACCACGGTGGTTATTCTGCGTTTACCCCTACTAACTTTTACTGTAGAGTGTAAAATCTTCGGCGTCCAAGATCCCTTGCCTGTCGTAGACTACCAGGAGGTGTCGACAGCGGAAAGTAGTACTTCCAAGAGAAGTACTTCTACATGTTTGTGAAGCATGAGTCCTCGCTCCTGTATTTATCATGTACGTACTCCGAAACACTTGATTTTACAGGAACACCAGCACTGACTGCTACGCATATGTAGGCTACAGGTTCTGCCACAAACGCGCTGAAAAATCGAGGAAAACTCGTGAAACTTTTGCTCCGCCCCTCCCCCTTACCTCTCTCGCTTATCTTGAGTGTGCCCCCCTCCTGCTGGTGGTTGTCTGTTGTCGTTGTTGTCCCAGGGACACCTCTTCGAGGGGTGGCCGGAGGCAGGCACGAGCGACGACAGCAAGAGGAGTCTCATGGACCAGTCCATCGGCCTCGACGCCAAGTACCCGGGGGGGCTCGCGACGTACGTCAACAAGGTGATTTTCTTTACAGTTTGCGTGGTGCAGGCGACAAACCCACAACAAATCGAAAGAAAAAAGGGCGATGATTCATGCTACGGTTGGTATGGTACGTACTCGCGGTAGTTGATTGCGAGTGGTAGAGTTTCGATGGCCCTAAGGGCGCAAGGTTTCGGTACCACGGTACGAGTTAGTAGGTACCCACCGCTGGGCCGGGAGCTTTAGAGGTACAGAACACATCGCTGGGACAGGACACAACATCAATTAGCACCTCCTCGTCGCGCCCGCCGGATGACTATTTACAACAGCGCTTAACGTCGCACAGCATTGTAGATAGGCTAAACACTGCAAGGTTTGAGTCGTACCCCGCGGCTCATTTCCACGCCCTATCTATTATAGTGTGGGCTCGAGGGCGGGTTGGAACGCCAATCGGGTCTTGCCGTTGTGGAGAACCTCTTGTGCTGCTGATGCCCACGACGTCTCCTGCCGTTCGTCCCATTTTCAAACACAACAACCAATCAGGCGCGGCAGCTGCTCAAGGAGGCGTCGGAAGGGCTGAACCCTTTCGAGGGGTTCACGCCCAAGCTCGCAGACGGAGAGAGCCTGGTTTTCGGCACGGAGGAGTTCGATGAGATGGAGGCGAAGGGCTTGGAGGCTGCCGCTAAGACGGCCTTCGTCTTGGTGAGGTCTGTTTCAGGAACGGTTGTTGGCGTTAGCGGTGGTGGTGGTGATGATGATGCTGTTGCTACTGCTGCTGCTACTGTGTGTTGGTGGTGCTGGTGATGTCGTTACAGCATGCGTTTCGTGTTGTTTTCTGGTGTTTGCTTGTCAGCAGTGATGAGGCTAGTTGGCAACAGCATGCCGCACAGGTGCTATTTTTGTTGCCTCCTCGGGAGGTGACCTTCGACGGTCGTGGCGACAGCTGTTGCCTCCGCGGCTACCCTTTCTTCCCTGTGGGCCCAGCGGCCTCTTTGGGTATGTATTGCCAGTTTGCTCTAGTTTTTGATGGTGCCAGTGGCCCGTCTTCTTCAACGGGACCCCGCAGATTGGACGATTTGGGACAAGCAAACGCTTGGCACGGAAGGATTTGGACGAGTACGTAGTCCATGGGACCGGAGGCAGAGGCGGATGCCAGCCATTTTTGGTGTCGGTAACAATCTAAGAAGTCGGGGGGGGGTGTTGGTGTCTAGCCGTCCGTGGGTTTTCCCAGTAACACTGCGGTTGCCGGGTCGGTTCGTCACGGCATTCCATTTTGGGGAAGCGTTCCGTTTTACGCTGTCATGTTCCCTCCCGCCCTCCCCGTCGAACAGATGCGAGGTCCATGGCATTGAAGTGGCCAAGGAAGGAAACCACGAGTGAATAACACCCCCCCCCCCCCGACCTCCTTTCTCCCGATGTGTTATGTTCTCTCGCGCTTTGGCGCTACTTGTACATGCAAGGTCGCCGGCGGGCTTGGCGAGAGGTTGGGATACGACGGCATCAAGCTCGCTCTTCCTGTGGAGGTGAGAGAAAAATCATCACCTGCTGCCCGACGACGACTCGCCTGTCAGAAATGTTCCGCTGGAGTTTTTAGGCCGGGAACTCGTTTGGGTGCGCTCCTTGACTATGCCGGGACCTGTTGAACAGCTTGAGCTCTTGGGGATCACGTTCCAAAGGCTTCTTCTTTGCCGCCCGTGTGTTGGGTCGTTGGACGAGGCTTGATGGCAAAGGCATTTTGTTGAGGCGATGATGGAGGCGGTGATGGTTTTCACGGTACTGTAGTCGTGAGGTTGTCGACTGCGGCCCAGAGCACACTAACCACGCAATGAAATCAGCGTTTACTTCCAGCCAACGCCCCCTAAGAAATGAGATGCGTTCTGAGACACGCCTCCCCTCCCCCCGCCGAGATGCCAGTACGAGCCAGAACAGGCAGCGACACATCGTCCCCGTGGCACGCGTCTCTTCTCGCACCATTTCGGCATGTCTTTTTGGAGTTGTGCGAAACCTCCACCGTTTCCCTCTCCAGTATGTTTGTAGTCGCCTGCTCCACGCCGTTTTTGTTTTGTGCGGCGGGTGGGATGGTCACTTGCTTGGCTTGACGACCGCAGCACTCGTTCTCTTGGTGGCTTATCGGGGTTCTGAGGGGCTGTTGTGTCGAAACTTTTTTTTTTGTTCCTTTTTTGGTTTGTTGCGCCGCTTGCTAGAGTGTTATGCTCTAACGTGCGTTGCTTCGTGCGTGGTCGGTGTCGTTGTCGATTCAACTTCCCCGTGCTGCTGCTGCTGCTGCTGCCGGGCGTCCAGGTTTCGACGAGGCAGCGGTACCTCGAGCTTTACTGCAAGCACATCCTTGCTCTTCAGGTATTTCGGCGAAAACGAGGGATCGCGGTTTGTCGTTTATGTTCGGATGGCCGTCCAAGATCGATTTGTAGGAGCATACATCCCCTGTCTACCTGTGGCTTTCTCGAGACCGTTTGTATCCAAACCCAATGAAAATGAAGGTGTAAATCCAAACAAGCCAGA
The DNA here is from genome assembly GCA_000310025.1 of Ectocarpus siliculosus. Classification (NCBI taxonomy): domain Eukaryota; class Phaeophyceae; order Ectocarpales; family Ectocarpaceae; genus Ectocarpus; species Ectocarpus siliculosus. The sequence goes on from FN649734.1 coordinate 3,699,848, forward strand.
GGGGTCAAGCCAAGTCCGGCTTCACAACGATCACACCCGGCGTCGGTGGCATCCTGCATCTGTGTTGATCATCCGGTGTGAGGTGGTGCCATCTGTCACGAGTGTTCGGTTTCGTGAGGCAAACATGGCCGCGCGGGGGGGGGGGTACGACTTTCGGAGGGAGAGTTGTCATTCGTATTGACACGGGACACCGGTTAGTGCTTCGTTGGACGACGTCGAGACCTTCTGAGGCGGCCAGTTTTGGAAGCGTCCACCCTTTTGCGAAGCACGGCGGCACCCTGGTGTCCTGTCGTCAGTGGGAGGGTGTGGTCTCCAAAATTGTGTGTGTCCGTGTTCCCCCTCTCGCGGTCGGAGGCAAAAATATTGACAAGTCGAATGTGTGCGCAAGGAGCATGGGCTACTGATCTTGATGGTGGTCCTCCTCCTCCAGGCCCGATTTTATCCGTCGTTTTCTCGCTTACACACACACACACACACACAAAGTGCGAAGCGAAGCGAGCGGCAACGCGATCAACCATTGTCGACTTTTGCCTCGCCCATGCTCGCTCTACATGTGCCCGACCCGGTGCCGCAACGACAATCTGGAAAAATCCCCCACGCTTGGGCCAGGCGAAGTGCCGCCGGCTGCCGGGGGCCCCGGCGGATCTGACCCTCCCCCTGGTGATCATGACCAGCGACGACACGGACGCCAAGACCCGTGAGTTGGTGGAGAAGGAGGGACGTTACGGCATGGCGGAGGGGCAGATCATCATCGTCATGCAGGACAAGGTGTGTGAAAGAGATAAAGTACAAAACTTTTTTTGGTTGTTTGTTTCGTTGCGGACGTGCAATATTTTATCTTGAATAAGTTATTTAGGAAATACAAATGATTCGATCACCGAAAGAATATCCGTTCGAGATATTACCACAGTCAAAGAGGATGGGTTGAATGAAATGTTTACAGTGAAGGGTGGCGGTTTCTGGGAAAAGTCACTGCCCGCATTTTTGGAACGTGCTCAAGGCCGTGTGGTATGGGATGGACGACCGACCACACATAACCCGACGCTTTTTGAACGGTCTTACGTTCAGAATTTCGGGTGTTGGTGCGATTGTGTTAGCCGTTTATACGGAGTGAGTTTTCGGGAGAATAAAAAAGAAACAGCTTGGCGGGGGACGTTTCGGAACCTAAATATACGGGGGTGGACTCATGATCGTGCATCGGGGGCGGGGGGGCAAGGGGGAGGCGCCACAGTAGGTGCATATCTACCAAGAGATCGGTGTAGTTTGGCGTGTCGTGTTCACAAGCGTTTTCTCGAACGGCGCACGACAGCGGCGACTCCGTATCAACGATCGAAACATCTGAACGCCAATCAAGTGGTGACACTTGTAACGGTTTTCAGACCACGCACGCACGCACGCACGCACGCTCACGCGAAGTTGCTACTACCGCCGCTGTCGTCGTCGCCGTTTGTTGCCGTTTGTTGCCGTACTCTACCGCTGTGTTCTCTCGAAACGACACCATAACGTGCGTCAATCAGGTCCCTGCCCTGGGAGACAGCTCGGCCAGCCTGGTGCTGTCCGACCCCTTCACGCTGGAGACCAAGCCCCACGGCCACGGCGACGTGCACCACCTCCTCCTCAGGGAAGGGGTGGCGGAGAAGCTCAAGGGAGGCGGGTTCGAGTGGCTCTTCTTCTTCCAGGACACGAACGCGTTGGTGAGGGGTTTCTCCTTCGGTGCTTTCCTTTTTTTTTTTTTTTTGTGCATGAACTCATAGCCAGGGCTCCGGGTACGCGTCGTCCCGGATAAGGGGGATCCACGTGTGTTAATTTTAGCGATATCCGTGAGCAATAGCTTGGTTGTCGATTTCTTGAGAATACCTGGTATACTTCCACAAAAAAACAGAGAAGGACCTGCACTGTAACCACAGTCGAAAGAGATCTGCAGAAATCTTTTCGGTGGTGAGTGGAGGGAAACCGGCGGGAAACTATGTACATCGCTGGTGTCGCGGGGGGGGTGGGTCGTCTGTGTGGGCGGTTGGTTGGTCTGTTGTTAGGCGAGAACAGTGAAACGCGAAACGGCCCAGGAAATTTTCGCGGAGAGGCGGTGGTCGGAAAGCCGCAAGGCGATCGGCCACGATTGTTTTTTGTTTTTTGTTTCGGTGCTTCAAGAGTCCTCTGGTAAGTGCAAGCCTGCTCCCTCAACCGTGTTGGGTGTGTGCATATCACTTGCCGTAAATGGCTCTACTCTTTTATGTCTTGTTGTTGTTGTCGTTGTGACAGCGGTTCTGTGCGGTTGTCAGAGTGCTCCAAGAGAGTCAGTCCTGACGTATCCAAGGGTGTGGCGATGATGTTGACGTGGACGAGCATAATCTTGCGATGCCTTCATCCCGTTGAGAAGCAACGCTTCAGCCTGTGGCCAGTATGGTATCCAGCCAACTGCGTGTGAGTACGAAGAAGACCAACTGCTTCAAATTCCAACCCCGTGGGGCATACTTTTGTTTTGTGCCGTGAAGACGACCATCCCTCCATGCCAACCAGGACGCCCGAATGTTTTTTTTATTTTTATTGTCCATACGCAAGTCTGAACTCTGGCCGTTTGCAGTGACTGCTGCCCGGACCATGTGCAACCTCGTATAGGTCAGCCCTTGTCACTGGTCAGCCGAATGCGCCGTTGCGACAGTGACGTCACTCATGTGGCCTCCTCTCAGAGAACACGTCTGTTTGTTGTTGTCAATGTGCGCGTCGGACGTTATTCTTTTTTTTTTCTTCTTTTTTTGTGCGTGCTTGCAGGTTCTGAACTCGCTGTTGCCGGCGCTGGGCGTGAGCGCGAGCAAGGGCTACCACATGAACTCCATCTGCGTGCCGCGGAAAGCGAAGGAGGCGGCTGGCGCCATCACGGCCTTGACGAAGGACGATGGGTGAGATGGAGAGGGAGAGAAGGCAAGAGGTCGGAAGCAGGACAGGGGAAGAGATAAAAGAGGGGGGAGAGACAAGCAGGAGAGGGGGGGAGGGAAGCCTGTCAAGCCTGCGAAGGAGTGCGTTCTTGCAGCTGCTCCTTCTCTCTCTCTCGGGCCGTTGTCGATTTTTCCCTCCTGCGGCTGGGTGACGCGCCCGTCTTTCCGCTTCTGTCACCCCCCCCCCCCCCCCCCCGTCTCTCCCTCCCACGAACGAAACCGCGACGACAAGAACGTCGTTGATCATCAACGTGGAGTACAACCAGCTGGACCCAATCCTTCGAGCGACGGTCTCGCCGGAGGGGGACGTCAACGACCCGAACACGGGACTGTCACCTTTCCCGGGAAACACCAACAACCTTGTCTTCATGCTCGAGCCCTACCTCAAGGTAATTTTGTTCTTCCTCAGCAGCCCGGGAGCCGCGGCTGTTGCCCCCTCATGCACCAGCTGTTTCTTGCTGTTGCACATGCTCTGTATCCGGGGATTGAGGGGCTGAGGCGTTGTTGGCAGCAACGGCGAAAAGCTGTGGTGTAAAATGTACATTTCACCCTCTCCTTCTTGGGTGTGTCTGTGTTGTGGGCGTGCGTGTGATTGTCTGTCGCCTTGGGTTCGCCTTGTTCCGGGCGGGGGGTCGGTCTCATCGAAGTGCAGCCTGCCCGGTCTGTGGACAGCAGCCGAACAGGGTGCCCTCGCCGGCCGAACCTCGGTGTGTCGAGAGCGTGTGTCATGTCATGAGACGTGGCGGTCCAAGAGGGAGATGGTCCCCGAGAGGAGTGAAGTTACGAAGAGGGGCCACAAGCATTCTCTAGTGGCACCCACCCCTCTGCGTGGCCGTTCGTGCCTTGCTGCACCACCGCTCCAATCGCGCGTCCAATCGTTTGGAATACGCCAGGTGTTGAAGGGGGAGGACGAGGGGGTTGTGGTCGAGTTCGTCAACCCCAAGTATAAGGCCGGCAGCCGGACGGAGTTCAAGAAGCCCACCCGGCTCGAGTGCATGATGCAGGACTTCCCCAAGCTCATGTCCAAGGAACTGGGCGACGCTGCGAAGGTACACGTACAGGGGTGTTGCTCGGCCGACGGACTCGGTCGCCGCACTCGCTGCCTCTTGAGCTCGCCTAACCAGTGTGCGATCGACCGTTGCAGGATAGTTGTTACTGGGAGAGATGGATGGCCCAGTTCGATCTACAAGTAGTCGCCGTGCGTGTCCCGGGAGTATTTTTTGGCAGAGAGGATCTTGATCGGTGTGTGTGTGTACTGTAGGGGGGTGCACTGGCTGAAGTGCATTGCCCTGGAGCGCTCTGCTATGAGTCTTGGCATTCCTGTGCCTCTACAGTCTGTGTCAGGCCGTAGTGCGGGAAGGCCTAGGGCTTACGTCCAGGGTTGTTCGTTCGTCGGTTACACGGTCCTGCTCGAAGCAGTGATCCTATGCGCCCACCAATTCCACTTCTATGTTGAAGACGTGCCAAATTTCGCAGAGGTCCGATCTGCCCTCCCCTCCCTTCCCCAGACACGGCAAAAAAACGTTTTGCGGGGAGTCTGAAGCTTGTACCCTGCCTCCTATTTTGTGGCCGACGACCCCCCCCCCCCGTACCTATGTGTGTTTTTGATTTTTCGTAGATCGGGTTCACTTCTTTCGACAAGTGGCTTACCTTCTCGCCGGCCAAGAACGACCTAGAATCGGCTGCGGCGGCCGCGGCGGACGGCGTGCCCCCGGGGACCGCCTCGAGCGCCGAATCTGAGTTTTACGCCCAGGCGGCGCGGCGACTGCAGATGGTCAGTGGCAGTCGGGGCGTTGGCTGCTTGAGGGTGGCGTTGTGGTTCGAAAATGTGTTGGTGTTGGTGGAGGCTTTGCTAGGCAAGGCGGTTGTGCCCACGTCAGTTGTGGGCGTTGAGGAAACGGCTGTAGTATGTGTTTTTGGCCGGTGTGCCGCAGTCGCTGTTCGTTTGCTACCAAAGCAGTCTTGGCAAAAGCACAGCAGGAGAGCTCCCAAGCAATACTCTGTCAAGCACTATGGGACAAACACATCACCACAGGGAAGGGTTTGTTCCGATCGGATCCAATGGTTTTTGTCGCCCCCTGTCTGTTCTTCCCAATAACACGATGGGAGTGCCGACATATTGGCGGCCTTTTATAAGGCGTTTGCCCGATATTTGCCGGCTGAAACCTCTTGGCACAGACAGAACACCCGAGGTCGCTCTCTTCCTCAAATATGGGCGATGCCCGCTATTGAGTGGTCATTTTTTTTCCTGCCCCTCCACCGCCTTGCTTCCCGCCCCGACTACATGGTTGTATCCGGTTTGTGAGGATTGTGCAGCAGTCTGGCGGACCGAAAATATACATGTTTCTGGGATTCAATGTACAACGTCTTGTATGCACTCGCCTTTCACAGCAGCCATCATGAACATACGCAAGTCGGAAATCAGCATGAAACAGACACACATCTAGAGGGGAAAAGTGTGCGGCGGCGCCAGCGCCGGTTCTTATTCTCTCGCCTCATACGAACTACTCCCTCCCGCAGGCCGCCGGGTGCGAGGTCGGCGAACCCGAGGACGTAGAGTTCGCGGGAGTGCCGCTCTCCATGGGGCCGCGGGTGGTGCTCGAGCCGTCCTTCGCGACAAGCACGGCGGACCTCCGCGCGAAGGCTGGCCGGGGGGTGAAGATCTCCTCGAGGAGGTATGTTGTTACGTACAGCTGCGGCGGCAGTTGTGGGGTGGTCTTGTTTTTTTTGGTGGCTGATGGGGGCGGTTTCTCGTCGATGTTTTTGTTAGTGGTAACATCGAGTCGACCCGGCGTCGGAAAAACACGCACACACACTTCAGGTTTGCTTCGTTTACGTACAAGTAGTGCATTTGACTTTTGATAAACAGTACTATTGTCCCTCTCGGCCGCGACCAACGCTTCTGTGCCTCGGACGTTTATCCTCCGTAAGATAATTGGAAGAAACTCGGAAGGATGACGGCGGGTTTGTCGCCTTATGCCCCCCTCCCCCCTCCGGTTCTCCCACCCGCGGTGGTTTCGACACTGGTGTGCTCGTGCCACATGGGATATGCGTTGAGCACGTCGAGAGGCATTCGTCGCACCACTCAACCGATGACAACAAATCGCGTGACCCGGTCTTACATCCCGCCACTGCTGTTGCTGGTATCCGACCGGCTTGCACGAGATGGAGGAGCTAAACGGTGTTGGTGGTACGCTGACCCCACCCCCACCCTTTCCGCAAAACCCCCCGCCCCCACACATCACCCTCTTAAAGCGCCCTCCGTGCAAATCGTCCAACTTTGCTGTTTGTTTTGTGTCCGCCAGCACCATCGTTCTAGAAGGAGAGGACCTTCACCTCGAGGGGCTCGAGCTGGACGGGGCTCTGGTGATCAAGGCGGCCCCCGGCGCGAGGGTGTCCGTGCGGGGGCTGAAGGTCTCGAACGAGGGTTGGGTGATGGTCCCCCTCCCGGAAGACTTGTCGCAGGTTTCGGAGGAGGACAGGTGAGACGGAGGGCGGGGTGATTCGGAGGGAACGACACGTTACCGTCCGTGTGCAAGGCGACGAGTTAATTTTGGAGATAGGGGGGGGTTGATGAACTGGCGATGTGTGGGTTGGTCTGCGAGCGGTAGTGAAGCGTGCGTGTTGATTGACCCGGGTGAGTGCGCCAGGGGCGTAATCTGTCCCCCGTGTTGTGTTACGGCTTTTCAAGACCGAAGAGAAGAGGCTTGGGATTTCGTGGAGAGGCTTCCGTCGTTTTTGCTCCTGGGATAGGGGATGGGTGATCCCCCTCGATGGGGTGACAGCCGGGGAAGGGGGTTATTGTCACCACCGCTGTGCTGGTGTAGCAGCCCTTCTTCAACCCAACTGATGACCTTGGTGTGATCCCCGGATCCCGATGCTAGTCGTTCCCCCTGTACTGAAGACCATCCGCCTCGTGTGTGCCGCGTATGCTCCTAGCTAACGCACGATGAACTGGACCCCCTTCCGACCGCGGTGTTTTCTTGTTTGTCCCGTGTGCTACTGGCGTTTGGTGTGGGACTGTCACGTGGCTGGCAGGGTACGAGGGTACCTGATAGAAAAGAAGGCCACGAAGCTGATCGAGGTCACCGAGCCGGGGGATTGGCTCGTCGGCGTCGAAGGCGACGTTTCACAGGTGCGAGAGACTTCCACCGTGCTACCCAGATTCGCTGCAGCTTGTACACCATGACCTCCCAGGCCTTCTGCGCCGATCGTGCTGCACGTCCCTGCCGAATCTCGACATCTAAAAAATCGCAATGAGCGTGCCGAGGCGTCTCCATGTGAGGTGGCAGATCGAGCGCGGCGGTATGATCTCCTCAGTACCCGCCGGGAAAGAGAAGAGTGATTGACGGATCGCTTCGGAGAGAACATGTTTCCGCGCGTTCGATGGGTGCTTCCGCCCTCCTTTCAGGAGCAACACTCGAGAACGCATACAACTCAATCAACTCTCGGCTTAATCGGGGGGGATTGTGGGCCTGAGCATTTTTCAAGCGTAGACAATCGGCCGCATCTTGGAATCCGCGCGCGAGATCGAAGCAGGTGTCAGTTTCGTGCATGATGGCACTCTTGCATCGCACCTAACGCCGCGTGCTGTAAAACGGCGCGCAATCGCAACCCTCCTAGACTGGCTTTCATGGCTCGATTGCCCCTGAACCGAGAGGGTGCGAAAGCCGGCCGGCGTACGCAAGGAACACTCTCGACGAGATCACGTCCAAGTCCGCCCTCTTCGGAAGGGGCACCGTCTTGGTTGTGGGACAATCGGGCTATGAAACCGGTCCACGGGGAGTGGTTCTACTCGCCGGTTTACTGTAGTTCTCCGTGCGGGTATTGCGCGAGCCTGGGGATTGGTGTTTCGGCACCCCTGCCGAGCTTTGCCGTAAACCTCCCTCGACTTGCGCGCCAACCGGGTGTCACGGTTTTTGGTGTTCTGCTTCCCATCCCATGAATTGTTTGAAGAGTGTAGCGAAGTCTGCCCAGCGACAACCAGAGGACGTCCGATTGGATTTTTTCAATCAAGGACCTCCGCACGAACTCCGTGTGGACGGGAGGAATCGAGATCTCTGGTGCCAAAGCCGAATCTGTGAAACCAACAATTTGTTACAAAACACTCAGCCCAAAGTTTCCTCGAAAATACGGTATGTATTGTAATAGGCCAAACCAACCCAAGGTTCCCCGGAAGTCATGATCTGCTCGCTTGAGGGGAATAAGAAATATGATATTATATCAGTGCTTCTTTTATCCAGTCAGCGCCCCCCCCCCCCCCTGGGGGGGGTACCGTGATTCGTATTGGTGGATGCGCGTTCATACCAAAAGCATTGAGGCGCGACTTTTGGGCTCAAAAACGTGTTTCCGCGAGCATCAGTGCTTTCCGACGACGAATTGCGTACCGCCCAGGTAACATATGTCAAGTCACTCGGAACCAGTTGTTGAGCGATCCTGAAAATGTCGGGAGAAACTCAACCGGATGAACTAGTACGTGAGGGCGTAGCATGGGTTCCCATTCCTATCCAGGTTTTGTCGGCGCCTCGCTCTTGTCGGGAACGAGGTCTACTGCCAACTTGTTCGGCGAGTTGCCAACACCCATCAGTTCAATCACTCGTCACCAATCGCGCCTGCCCCTGAACGCTCTTGATTTGCTCGCGTTACAGGTGCGCTTTGATGTTGTCGAGTAAGCGCGGACGTCGTCGGGAAAATGAGGTCCATCGGTTTAAACAACGTTGTTTGTGTCGCGGTCCGAAGGTGGAATCAGCCTCCCAACTTCCTGGTTCATGTCATTAGCAAAAGCAACAGCATCTGATCTGCAGAATCGACAGCATGTGCAGCGGTGCTAAACCCTTGGATCCGAACTGGAAAATAGTCTCTTTTAGGTAGATGCTGTTGCGGTTCATGGTTTGATCGTCTGTGGGATTTTTCTGCAGTACCTGAGAATTTTAGACGGTGCGCCGGAGCGTACGACATGCTCTTGCCAGAATGGTGTTAAGGAACACGGTAGTTGCAGCAGCTGCGTTTTTTTACCATGCCAGTCCGTCATGCTCTTCCAGCCTTGTCAGTACTTGATATAGATGATGCTTTTTTTAGTCTGCCAAATACGAACCTGATACTGATTATGTTGAGCTTTATCGTGCGGTTGCCCCGAGCAGCAACACTATCCTGATGGCAGCCCTCAGGGCACGCCAAAACAAAGCTGTACAATCGGTGGATGGTCCGGGTTCGGGGGGGTTTCGCACATCTCCTCTTCAACGACCCAGGACCAGAAAAAACGCCGCCGCGGTGGTTTTCTGAACTCTCATTCATACTACATACACCGCTGTGGGAAAGAGGGCCTGTGACAGCGAACCTTGTCATCTCCACGGCAGTTCAAGGGCAAGCACGCGACATTCCTCGCATGTTGACTGTACAGCACCTACCCACATGCAGTCTCTCAAACCCGAGGAGGATGTTTGTCTTTTGGCTGTGTGGCATGCATCATATGAAGACCAAGTAATAAATGACCATCCCAACGTTTGGCGGAGGAAAGTGTAGGTACACATCATTACGTGGAACGCACGTAGCACATTTTGTTCTCGAGGCAACAAAGAAAAGCTGTGCATGGGTCCCCATACAAGCAAAGCCCTAGACTAGACTGTACGCGAGAAAGGAATAAATGGTAGGAGATGGTGGGAGAACAAGTTTGTATGTGTGCGATCGAAAAAAACATGGCCCGCCCAGTGAAGTTCTTGGGCGATGGCGGGTGCCGTGCCCACACGCGACGAACGAAACACACAAAACATCCAGTCTGTTCCATGCAGCCACGTCTGTCTCCAAAAGGATACGCCATCGGAGTAGAAAGAAAGTGAATAGGAAGTGAACCATGGCCGGTGTGTATGTGTGTCCGCCGCGACGTGAAGGGCCTGGAGAGGGCGATCCCGAGAAACCAAACACCTGGAGAAAATACAACCAATCCGAGTTGAAGCTGTTTAACCAACAAACGTCAAGATCGGGTCGCAGGCATCACTTCACGATGCCTGCATGGCGCCCATCAAACACGCAACACGCAAACGAAAACATACCCAACACCTCCCTGAGCTCGTCCCCCCTCGGGCCCGAACAAACAGGGGTGAAACAGACGAGCAGCGACAAATAGCTGTGGAATCTCGACCCTACAATACCTCCCGAGGAAAAAAAAAAACGCATGCCGTTCCTCTCTATGAATACGCACTGAATTGCTGGTGACCAGGTCTCGCCCCTAAAAACACCCTACCTACAAGAGAGACCTGCTCCCAAAAATCGATCCAGAATCAAAACACGCTCCCCAAGTGTGTGTGCGGCGGAGGGGCATCGTCTGTTAACCCAGTCCACCAACGTCCAACACCGATCGATGAGTGACCATCGCGAGGGCCGGCTACGGCCATCAAGAAGCACCCGCACGGACAGCGACAACATCGAACAGCAAGTGTCGGAGTGAGAACGCAATACTGTACAGCGAGGTTTGCCAACGGGAAAAGACACGCGAGCCCTTACACAACAACAGCAGCAAACCCAAGCCTCCCCCCACTCGCTAAAAAAAACACTCGACAAAACGCGAAGAAGGTCCTTTTCCGTCCGACAAAGAGAAAGTACCGATGAAAGCAGTGCACCCAACATAGGACCAAACCACGTGAGGAAAAAGCGTTGTCCGCGCGCCGCCCAGCCAAATCTAATTCTAATTCTCAACTTGTCTGAATGGTCATCAAATGTTGTGTGAATTTGGTGAGTGAAATAGACATACTATTGCACTCGTGTGCCGCGAACGGCGCGAAACATCCATCACGGAGAACATGCAGTAGTGTAACGGGCCGGTGCGCCCCCAAGTCGCCGGTTCCCTACAGTACCCCGAGATTCCACGGTGGCGACACCCCCGTGCTCACAAAGGAAAAGCCGGACCAATCAAGAAAAAACGACAACCAACAGCACTTGCTCAGCCTCTTCATTTCACTTATTGAACGCTCCAGTCAAGCAAACATCACGACGCACCGTAGAAAGCAGGGCGCAGGAGGCAGCGTCTTATTCTTCATAGACGTTCGCCACCAATCCGGTCGTGTGGAATTGGATCTATCCGAACTCGACAAAAAAGAGCGTGAGTCAGCCCAGAGGAACCAAAATCAAAAACCCACACGGACATCAACATCAAACAAGCCAAAAACAAACTCACACACAAAAAAACACAACTATTGCACCATTTTACATCGCGTTGTGCAGGTTCGGCATGCGAAGAGGCTCATCGGGGGGCATTCTTATCACGGCAACCGCATGAGCAAAAAACACCCAGGAAAACACCGCTGTCTCTCCTCCATGTCGACCCCAATGACGCTTAGGACGACACGGCGGCTTTGGATGACGACGACGAGCCTGCAGTCGTGGGCGGAATCTTCCCGTCGTCGAAGTCTCTGCGGACAGCACCGCTGATCTCCCCCACCTGCGCCAACGCCGTCCGAATAACGGGCGGCGGCAGCAAGCAGCATGGACGGTATGTAGCATCGTCATGAGCACTTGAGACACCGCGAGGAAACTTGGGTCGCATTTTCACGCCATGAACCCTGACTCATGCTACAGGTCGTGGTAACACCAGCATCGTTGAAAGCAGTTGAGAAAGCGCTCAGCTACCACGAGAGGTCGGGCCACTTTCTTCACTTCACGAATTATCTTACCGCATGCCGTGCCACCGCGAGGAGATGAAAAAATCCTGCAACCGGGTCAGAGCCCGCCGCTGGTCATTTCACACAGAACAAAACTCCCAACACATATCTACCACAAGTGTCTCAGTGCAAGAACGTGAAGGTCCCCGACATCACATCCCCGCCGCGGCGGCACCGGCGAACGAACACGACTTAGCGTGAGTGACCGGAAAAACGGCACAATAAACCTGATCATTCTTCAGCGTTCGAAAATAGGCTTGGGCGTGCTCTGTTGTTGTCTTGGGGTATTGATATTCAGTTTCGAGGACGCTACATACGGAAAAGCGAAAAAGTTCCAAGCAAAACTCACCGCCTTCGCGAGGTCAGCCCAGTACGTCGGGACAGCATCCCACGGGTTGTGGTGGGCGGGGTTGTCGGAGTCCGGGTCGTAGATCTTGTCGGTCATGTAGACGTGGCTCCAGCCCCCGTCTTCCAGCTGGTTCACCCAGTGGCATATCTCCTGCGCGAGTTTAGAGTTGGGGCGGGAAATTTCCGACGTTAACGGAAGGGAGGGGATGGTACTGTGTGGCAAGGAAAAGAATAGGTGAGCAGCTGCGATGTTTGTCTCGTTCGTGAACATTGAAAATTCACAAGTTTTCCTCCAAGTGTTGCCGCGGGCGAGGGGATGCGCCGCGCGCGCAATCTTCGTCAAACACGACGCATGTGCCGCCTACGAACATAGGTGGGGGGTCTTCGGGGGTAATGAATGGGGTCTCGAAACGCGTGTCCACCTCCCGTCGCCAACGCGCTAAACCCCTCGAGCTCGTACCTCACGCACGAAGACAAACAAAAACCACACACACATGAAACGCCGCCCACAAAAACCGGAGGGAAGAATCGTCCCGGCCCTGCTTGCACCCAGCACCTCGGAACAGCGGCCATCGGGTAGCGAGCAACCAAAAGGGGAGGACTACGAAACGGGGCCCAGTGTGAAACAAAATCCCCGCCCCCCTCCCCCCCTCGTGAGACGTGAGAGCCTGGTGCGGTGAGAACCCCCCCCCCCCCACCCCCCCTTCACGAAAGGAAAATTTTAAAAGCCATACCAACTCGAACGAAATTTTGGCCGCCCCGGGGGACATTAACCCGGGCCCCCCCTGGACAAGGGGGGGGGGCGCCGGGGGGGGCCCCTCCCCCCCCTTAGGCCCCCCCACGGGGTTT
>FN649734.1:3724002-3765654 GCA_000310025.1 Ectocarpus siliculosus
GCGCCTGTCATCAAGGCCGCCCCGGCGCCCGCTCCTAAGGTCGAGAAGAAGGCCCCGGCCCCAGCGCCTGCTCCCAAGGTCGAGCCTAAGCCTGCTCCTACTCCTAAGGTCGAGCCGATCGCCCCCCCGCCCGCGCCCGCTCCCAAGGTCGAGCCGGTCGCCCCCCCGCCCGCGCCCGCTCCCAAGGTCGAGCCTAAGCCCCCCGCGCCGGCGCCCGCTCCCAAGGTAGAGCCGAAGAAGGCCCCGGCCCCCGCGCCGGTACCAGCTGCGAAGGCCCCTGAGGTCGCCGCCGTCAAGAAGGTCGCCGCTCCCGCTCCCCCGCCGCCGCCGCCGGCTGTCGCTCCCGCCGCTCCGAAGGCCGCGGCGCCGAAGTCCATGGCGCCGAAGCCGGCGCCCAAGCCGAAGCCGGCCCCCGCGCCCAAGAAGCCCAGCGGGCCTTCTCCGCAGGTGGGTGCTTGATACGGTACGGTACGACGGCATGTTGTCGCTTCGCGACAGCAAGACAGCGGCGGTTGTGTGCGTGGGTGCTTTGCGTGTGTGTGTGTGTGTGTGTGTATTTTCTTAATTAGTACTTCGAAGTACCGACCGCGCTACCCGGCTGATCAAACGTGAGTGCCAGCGGGTAAAATCGAGGTCTCTGGAAGGGCAAGGGTGTGTCTGTGTGTTGCTTTTCATTTGGTATCGACCGCGCCAGTGAAAGTAGTACGGCCGGGACACAACGAGATCACGTTTTTCTAGTCCACGGGCTCCTTCAACGGGTTGGGGGGGGACTAGGAGGAGGTTGTACTGCACGAGCCTGTCTGTGTTGTCATGTCTTGGATTGGACTGCCTGCACCAGCCTGTGCTTCTTGGGTGCAAATCATGATGCTTTCTTGATCGTGTTCGAATCCCATCTCGGAAAAAAAAAAAAAAAGGCTCAAAAGGCTGCCCAGGCGAAGGCCAAGGCGGCCGCGGAAGCTAAGGAGAGGGAGGAGAAGGCCGCGGCTTTGGCCGCGGAGAAGGCCGCGGCGGCCGAGAAGAAGGCTCTCACGGATAAGATTAAGGCCGCGCGGGAAGACTTCGGGACGGTGAAGATGGGACCTGACAAGAGTGAGTGGTTGTTGTTGCCGCCGGCGTTTTCCGATTAAAAGTTGTTGTGTTGCTGATATTGCTGCTGCTGCTGCTGCTGCTGCTGCTGCTGCTGCTGCCGGTGTTTCTGAGTGAGTTGTTGTTGTTGCTGCTGCTGCTGCTGCTGCTGCTGCTGCTGCTGCTGCTGCTGCTGCTGCTGCTGCTGCTGCTGCTGCCGGTGTTTTCGAGGGAGTTGTTGTGGTTGTTGCTGTTGTTGTTGTTGTCGTTGCTGCAGCTGTTCCCGGTGTTTCCGAGAGAGTGGTCGGTGTTGGTGCCGCTGTTGCACATGGTGGTCATGAGCAGCGTTCGTCTGTCGGGAGTGACCGTGGGCTATTTAGACTTGATTTTTGCGATGGAAGCATGGAAACGATCGTGATGTTCCCTGATGTGCTCTTCAGCAGTTGTCGTCGGCTGCTTGTTACTGATAGCTTGGTCGGAAATATGCACGACAGTCAGCGACGAAGGAGTATGTGAGATGCTCCCTCTCCTGCCCGCAGAACGAGTCCGTTGTTGTGTCTCAAGGATAACAAGGGTCTTTTGATGTGATCTATCTCTCGCCACAAAAAAATCAAGTCTCCGTGATCAATGGCGGGTATTGCAAGACTGATGCGACAACAAGGGTTAAACAAGAAGTGCCATGCAGAGCTTCCTTCTTTTTCTATTCAAGCGTATCTGCTTTTATCTTTTTTTCTTGTTTTTTTGCGGAGATCATGTTGTATATTGGCATGGAATTTGTCACTTCAAGACGCATGCTGGCTTCGGGTCCCTCTTGCAGCTGTTCTTGTTGTTGTCTTCGCATTAAGAATCGTCCCTGTCTCTCTGCCGAGTACCCTCATCTGTCAGTACTTATCAGCGGCACTTCTCTTTTCTTATTTTACTTTCTTAGTTAAGACCCAACGAATCCGACCCAACGAATCCATCTCTATCTAAGAAAAGAGTCTTTGAGATAAATTAGCAATGAATTCATAGCGTCAGCGAAAGAGCTGTATTTCCTTTTTTCGTTCAAGCACATTTTTTTTTTTTTTTGTCTTGTCGCAGAGGCGATCGCGACGACGACGACGACCAAGGTAGCGTCGAAGCCAACCAAGGACCCGCAGGAGGTCGCCTTGGAGGAGATCCGTGCACAAAGATCAGCGGTAAGAACAATCACGGAAGCATCGTCGAGTAACGGGGAGTACTCATAACCGTGCGCGCCGTAGTCGTTAGACCATTGACCTCGCATCCCTGCAAAGCACGCCGGTTTGTCACCGGCCCAGGCTCGCACACCACTAAGCGCGAAGCGCCGTGAGGTATTCGGCGAGGGAGGGGACGGGATGGGCGTAATCCTTTGCGCGCCAAGAGAAGTCGGAGTCAAAGCAGCATGGAGGGTGTGTGGGTGAGGGTAGCGGGGCGAACGCCGGTTGAATCGTTCTGAGGATCGTTCCCTGTATATGATAGATACCATCTGTTAAAACAAGTAGTTCGTCGCACATGGGAAGCCGCGGCGGGAGGGAGGGGGGTCAATGTCCTTCTTGTGGGAGTTTTTTTGGGCCCATTGGGGGGGGTTGTGGGCTGTTTTTGTGTGTTGATTTTTTTTTTTTTTGGGGGGGGGGGGGGGCAGTAGTCCCCAGGAACGCTGTTGGAGCAAGAAGTTATGCGGGCTGAGGCGAGGCGTGCATGTCCGTGTAGGCCCAGGCAGCAGATGACTGTTTGGCAGGCAATCCACGGCGGTGGTGGCAATACGCATCAGCTCGCCCTCGACTGCCCGTTGGTCGCTTTCACCGCGGCTGACGGGGCACATTTCAAGGGAGACTACCTGGCCGACGTGTGCTAGCAGGATTAGCGGCGATCTTGGCTTGTCCAGTCGTCGACGCACTTTGAACTCGCGAGAAAGACCGCGGGTTCCTGTTGTTGTTGTTTTCGTTGTTCGTCTCGACCAACACTCCTCTCCCGCTCAAGAACGAATACCATACCAAATCCAAACCGCAGGCGATGAAGACTGTCCGTACGCAGTCGGAGGTGCTGAAAGCGGCCCAAATCAAGCTGAGCGACAACAACAAGAAGCTCGAGAGCGCGGAGAAGAAGATCGCCGATGACAAATTCAAGATGAAGACCACCAAGTGAGAAGAAGAAGAAGAAGCCTGAAGCCTTGCCGACTTTCGTGGTGTGCATCACACATATTTTTGCGAAATATTTTGTTTTCGCCGTGGTCTTTTGTTTGTGTCGTCGAAGTTGTTGTTTTTTTGCAGCGTGGGGTCATATGTCACATCGTACCGTAAAGCGCGACCTTACGGTACCGTGTAACGCAGCCGTACCGGATGGAGCCGTGCCTGATCGTATCGTATCGTACCGTATCTTGCAGTGCCGTACCGTACCGTACCGTACCCCATCACGCCGCACGTTGCCGGAACAAACCAACTACAGGACGCCGAAGGTCCGCACGCAGCTGGCGGTGGAGATAGCGGAGAAGCAGCAGGTGGCGGCGAAGGCGCGGGCCAACATCAACGAAGCGGAGGCGGTCATCAAGGCCGCCGGGGTGAGCGACCAAGCCAGCCAACGCACAAGGAGGCTTGCAACCTTCCCGCCGTTTTTTTGTTGTTGTTCAACGCATACTCCTCGAGAATTATACAAGAGTTGTGGGAACAATTCCCGAGGGAAGATGGCCCCGGGATGCAGCGACGGCTACTACATACATGGGTCTGGACTTGGAATGCCAGGGAATTGCTTTGGGTCCCCCGCCCCCCGATGTCGCTTGCCCAGATACTCCGTACTTGCAGTTACATAGCTCTTATTTGACTATAGTACCCTGCCCTGTGAAATCCTTTGGCACGATGGAGCTGCATGTGCGTACCAGATGGTTTTATGGGTTGAGAGGTTCCGAAGGTTCCGGTGCCCGCTATGGTGCCCGTAGCTATGGTGCCCGTAGCTATGGTGCCCGTAGCTATGGTGCCCGTAGCTATGGTGCCCGTAGCTCTGGGTGGCACTATTCGGGGACCATCGAGGTGACACCTCCGACGCCCCTCCACTGCTGCTGCCGTGAGGTCGTTTTTTGCACACAGATTTTTTACAATTATTATGTCTCTCATTGTTGCTTATTCCAGGATGTAAAGAAGCGGCAATGTTTGTATGAGGGGTCGGCACACGCCGATGTTGCGCACGGGTTTGTACAGTTTCACGTCTCTGTATCCAAATTCCAGCATGTAAAGTAGGGGCTATGCTTCTTAAGAGGTAAAGGGGGTTGGGACACGCCGATAACACTCTCTTTGATCCGATTTTCGCGTAAACCGCGTTGTTGAGCATATGGTCGGGACAAACTAGCTCGCACCTTTCCTCTCTTGGAATCGTACATTGTAGCCGCTGCCGCTGTCATCTGCTTTTGCCAGGAGCTCGTGTTGCATTTGAAAAGCGACTCGCTACCCGTAATATAGTCCAATTTGCGCAGCGTCCCACCCCTCGACCTCTCGTTCTCTTCCCGTCTGTCTATTTGTCTGCCATGTCTTCTCTTTTTGTCTCTTCGGTCTCTCTCTTCCTCTCTCTCTCTCTCTCTCTCTCTCTCTCTCTCTCTGCCTCTCTCTGTCAAAATCTCAACATCTCATCTCTCTCTGCCTGTTTGTCTGTCTGTCTGTCTTTTTCTCTCCTCTGGCGGGGCATCACAGAAAGAGGTGCAAGATGCGACAAAGGAGTCGAAGGCACTGTCGGCACGGCAAGTGAGGGAAGAAGCGTCCCGCAAGGCCGCTCAGGCAAAGGAGGCCAAGGCAAGCGCGGACGCCAAGGTCAAGGCCGACGAGGGTGAGCGAGACACGCAGCAGGCACATATATTTTTGTGTATGAATGGTAAATAGTTGCTACTCCGTATTCGTTGTTTCAACTCCTCCGGGTGTATACGACTGTGTGTGTGTGTGTGTTTCTTTCGAATTGGCATCGACAGGGCTAACAGGCTGACCAATGAAAAGACGTCAGTGTTTCGTGTTTTACTTGATGTGCCGTGGGTGCTTCGTGAATGAGGAAAGAAAACGCGCCGTGGTGCGTATTGTCGAACGTGAGATAGGTTTGGGTACTGCTGTGTTTTGTGGGAAGCTCCAGTCCGGCAGAGGACCACACATAAACGACGTCTCTCCCCTTCCTGCTGCAGTGCCGCCTGTCTTCGTTAAAAAAATTTGTAGCAAGTAGAATGCGTGTGATTGGCCTCGTTTTCTTTTTTTGTGGCAAGTGCATGTTGCTGCTTTGTCATCGTTGCCATTTTTTTTGTTGTTGTTTTGTTTTATTATTTGCGGGGAAAAAAACAGACGCCAAGAAGCAGAAGAAGAAGTCGATCCAGGCGGCGCAGGCAAGAGCGGAGCAGAAGAAGAAGGACATCGCTAAGGCTAAGGTGGATGCCGCCAAGGCCAAGGAGAACGTCTTCAAGGAGAAGCAACTCAAGGTACGTGGGCGGGAGGGCGGGGGGGGGTGTACCCACGTAAACGCATGCCGTAGTCGTTAGACCAATGACTGGCACCCCTACAATGCCGGGACGGAGCGATATGCCGGGTTTTCGCCGACCAGAAGCTGGTCATCATCCTTGCGTTTGTTGTGCCAACCCAGGGGGGGGGGGGGGGGGGGCCCCAAGGGGCCATTTCCCGTTTGCCCAGGTTCACATAGGGGGGGGTCGCCCCCGGGGTTTTTTTTTTGGTTGGGAGTTTTTTTTCCTTCTTCCGTCAAGGGGGGTCCCCCATTTTGGGAGGGGGCCCCCCCTTCAGCAGCAAGGAATCGTGGTTTCCGCCAATTCCCGTTGGATTTTTTTTCCCTTAAGGTTCCCCCCTTTCGGGGGGGGGGGGGGGGGGGGGGTGGAGTCGAGGCTCCGGCAACGGAAAATCGGCGGTTATGTGTTTGTTGGAAGGATGACTGGATGACTCCAGTAGACCGCTCAGTCTGCTCTACACGAGAAGTGGCTTAAAGGCCACAGGGCTTTCTTTTCTGTTTGACGGCTGTAGCACTCTATCTGCGGCGTTTTCGACAGAGTTGACGCCTGGAATGATGTTTTGACACCCCCCCTTTCGTTTTTCGAGGGGGTGATATCGCGGTCGAATGCTATTTACTGTCTGCCGCGGAAGGTTTTCGAGTTAAGCTGGCATTTGTTGGTAGAAATCCCCCCTTCGCCTGTGCCCTGTGCAACTCAGCCGTGCTAATTGTATGTGTGTGTTTTTTCGTGTGCGTGTGTTGTTTTCTCGAAATGTTCTTTGCAGGTGATTCCGGGGCAACATTTCCCCGACCTCGATCTAACGACGACCCTCATGCAGCCCCGCTGGACACCCAAGGACTTGCTGAAGTGAGGATTTCGTGCCTGGCCACCCTCTTGTTGTCGTTGCTATGCTCGTTGTGGTTGTCGGTCTTCATTGACGTTGTATGTGTAGTTCGATTGGTGCTGATCGGGGTTTGCGTTGCTGTGCACACGCACAAAGATTGTTGCGGTTTGTGCACAGGAGTGATTTTTTGTGTTTTTGTTGGTGGTACGTGGGTCGGTCATTCGTCTTCTGCAGCGATGTTATAGGTGGCGTTGTTGTCTTTGCGAGGGCTGATGTTGGGGTCTTTCCATGCCGCATACTGTTCCTGCTGTACCTACGATTTCCGAGTCGGAACCGGGGGTGGACAGACTCGACGTGGCTGCACGACTTGGCTTCTGTCACAACGCCTCTCGGCCGCACCCGCGCACACGGTGCCCCACCCTCTCCCCCCCGATACATTTCCACGTTCGCGTCGCCCCCCCTTGCGTTTCTAGTTCTCGCGTTGTGGTACGAGTTCTCGCCCCTGCCTTGTGTACGTTTTCCCCTCTTGTTTTCTCTTCCTCGGCAATGTGCGTCCGCAGTGCCCCCCCCCCCCCCCCCCTCCACCGTTAGTTGACAGACACCCTCTCGTTTCCGATCCTTATCCCTGGCGCAACAAGAGAGCGCCCGAGCGGCGGAGACGAAGGCGGGGCCGAGGGCGTCGTGCCTGCCTCCTCCTTCTCCGGCGTCGAGGTGGTCTCGTCGGAGCGCTACGATGTCCATGACGACGGCGACGACGGAGCCGCGGGCAACAGCGGTAGCGGTGGTAGTGTTGGTGCGGATGGCGGTGGTGGTTCACGCCTCCCTGCTGGGGGCTCCGGTGTGGCGGGAACCGGCGCCGGCGCAGCGGCGGAAGGGCGACGAGCGGGAGGGGAGGGCGGCGGAGTGGGCGCTGAGGTCTTGATCCGGCCTCCGAGTTACGGGTTCAACGACAAGGTGCTTTGGCCTGGCTCTCCTCCAGATGGTAGTTTTAGTAGATGCGATTTTCCCTCTGCGGGTGTGGCTGGTGCGAATGGCGCCATGGAATGGTATATTTGCAACTAATCGCCGTGCCTTTTCGGTACCAAGCATCACTCCGCGCAGATGGGGAAGCACCGCCCAGCCCAGTTTGCTGGTTAACGGAGATAGGAACAACCCGCAGCCAGACAAGGAATAGCTTCATCACGGCTTGTGAGAAGCTGTTCCTCTTCCCAAAGCTCGCTACTGCTGCGTTACACCCTTTGGGTTCCAACGCCCTGAGTGTCGGCTCCCCCTTGTGGAGACCAAAAGAGTACGCAACCGTTTTTTTTTTTTGTGGCCGCTTCCGCATTTGTCGCGCCTGCCTGGCTGGTAAGAAAAAGGCTCGTGAGCTGGTGCCAGTTATTATTGTCTTCGCCCGGAGCACCAATGGCCCTTGTCACCACACATGCCAAGCTTTGAAGCGGTTTCACCATGGAGTCGGGATTCCGGCATTTTGTCTGCTTGCGCACTGCTCGTCTGCTTCCGCGTGTTCGCCCGATTTTCACTCTCGACAGTTCAGCGGTTTTTTCACGTCCCTGAGGGAAGAGCTTCGTGAGATGATTCATCTGCCGAACCCAGACAAGACTCCTGCTGAGGCCAGACGAGGTGCGCCAGACGCTCCTCCACCCTGCACCCACTCGGTTATTATTGATGTTGTTGTTGTTGTTGTTGCTATTGCTGTTGCTGTTGCTGTTTTGGTTGGGTAATGTTGATGTTGATGTCGACGTTGATGCTGATGCATGTGCTGTTGTTCTTGTTGCTGTTGTTTCGTCTCTCCCTCTCCCTCTCTCTGTCACTTCATCCCCGTCTCTCCCTCTCCCTCTCATCTCCCTCCCATCTCCCTCCCTCTCTCCTTTCCTCTGTTCCTCTCGTTCTCCGTAACGTGTGTGTCCGCCCGCCCGCCCCCCGTAGGCCTTCGACTAGAGCACGAGCAGGCCGCCTTCGACCCGGACCGGTACCTCGGCGACCTCTTCACCGAGGAAGAAGACCCGCTCCTCACGGAAGCGCTAGCGTTCGAGCCCCACTGGCGACTGAGGCTGGGGGCACAGCAGCAGCAGCAGCGGCGTCGTCGTCGACAACGGCGGAGAGGGCATGCGCAAGATCAAGGCAACGAGGAAGAGGATAAGCGGCAGGGGGTTGACGGAGGAGGAGGAGGACGAGGAGGAGCGTCGCCGGCCGGGGATGGTGGTAGAGAGGGAGCTCCAGAAGACGGGGCTTTGCTGCAGGGGGCAAGAGGAGGTGTAGAAGGCGTTGTTGAGGCGGAGGGCCGAGGGGATGGGGGACAGGATGAGGAGGAGGAGGGTTTTACGGAGGTGGAGCAGGAGCAGATGAGGTGAAAGGGGCCACCGAACGTGTGTGTTTTGGTAGCCGAGCAATGTATTTTCGTTCGCTAGCCGATCAGCGCGGTGCTACATACGTTACAAAACACACACACGAGAATGCTTGTTCTCATTATTTTTTCTGGTATCAGACTGATGTCTTTTCGTTGGTCATCCGGTTGGCGTGGTCGAAGCTAGTTTATGTTGACACGCCCCCTAGAGAGCGTGTTCGCATTTCCCCACCCGCTGTCAGACCGGGGTCTTTTCATTGGTCAGTTAGCACAGCCAATGCCACATTCTCAACGAACAATCATACACACACAGACACACACACAAGACCCACACCCACACGGTGCCTTACACACCCTTGCCTCCTATCGCAAAACACACCGTCAATACCAGGCGTCTTCCCAACCGCGAGTACCTAATCGAAGCCGGGAGTGCGGAGGAGAGGCGTGTCTTGCTCGGCCTGGCGGACATCTTGTTCGCCTATGCGTACGACCACCGGACCACGACGGGCGACGCCACCGTCGAGAGCCCCTGGACCGTGGCCGTTCTTAGCCCGCTCCTCAGCTGGCTCGAGGTGTGTGTGCGTGTGTTTTGGGACAATCGATCCGTGCGATTGCTGTTGGCGTTGCCGTCATTGTTGGCGTTGATGATGATGATGCGGTGTGGCTGCATCACGTGAAGCCACTACAGCGTTAGCCTCTTGCTGCACTACCGGTTCTCTTTTGGTCTTCCCCACCCCGGGGCTGTTTGAGCGCGTTATTTTTGCATAACTGCTGCTGCCCCCCCCCCCCCCTCTAAGGCCTCGAGTTTGCCGTGTACCTCACCCTCGTCTGGCTTGGCCTCTGCCACCGCCATTTACACAATGCATCACACACAACCCGGGCGGATTTTCAAAGCTCCATTACTCTACGACGAAGAGGGTGTACAAATCACACGTCTCTCAGTATGTAGTTTCGGAAAGCTCTCGACGAGACGATTCCATCGCCTCCATTCTCTGCCGTGGAGAAACGAGAGCTTTGGAAATCAGTCCGGGGCCTGTGATGTGATATCTCGTGCCTCGTGCGGCAACCAGCTATCCACCCCACATGCACATACCTGCCGCCTTTTCTCTGACCTTTGACCAATCGTGCCGCCGCGCCTCCCGACTACTCTCTGTCCTCCAGGCCCCTGCGGAGGGGGGGGACGTGGCAGAGTCATCCCCTGTCGCCGCCGACGCCTCCGCCGAGACCGACGTGGCCCTGGCCGGCATCCGCCGCAGCCTGATCTTCCCGTACCTCAGGGTGTGGGAGCTGGGTGCTCTGGTGGCGAGGGACGTGAGGGACATCCTGGCGGCCGGCAAGCGATGCATCTTGCGCTGCCTGTTGCAGGTGTGTGTGTGTGTGTGAGAGAGAGAGTTTTCACTGTTTACTGTTGCCATCGACCGGGCTGGTTTGCTGGCCAATTATTGTGCGTCAGTCTCAGTGCGGTTGAACACATGACATCTTTCGAAAGACCATGATCCCGCGTGCATGGGCGCATGTGTGTTCGTGTCTTGGATTGTTAGCATCGACCGAGCGAACCCGGCTATGTAGCCAATGGATTTTTTTCACATTTTTCAGCAGGGTATCATGCGTCCGTGTGCGATGTGGAATGCATTGGCTACAAAGGGTTTCGCTGTCGCGGCGTTTCGTGCAAGGGGGTTTGCAACGTAGTTGTAGAGTCGCATGAGTCAGAGAAGGGGTTGTGAAGAGGAGAACAGAAGGAACGAAGATGGCCATGTTTTCACCCCCTGTGCGCAGGCATCCGACAAGTGTTGCGTCGTGCCTCACCTGTATACCGGAGCCGTTATGTTGGTGTTTGTGGAGGCATCATAGGTAGGGGGGGGCGCGTTTCACGGGGCCACGTTAGTCTCGACATGAAACTCCGTTCCTCATACGAAGGTGAAAGACAGGAGGACGGGGAGAGCGTTTTTTTTTCACAGCATGACGTCATAGGGAAACTATGCCCATGGCGCTGTCCGTGCTCTCTGCCCACGGCTGTCTCATGCAATCCTTCTCCGTGGGCTAATAGACGAACCGCTCCTCTTCAAGGAGGCAAGCAGTGGTGATCCTTTCTTTTCCGTTGGTTTTTCTCTCCTACTGATTGCTCCGAATACATCGTATTATTCGCCCCTCAGGATCTTGCCGGGTGTTCTCAAGGCTCTTGGGGCCCTGGTAGGCATGTAAGGACTAAGGTAGCTGTTGCTTCTGCCTTTTCAATGTTTGGTTTTGAAGCAAGACTTTCTTCCTTACAAGTACAGCTGGTGACTTCTGGCGGAGTGCTGTTTTCACACATTCTCCGAGTTCTGACGAACAAAACTCCCTCCCGTGTTTACGTGCGGGGTAACCACCGCAGACGTACGCCCTAATGGAGAGAGGGGAGGTGCACTACCTGCTGAACAAGCTCTTCGTCGAGGACTACTGCGTGTGGATCCAGAAGGTGCGTGGGGTTAGCTATTAATTGGGACCGTTGCACGCGGACATGCTTCCCCGCAATTCCTTACTTCCCCTTCTGCCAAAAGCAAGCTATTCTCTCGCGGGAGTTCGGTTAACTTGCGTACAATCTACCTCTCTGGTTGTAGAAACTGGTTCCATAATATTTTCGTTGAACAGACTCGGTGTCTCTTGAGAGACACAATCCGTGGCGATACACCGGTTCTTCGCGGGCGGGAAGCGTGGGTGGTAGTTTTTTTCACTCCTCCGCCTTTGAGGCCTTTCCGTTCCCCGCCGCGAGTGAGACACGATTCTGAAACCCCCGCCCGCGGCCGGCGCTGGCAGCAACTGAAGGAATATTTTTTCATGACTTCCCGCACGCCTTCTCATCTTTGGCCCTCCTCCGGTCTCAAGACCAAACACGTACGGGATTCCACAGCAACCACAAACGCTGTTTTCTCCTTCTTTTTTGCAGGCTTCCGAGGAGTCTCTCGTCGCTTTGGCGGAGCGTTACGCTGCCGCCGCGAATTCGATCACAAAAAGCGGGGCTTGCCTGGACCTAGAGAGGATCGAGGCGGACGCCGAAAGGGTGATCGCAGCGGGGCGGGGCGGCAGCGATGACGAAGAAGAAAGTTCGGCGGAAGAAGAGAGTTCGGATGAAGAAGAAGGAGACTCTTCCGAGGAAAGTTCGGATGAAGGTTCCGAAGAAAGCTCTGACGAGGACAGCAGCGCCGACGAAGACGGAGGCGACGGCGGCGGCGGCGAGGGGAAGAAGGCGGAGGCGCAGCCGGGGGGCGATGAAACATCGGGAGGTGGCATCGGACGGACGCCGGCGGCTCCTTCGACACAGGCACACAGCAGCGAGGCCCTCGCTTCGCCTGCGGCTGCACATGGCGCCAATGCTGCTGCTGTTGCCGCTGCTGCTGACACGGATGCAACTGCATTGTCGAACGAGGCCGCGAGGTCGGGCGCATCAGGGGCAGCCGCAACGGCTGTAGGTAACGCCAACGGCAGCAGCACCAACAATAGCGGTGGAAGAGGTGGAGAGAGGGACCCTCAGCGGTCCACAACTACTGCCGTAGCTCCCGGCAGAACTGGCGCCGCCGACGACGACACCAGCAAGCCCTCCGCTTCCCGAGCGGTCGAGCGAAACACAGACCTCCTGCAGCTAGAATCGCTCGCAGACAAGGCTTCGCGAGGGGGCGCGACGTCATCATCGGCTCTTGCGAGCAAGCTGTCGGGTCTGAGCCTCGGAGAACATGGAGCGCCGATCCTCCCGGGAGGCGGTGTTGGTGTCGGGAAGGCGGTGGTTGGGTCACCGCCGCCGCCTCCGCCTTCCTCTTCGGAAGCGGTTGGCAGCAGCGCTGGCGATGGCGGCAGCGGCGGCGGGGGAGAGGGCAAGGGCCGGCGAAAAAAGCTGATCGAGGAGTTGTAGAAGACGATGGCGTCGGGCAGAACGGAAGCGGCGAGGTTGTTGCTGTTTTTTGTTTGGAAGCCCCTTCTTAGAGAGTTAATCGCGTGTCCCCCTCTCGAGGCCGAATCACTCCCTCCCCGCACCAAGTGACGATGGCGCTACAAAACTTCGAAAAATACTGACTTGAGCCTGGTGTCGTGGGCAAAAAGCTGATTGGAGACGGTGGTGCCGATATCTTGTTTCGAGTGTGCAGCAGCACGCAGGGGCGGGGTCGGCCCGTTGGGTTGGAGAGCAGGACGCACGGGGACAATCAGCGTGCAATGCATAACCCACTCCGTTTTTTCTTCTTTTAGGGCGAGACACCGTTTCCGCGGCGAAGGACTTTGCGGTCCCCATCGGTCGTGGTAACGGTGACCGTGGTGTGAGGTGTGAGGTGGTTTGTGTCCCTCCAATAGTCTGTCCGTCTCCAACAACGGTAATTCGTCTTCCAACCCGACTTGAAGCTTCAGTCAGGGACTACAAGTGCCCAATACACCCCGCCTCCTCGCGGTTAGCGTTGACCCCACCTCGGACGTCGAATTCGTTCGAGGAAACGTTTTTCCTCGAGAGGACAAGGTTGATTGTGTTGACATCGAATACTACCGTGTTTGACAGCTGCGGCAATGTGGCAAAGGGACTTCACTCCCGCTGGCTGGCGACGTGGTAGGGGGCCACAATGCGTAGACTGCCCATGGGTTGCCCATGAGAACCATTCCGTTGCCCGCCGGTCACGAAAGACAGTCACGACACGAACTACAGCCGGTTGAATGCATGGGACGACAGACAAAAACGCGAGTTACGCAGATAGACAAGACTAGTCTCAGCCATGCAGCGCCGACCGAGTAGTCCAATGGATTATCCTTTCTCTACTGTGACAAAAGACATGCCTTGGGCCTTTTGCCCCTCTCAGCTACGACACCGGTGAGGCTCCACTACTACAGTCAGAGCTGACCAGCTGTTTGGTCTAGGGGATAGACCCTCTATTTGACGATTCACCGACCAAAGCATTTTAAGCACGGTCAAACAGCAGTCGGCCCGTCTTCTCACCTTGATCGCACGCTCGACTAGAAGCCATGGTTGACGCGCGGTGAGCTAACTCTGCCGCTCTTGAGAAAAATGCGCACACTAAAAATTCTTTTTAACCACCGGCGCTTCTGATGATATCGTCCAGCGAATAAAAAGGAATGATCATCAACATCAAAAGGAGATGGAATGCGCATGGGCCGCAAGGCGTTTTAGAAACCAACCATCCAACTATCCAACACTCGCCAACGTGTCTTTCCCCCTTGGCCCTCTGTTTCGTCCTCCCCTAAAATTCCTTTCTCGAGGCCACACTAATGTTGTATTTCCCACACAAGACATACCTCCCCCCAACAAATTCCGAACCAAATACCAAACACGTAGATATATTCCCCCCCCAAAACTCCTGCCCATCCCCAATTATTCGGTCTCGTTTGCTCGATCAATCCGAATCAGATACCAACAACGTAGATTCCCGCCCCAAAAACCTCAGCCCCGCTTCCTTTTAGTCGTTCACACACGAGGCGAACCGAACAACTCCGTCCGAGAAACCCCTGCGGAAGGCGATACACGTGTTCTTTCCCATCGAACTGTCCGGATCATCTGCGGTATCTCCCTCCACGTCATAATATCCCGCAAGGTGGCGATCATGATGGATGAAGGTGGTGTTCGTGAGGCTTGGCGGATCGGTGAATTTTGCCTAAGGGTCCACCATGAAGCGCACCTGGCAAACGTTCGGCGAGAGTATCGGGATGAAAGCTGTGAGTCAGGTTACCTTCTTCTTAGTTATGATCCGAGCTCCACAGAGTTGCTCTGTTCTCCGAACCGTTCACGCGGGACCAAACGGGAGAAGACAAACACCAGATTCGATGGTGCCGAGCAGTGTGGCCAACGGAGCTTATCGGGTGCCCCTGATTGTGCTGGTAGATGTCAAGCGGCGTAGATGTCGTTTTGGAGAGCGCTTCAAATGGCCAAACGGCGAGAAACCTGATCTCCCGCGCTGGCAAAACATTCTGTTACTAGTCCTGACAAGAACCGACGGCAATGCCTGCTCTGGTACCTCGAGCAGGCTGATCCAGTCGTCCGCGTCGATGCCGACGGATTCCATGGCAACGGTGTGCACGCCGTTCTCTTGGATCCCGAACGAGTTGAAGGTAGATCCGGGGTAGGACTCGTACTCGCCGATTTTGTCGCCGTTTATCTTCACCTGTAGTTCCGGGGAGAACGGTTCGGATGTGGTGACACATTATGATAGGCATGTAGCCCAGGCAACAGAGAGCTCCGGTTCTTTCAATCGAAATTTTGCCGACAAACTGCGTGTGGGCTGAAAAGCCAGCACAGGCACTAGCGGTTGGTTTGCACCCCGCCTTGTTGACGTTGGGTTATGTCGGGGACATGGAAACGTTGACACGACGTATGTAAAGCTGCCGATAGAAAAGGCGGCATCCGCACCATCAAACATCAGAGGGATGGACCGCATGCGGTATTCTTGAGGAGAGGGCACCTTTGCTCCAACAACAGAAGCTCGAGCCGGACCCGGCGTACCAAGAGCAACCGAGAGTCCGACAACATTTCGAGCCACCAGGATACATATCCTGTGAACTCGTACAGCCAGCCTTCGGTGGCCACTTAAGGATAGGCCTCGCATTCTAGTGTCAGGACGAATCGCGTCCAGTCCTTTCCAACCATGGCGACACTACTTGGTACCAAGCACGAATGATACCGTGAGCCGGCGTCGGGCGTGAAGGGCGAGCTGCGTGGAGTATCATACCGTCGCACCACAAACCATAGGCTCTATGGGCGACACTTCCCGTACAAGGTGGTCCACAGTATGTAGCTCGTCAACCAACAGATACTGTGGTAACCGCATCAGCAACTAAGAAGAACAGGCCCGTGTTCTATTTAGCCCACACGATGTCTGGGTTATGTTTCGCCCCTGCCACCTCGACCCTAGGACGTTTTCCTATCACGAGGAGCGGGGAGAAATCTAGACGCGTCTACACACCACCAAGCGATGGAAAATGATGTTTCTCCAGATGCGTGTTCGTCGACTCGGTTTGTCGACACATGCATGAAGCTAAAGCACGTTTTCGTCCATTTCAACATGGGGCCATCATTCTCGATATTTCACCTTGAG
This sequence comes from Ectocarpus siliculosus, assembly GCA_000310025.1. NCBI lineage: Eukaryota > Phaeophyceae > Ectocarpales > Ectocarpaceae > Ectocarpus > Ectocarpus siliculosus. Next base: position 3,739,776 of record FN649734.1, read on the forward strand.
GGTGCGAGTGCGCTCGTCCCCCTTCCAGAAGGCAACCTGCACGTCGGTGATGTCTTGGGGGCTGTCGAACGTGAAGGTGATCTCGCACTGGCCTCCGTCGGGCACGATCTCCTCGGCGCACGACCACCTCGACTCCGTGTCCTCCTCACCGACCCCATCATGGGCCAGATCAGGAAGGCAACCCATCTCTCCGCAGCCGTCGCCCCCCTCACTCTCTCCCGGGCGGTCGTCGTAAGCGCTGGCGGTGACGCCGACGGTGGTCTTGCTCCCGGCCTCGACGAACTCGGCATTGTCGTCATCTTCATCTGCAGAAGGGGAAGCCGGTTGGGCCGTAGGGGGGCTGGCGGCGATGGGGGACGAGGTGGGCTCCTCCGTCGGAGCAGGACTCACAGGGGCCGCACTGGGCTCGGGTGAAGGGGGGCTGACCGGAGGGGAGGTGGCCGGGACCGTCAAAGGGCTGGCGGTAGGGGGAACCACAACCGGCTCGGGGGTGGTGGGTACGGCCGGCACGGGCGTCTGGACCCAGCCCGGGACAACGTGACGAGCGTATTGAGACAGCCAAACGTCGAGAGCAAAGTTCGCGACGAAACGGGGAGTGGGGCTCAGGCTAGTCAGGTCTGGTTAATTCACAAGCTATCCCCCACATGCTCGAATTCAGGAGTCAGAAAGCTGATAATAGTACAGAGTCGTTGCTCGTTCATTCTGCTCGTCGAAAACACGTACGACACAATAGATCACGCGTCTTGAAAGGGCAATAGCTCGTGTTCTACACATCAGGCCAATTCGTCCTTCACGCCGAAGCAAGCTACGTTTCGCAGCTTGTCTGCTTTGACGTCATTACATACCGGTTCAGGGGTAGGCACGATTGGCTCGGGTGTCGGCGCGACCTGACAGCATTGAGCGCATTGAGACGGCAAAACATCGAGAGCAAAATTCGCGCCCAAAGGGGAGTGGGACTCATGCTGGTGCGGTTTTGTGAATTTATTCACACGCTATTTCCTCCACCAACTCAATATTGGGATACAGAACGAGTTGAAAAATCACTGTATGCCTTCGTTCGGTTGTTCTGTTCGTCGAAAGCACGTACGACGGATAGAAGACCACGCCGCCGCGATCGTCACGAAAGGGCAACAGCTCGCGTTCTGCACAACAGGCCGATTCGCCCTCCAGGCCGAAGCAAGCTACGCTTCGCAGCTTGTCTGCTTTGGCGTCAACACATACCGGTTCAGGGGTAGGCACGATGGGCTCGGGTGTCGGCGCGACCTGACAGCATCGAGCGCATTGAGACGGCAGAATATGATAAGAAAAATTCGCGCCCAAAGGGGAGTGGGACTCATGCTGGTGCGGTTTTGTGAATTCACACGCTATTTCCTCCACCAAATCAATATTGGGATACAGAACGAGTTGAAAAATCACTGTATGCCTTCGTTCGGTTGTTCTAATCGTCGAAAGCACGTACGACGGATAGAAGATCACGCCGCCGCGATCGTCACGAAAGGGCAACAGCTCGCGTTCTGCACATCAGGCCAATTCGTCCTTCACGCCGAGGCAAGCTACGTTTCGCAGCTTGTCTGCTTTGACGTCAACACATACCGGTTCAGGGGTAGGCACGATGGGCTCGGGTGTCGGCGCGACCTGACAGCATCGAGCGCATTGAGACGGCAGAATATGATAAGAAAAATTCGCGCCCAAAGGGGAGTGGGACTCATGGTGGTGCGGTTTTGTAAATCACACGCTATTTCCTCCACCAACTCAATATTGGGATACAGAATGGTGACAAAAATCATTGTATGCCTTCGTTCGGTTGTTCTGTTCGTCGAAAGCACGTACGACGGATAGAAGATCACGCCGCCGCGACCGTCACGAAAGGGCAACAGCTCGCGTTCTGCACAACAGGCCGATTCGTCCTTCACGCCGAAGCAAGCTAGGTTTCGCAGCTTGTCTGCTTTGGCGTCAACACATACCGGTTCAGGGGTAGGCACGATTGGCTCGGGTGTCGGCGCGACCTGACAGCATTGAGCGCATTGAGGCGGCAAAACGTCGAGAGCGAAATTCGCGCCCAAAGGGGAGTGTGACTCATGGTGGTGCGGTTTTGTAAATCACAAGCTATTTCCTCCACCAACTCAATATTGGGATACAGAATGGTGACAAAAAATCATTGTATGCCTTCGTTCGGTTGTTCTGTTCGTCGAAAGCACGTACGACGGATAGAAGATCACGCCGCCGCGACCGTCACGAAAGGGCAACAGCTCGCGTTCTGCACATCAGGCCGATTCGTCCTCCAGGCCGAAGCAAGCTAGGTTTCGCAGCTTGTCTGCTTTGGCGTCAACACATACCGGTTCAGGGGTAGGCACGATGGGCTCGGGTGTCGGCGCGACCTGACAGCATCGAGCGCATTGAGACGGCAGAATATGATAAGCGAAATTCGCGACCAAAGGGGAGTGTGACTCATGGTGGTGTGGTTTTGTGAATTGACACGCTATTTCCTCCACCAAATCAATATCGGGATACAGAATGGTGACAAAAATCATTGTATGCCTTCGTTCGGTTGTTCTGTTCGCCGAAAGCACGTACGACGGATAGAAGATCACGCCGCCGCGACCGTCACGAAAGGGCAACAGCTCGCGTTCTGCACATCAGGCCGATTCGTCCTCCAGGCCGAAGCAAGCTAGGTTTCGCAGCTTGTCTGCTTTGGCGTCAACACATACCGGTTCAGGGGTAGGCACGATGGGCGCGGCAGTCGGCGCGACCTGACAGGATTGAGCGCATAGAGGCGGCAAAACGTCGAGAGCGAAATTCGCGACCAAAGGGGAGTGTGACTCATGGTGGTGCGGTTTTGTAAATCACAAGCTATTTCCTCCACCAAATCAATATTGGGATACATAAAGAGTTGCAAAGTCACTGTATGCCTTCGTTCGGTTGTTCTAATCGTCGAAAGCACGTAAGACGGATATATTGTCGACCTGTTTGCTGGAGCCCTGCCTCAGGATCATGACTTGTGACTTCTCCGTAAGCTCAAACGGAACGCGTGGAGCATGTACATGATAAATGATGTGAACGGCACACACACAGCATCGCTTCTCCGAGTGTCTAGCCATCGCTGTTGGAGCTGCCGTATACTCCATATACTCGTCAATCTGTAAATATGAAGCCTCGCGTGTGTCAATCCCGTTGGCAACTGTTGAGATAGATGAACGAACGAAGGTGTACCAACCGTCTTCGGCCTTACTTGTTTTTGCGCGTCACAAATACTTGGTCGTTCCACACCGTCCGCGGTGCGTAATACGGTCGTATGCGGCCTACGTTTGCCCATGGCTATCTCCCGGCTAACGTCGATATAGAAGTGCAAACAATGTGCTGTATTAACGAGGATTTCAATGCCGGGACCTGGGAGTATTCTATGGGGGAGAGGTGTCCGAACATCCTTTTCTTTTTTGTGTGGATCAGAGCATTGCCCCCCACCTAACACTCACTATAAAACTCTCTCCGCCAATCAATATACCGAATAATCTCGGTTGGAATGAAAGAAATCGGGAGTGACTGCGACGAAATGCGATTTCGAGTAACTCTCTGATTCGCATCTTGTTACCCACATCGTCGCAATGGAAGCTAAGGTCGCAGTGTGAAGCGTTGTTGTTGCACATTCAATAATATCTACGCGTAGTCTGTAGACGTGTGTTCCGAACAGTGCGCAAAGTTGAAGTGTCAAGCAAATTGGGAGAAGACGCGTGTTCCATGAATTCGCAACAACCACATGTATGTGGGTGTCTCATAGCAAGTCAAGACGAGTACCTTGCAGGTTTCTGGCCCGAAGTGAGGGGGGCGCGTTGCCGGGTTGCCAAACATTAAAACGCCTTTACGACCTGATGGCATGGCCCCCGACAGAGAATATCTACGAATGAATGTCGTGCCCCAAAGCAGCACCAAGACGCAGGAATCTAGGCGACGCAGACTGACTCAAAAGCTGTGTACTTCTTGCCTGCGACAGCGATGGTTTTATTTTCGCACTAAAGTTGAACCGTAGGTTTCAGTAGGGCTTACCGGCTCCGGCGTGGGCTGTGGGGTAGGCACAGGCTCGTCGGTAGGAAGTGGAGCTGTGCGCAGCCGAATGGCGTCAGGTGAAAACGATATCGAGGCGATGCGCGAAGTTCAAATTAATTTGTGGGGTCGAGTACGATGGACCATGCGAAAATAAGCCAAAACATGGAGATGTGTGCATCCTTCCATGCTAATGCTGTCTCTCGCACCTTTGAGTACGCGGCAGGCATCTCGGAACGAAAACTATCAATCAATGCGGAGTTTCCCCTACGCAATCATTTGCGTCGGTGCTATACGTTGTGGCGAAACTGTTCAGTGTCGGATCTATCCCGCGAAACTGCGACGGATTGGCTTAGTCTGCCACACAGCAGGAAACCGCGATTCATTCCAACCCGGCTAGTTTGGTCCTCCATTTCTCGCAGTCTGACAAACCGGGGCACATGTAATTCGAATTAGAACATAAACTATTTCTCGATCGTTTGTTCAACTCACTTCCTTCTGGCCATAGCATCATCAAAAAGGAGCAGCTGTCCGTGTTGCCCGCCGCATCGCCGGCGGTGACGGTGGCGATCACTGCAGCACCAGCTCCGCCCATCAGGGTGGTGCCGTAAGGGTCACTGCCATATTGCCCAAAATCGAAGGGGTATAACTCGAAGATGAAGGACCCGCCGACCGCGTTGATCACTTCGAAATTCCACTCGGCCGTTGTTTCTTCCCCGACAGTGGCCCACCAGGTGTCCTGGCGAATCATTATGGTGCCAGATCCGACAGCAACCTCCTTGTACTGGTCGGGGATGCACTCGATCTCGAACTCTGGTGACGGAAAATCCGATAAAGCAAGGAGTTGCGGTGCGTGTTCCAGCGCTATGCGACATGATGTGATACCTCGCCTAGCGAGGAAGTGGCAAAAGATTTCACTGCGTGTTCGCTTGTGCTTGTCACCCTCGACACCGAACCAATACCCACATATACTTCCGCTGCGCATGCATAGCAGCAAACAATCTGCTTCCGTTTTTTTGGGGGGGGGGCGCCGCAGAGGCACACACACACGGACATCAAACTGGATTGGACTGGGAGACTTGCGCACCGAAAGCGACACCCAGACTTCGCATCTACCTGGTCGGTGAGTTCGTGCTCATGCCGTTGGCGTTTCTCGGCTGTTGCTATTGCTCTGTTTGAGGTGCCGCTGAAAATTGTCGCTCATGTTTTAGATGTCGGCTACATGTTCAGGCATTCTGTAGACGCCACAACAACGATGCCACAGCAATACCATACGAGAACCCGCACGACCACCAGTGACACACAATGCTCGCAACGCTCCCCAGGAATCAGGATTTTTTCCCGCCAGCAAGCGATGAGCTCAATCAAATCTTGCCCGGCGACGTACATTGACACGGAACAGATCACGGTTAACCGGGGCTGACCACCAACCGTGCCGGGGGTAGTTTCTTACCGTGTTTTCGCGGCCTGGATGCCCTGTCCGCATCATCTACTGCTGTTGCTGACTATCGGAGTCAGGGTAGGAGGCAGGGGTCGTGTGGTTTCACCAATTCGAAAGTCGATGGAAGGCTACATGGCCAAATATTGCTGTTACACGAAGCATTATAGCGCACGTATTGGTTCGGGGCGAACCGGCGCTGTCTACGCTGAGTTATGCAAGGTGTACCACACAACGTTTTGGGACACCGGTGCACCAAACGGCCGTGCCGAACATATCTAAAACATTTGTTTTGAGCGCTTTCAGACTTGGATGTTTTCTGTCTGCCTCGATCGAACGGGCCGCAATTACAAGATGGGTTTTCCCTGCGTATTCATCCGAGTGTTCACCGGCAGCCAGCGCACCCACCCCAAAACGCCCCAAGTAGCCCCGAAACCTGTGCGCGCCCCAGGTTCGTTCTATGGGCCCCGGCTTATTCAATTTTGTGTTGGCCCTGAGGTGTTCGTTATGTGGGAAACCGTTCTTGTTCGGAGCCCAACAGGCGTTTTCGTGCCAATGCGCGGCGTTTTGCTGATAGGTTGGTTAGGTCAGAAATCTTGTCCTCCAGCAAAGAACGTGGATTGTCGGCTGAGTCCCTCATCCTCCTCCTTTTTTCAGCCTTCCCGTACACGGAGTATGATTTTTTCGTTTGCCCTCCGACAGCTGCAGATATATCTACCCAGATTCAACCTAACACACACATGCCGTCTGCTTGATGTTTTCCATGCCGTACCCATGGACCTAGTGGTGGTCTAGTGGTCAGTCTGCACGCTCCCTAGCGGCAGGTTGTGTATTCGATTCTCCCTCCGTAGGATTGCTATCTCAGGATGTACTTCGAGTATATCTGTGGATATTGAAATCTACCTTCGGCTTCATGGTCGACGAGGGGATGGCTGCACCCTTCTCGCTACAAAGACTAAGGCAAGCACCGCAGGGAGGGAGAAAGGCCAATCTCCCACACTAGTGACAGTTTTGCTGAACTGCCCATGGACTGCCCAGCCCATGGGTGACCCATGGGCCAGCCCATGGAGTGCCCGTTACGTGCCTTCAACCTAGAACTTTGCCACCGGCATATCAACCCAGAACGTAGCCACCAGCGCCAACCTAGCACGTACCGTATGGCTTGGGGTTAGGGTTAGCGTTAGGGTTAGTAGCCGCAGATAATGCACGTTCCAGATAATCTATTGTTTAGGAGTACACTGGTTCAGTTGAACGGCTCTCATTGGCCTGCCCATGGGTGTCCCACGGGCGTTTCGGCAAAGCTGTAGAAGGTGAGACTCGGAAAGGTGGGGCAATGAAACGAAGAATATATACTGAAAAAAGCTCCTGTGTGACTTGGTGTGACCGGCCTTCCTCTTGTGTGACCCGGTTGATATGTGAGGAAATATTCGCCGAAGAGCCTGTACACCGGCGCCAGAACAGAAAGGACCAACACATACACACACCAAAACGAACTCGAGTGCATGGTAGCAGCCTTTGTAGACACGTGCAGTTTTGCCCTATTGCTACCTGTGATTATTCCGGAGAATAGCTTAGTCTCCCCATGCCGCCCCTCACGGGGTCCCAGTTCTTGGCCTTTAGAAGTGTTTATTTTGTGTTTTCCATCTCACCCTGAGACTGACGTATTTTCATTGGTCAGCCGGTTAGCGCGGCCGATGCTAGTATAATAATAATGACACACGCCAATGTATACTGACTGGCGCTTGAACATGTATACCATGTAAAACCTGGACTAATATGCAAAGATAGCCTGAAACAATATCGGCCAGTACTCAGTGGTATGAGGGTGGTGTGTTGAACCTCACAATACGAGCTCGGCACTACAGTACAGTACTGTTTGTTTCGCAACAATGAACACACACTTGATCTAGCACTAAAAAGGTTGAAGCTGTGGGCGGGGTTTCGCAAAATGGTCTTGCGTGGAACCATGTATTGCTACGTGTAGCAGGAGGGGAATACACGGCTGAAGGCGGGGAGAGCCTCTGTGCGAGCCACAACTATTTTGAAGGACAATGCAGTAGCTCAAACAGGCCAAGGATGCGATTGCAAAATACATATTCCGCGATAAATGAACAGGCCACCAACGGCGAGATTGCAAATTTATAACCCGCGAATAGTAATGACATAACTTTCCCTAACTCTAGTCTAGCCAATGTGAGAGATACGTACGACAGAGACACACATACATGTATGTGCTGATTTTAGGTAACCAAGGGAGACAGGAGCGAGAAAGGAGAGAGAAAGAGACAGGCAACCACATGTAGTTCGAATACGCCCGCAACCAGCTGTAGTCCCCATAGCAGCTCAGGAAGAAGGCACTCACGGGCGGCAGCAGGAAGGGCTGAGAAGACCAGCAAGGATGCTGCAGCCACGCCCGAAGATACCCAGTTGAAACGCATGGTGATCAGGAACGAATGCTGTTTTTTCAGCAGAAACAGGCGACACACACAAGGGAGGGGAGTTGTGCATAAACAACTTTAATTACTGTATGAAGAATGTAGCTTGAAGTACTGGATCCTTCCCCTTCTTGATGGGGATACTCCGGGGCCAGGGAGAGTATCTTCTCTTCCCTCGGCGGGTGTGGGCTACTGCGGTACTGGCAGTGTGAAGAAAAACGTTTTTTTTTGCCGAGCGCGGGGACGCTGGGATCGCGAGACGGAGCGGTTTCTGTGCCTGTATGAAAGTCGTACGGCACAGCGCTATCAAAATCTGGAGGGACTCGCGCACGTGCGATATGGGTGTGGTTGACCTATCTGAGGTTGGGGCGGATAGCGACAATACTGGCAGACACCCGGGTACATTACGATACCCTAAACTACCAACAAAACGCAACTTGAACACATCAAGATCGATCGCGAGGAGTGTGAAGAGAAAATGACGAGATTTCTAATGCCCGTTGATTTGTTGCACCGAGAATGAAGCAGGCGGCTGCCGAGGCAATCGGATTGCTGTACAGACCTAATATATTTCACTGTGATTACGGCCTCAGGATCCTTGACAAATATTCTCGAATAAGGCGTGCACAAAACTCAGGATCGCTCAGGCAGAGATGTACGTAAATAGCATCGGCTCGCCTGCGTAATTGTTATGGTATTTGGAGGTAGACATGTGATCGTGGTTGATCATGGTTATTTGGCGCCGTCGGATGCTATGACGTGACGTGATGCTAGACCAGGGCTTTATGCCGAGACATGTGCCCTTCTGTTCAGTGTGTGCGTACAGGTGATCTATGATCGCGTGTGCGTGGGATATTGTGAGTTGGCTTGGAAAGCGTTAATCAAGAGAAAGAGAACAACGGAAAGCAACAACAACCTGCTACTGTGGTCGGACAAGAGAGTTCCACACAGCTCAAAGGTGATTGATTCTGAAGGAAGGGGTCAAATACCATTACACTGGCGTTGTTGGTTTTGGTCGTGTTGCTTGATTCTTGAGTTCAATTGATTTTGATTTTTCGCTTTTTTGCAGTCTGCTGAATAGCGGCAAGGCCACAGCCTTGGCCCTGCTTCGGCATGTCGGCTCCTGATGAGCCGCGAGGTAGCAGCGACTCTGCTACCTCGACCCCGGTCCCTTTGTCGCCGCACAACACTCCTGATGATGATGGTTCGAATGCGTCGCGTAGCTCGCTCCGTGTTGATGAGGATTCGCCGAGTGCCTCCTTGCATGTTCGCGGTCGGACTTTTCAGCAGCAGCAGCAGCCACGATCGCGATCGCAGTTCGGACGCACGTTAGTAGACGTAGACTCTCAGGAAGATGATGTTGCACGATCGCACACTGAAGGGCTTGGTCGCGCGCCACGCTCCAGATCTGTGCCCTCTCGTGATTCAGCTCGCCGCTGGTAATCAGATGTGGCACACCGCCTTGAGACACCTGCAGAAATGCAGATGCGCTCGGTGGTTCAACGCGCACACTCACACCCCGCATCCATATCCGAACACAGCAATGTGCCGGAAGTGGATGGTGAAGGCTCTCGCTCTCCGAGTTTGATTGAAGCCTCACGCACGCACACGAATGAAGCTCACCGCTCCATTGTGCGCGTGTCGGACGCCCGCAGTGGCGCGGTCGAGTCTAGTACTCCTGCCCCTGGTAGCCCAGCTGTCGCTGTCGGCATGTTTGAACCTCAGAGTTTGAATTATTCCGACGCCAGCCCGGCTGCATCCCATTCCGAGCGCGGATATGTGCCGAATGTGGATAGTGTTGGCTCTCACTCTACGAGTTTGATCGATGCCTCACACACGCACTCGATAGGAGTTAGTAGCTCCGTCGAACGCACGTCAGAACGCACCAGCGGAGCGGTCTCCTCGAGCGATTCTGCCCCTGGTCTCGCTGTCGCAAGCCCCCGAGAAACTATCAAAACGTTCTCTCGGCTGCATGCCGACACCCCTTCTTCATCGCATTCCGAGAACACCACAAATGTTTCGGAGATGGATGGAGATGGCTCTCGCTATCAAAGTTTGAGAACCACTGCGACCTCGCAGCAGTCGGATACCCTGAGATCCGCTGATGGTGAGACACCGCAAGCCACCAGCGGCGCATTTGCTTCCAGCAACCCTGCCCCGCCTGGTGCCGCGCATGATGCACGTGACGCTGCACTTGTGTACCCGCGTCCACAATCACGTGAATACACAGACAGTGAATATGTTCCGACTGGCAACCATGCTTCTGCCCCTGTCCGCACCGATGCAATTGCAGGCAGAGACGTAGAACCTGTATCTTATGTATCTTATCTTTACCCGCCGTAGACGAAGATCGTACCCCTACAGCAGCCCCTCCTCTCCCATTTGCGCCCACACCCGTGCAAACTACGAGTATGCCTGTTGTTAGACGGTCACGGCGTCTAGCTGGTAAACCACCATCTGACGCTCTCGATCTAGCACGGTCAACGGCCGCTCCAACGCGTCCTGTGCCTGCCCATGAAATTACCGAAAAACGACTACACCCAGTTGTACCCCATGGTAATGCAATCTCGTCTGTTGGACCTTCACCCAGCTCACCGGCTCTAATGAGCATGGTTTGCAGCAGGCTCGCCCTTACCCTTCGGGGTATGGTTCGCAGAGCCCCTCGCTCACCGATCCTACGGGAGATTTGGTTCGACGCGAAACCCTCCCAGCTCACCGGCTCGCAAGAGCATGGTTCGAAGCAGGCTCGCACTTACCCTTCTGGGTATGGTTCGCAGAGCCCCTCGCTCACCAATCCTACGGGATTTGGTTCGACGCGAAACTCTCCCACCGACCCACAGGGGTTTGGTGCGGAGCAACCGCTCACCGGTCCTTCAGGACTTGGTTCGCAGCACATGGCGCTCACCGGCTTGAATGAGCTTGGTTCCGAGCCCCAGCACGCCGGCCCTGCGGGGTACGGTATGCCATATCAGCAGCAAGGGCTGTTGCTGAATCCACCACTGTCCATCGCTAGAGGTGGTTATGTGGTACCGCCCCCGGCCCAACCGTCATACAGCCAAATGGCGCAAGGACCGCCGGATCTCAGCCTCCGAACGGGGGATGAATTGTTCCTTGACATTCCGGTGTCTAACTTCGCGCACGTGCACCAGCAGGCCTTCACGGAAGCATGCAGGATACAAGTCACCAAGGCGGCTACAGTGCTGACGACGATGTTAGAAACCTCGGAGAGACCTACGGTCACTCTCCGTGAATTCATGCATCACGTCGCTCATGCCCCTACGGTAGACGCCCCGTTGGTCGAATCGGTAACGCGCCTTCTGCACGGGCTCAGAGGAGGTTACGCTAACCGTACAGGTGGCTACAGCCCGACGGAGGTCAACTGGTACCTTCCCCCTTCGCTTCTGCCAACGACGTTTGGTGCTTCTGCAGCATTCGCCAAGCAGACCGGCGATTTCCGTGTCGTCACCCACCGAAAGGTGAAGAAAGAGCGCGCTACCGACAGCAGCAGCTCCCACAGCCGTGGCAGCCGTGGTCGTGGTAGTGGTCGAGGTTCTTCCAGCAACCGTGGACGTGGCAACAATAACGGTCACCGTCAACGAAGTTCGCGAGGGTCGCGCTCTTCCGCAGCTAGCGAAAGTGACGCGTCGGCTTCCGTGGCCGCCAGCAGCTCCAAGAGATCGAATCGAGGCAAACGTGGCAAGAAGCGCTCTGGGTCCAACGGCCGCCGAGAGGAGGTCGCTGTGGAACGCAAGCCTTCGGCGACTAAAAGCGTCAGCAAGGAGGACACGAGTCGTGGCCGTCGTCGTAGCCGGAGTCATAGCAAGAGCTGTAGCCCACGCCGCCGCGGACACCGCCGCGGACACCGCAGCAGCGACGGCTCGGAGGCACCAGCCTATGAGGATCACTCCCCTGAGGAGATCTTTGACGCAAACCAACCGCACCTGACCACCGATCTTCCACTGGAAGAGCGTCTGGACCAACCCCTGACAGCCCCGCGTGATGACAGGCAAGTACCGTTGTTGGGTGATGTCGCAGCCAGCGACCACTCATTGATGTCACGCAACAGTGCATTCGTAGGCCGTAACGCCCAACCGTTGTCGTCAACGACTGCTCGTGCTCGCCAAGTAGAGATAGACAAGGCTGACGCGCTTGCAGAAGCTGCACGAATCAGAGAGATCAGTGCGAAGTACATCAAGACGAAGTTTAGGGATATTCGTATACAACCATCCATCCCTTGGCCGGCAAAATTGAAACAGGCGGTGCCGCAGTTGTTAGATTCTATCAAGGCTGCAGCCTTCGATGTCTTGCAACAGGCTGACCCTTTCATCGATTTTGACAAATCCGATACGTGGGTTCGCGGTTGGGAAAACCCGCTGAAGAAAGCCATCATTAACGCCGTATCCCCAAACAAGCAAACCACTGGTGACCTTATCAGCTCTATCAATGGTATGTTTGTGCAGGTGAAGCAGCGTATGGACGACGGTATGAACGGAGGAGAAGCTTTCAAGCACCTTCTTCGTCTGATCGCGTCTCACTTCAAGCATGAAGACCGTGGAGACGCCTTGACAACGCTGAATGCGTTCGGTGTTCCCAACGGAACTACGTTTGGAGAATTTTTGCGACAGTATCGTACTGCCGTGAACAACATCACGCACTATTCCAGTATTTTTAGCTTTAACGAGACTTGGATTGTCGGGATCACAAGGAATAAGATCAACGACCAGTTTTCTGTGATGATGTCTGACTGTTTTCCGGGTGCAAAGCGTACCGCTGCAGAACCCTACAGTAGTCTGGATGAGATGTGGCGAGTGCTGAATGAGTTCACGACCTCTAAGGTTAAGGCAGAGAATGGCGAGCAATATGCTGCGCTCTCGCTTAGTGGATTATCGTTGCATTCGCAAGGCGGTAGTCGTTCTCAAGGACGTTCGACGACGCAATCGCAGCAGCCTTGGAGCTCCCAGGGAGCACGTGGCAAATCGGTCATGCGTGTTAAGGCAGAGCCAATTCATGATGTGTTTTGTGTTAGCTACGATGCTTGGCCGCTGGCCACCGATGATCATTGGGAGACAGTGCATGCTGTTGTTTCCAGTGGTTTCAAACGTCAACTCCCCCCCCTTTGGATACCACTCCTTAGGACTAGAGCTGACCGAGCACAAGCGTTCAGCGCGAATGCTGGTCGTTGTTTAAACTGTCACGGGTCTGGCCACTCTATCAAACACTGTGAACAGCCTTTCACCAATGCTAGTGAGTGTCCTGAGCCTAGATTTAGGTGCACTGACTGATGGTGATGACACGTTTCGCCTGTGGCAAGAGCGCTTGCGGTCCTGGAGGACTAAGCCTGCGACTGCCACAACACACGGCTCACGCAACTCGAATGGCCAACAAAACCGGCGCCGTTCCCACAGACCAGCTCATAGAGTTCAATAAGGCGCTGGAAAGTTTGTCAAAAATCAGCGAGCACAACCCACGCGTCCAACGCTGGATTGAGTTCCTTGAAGCACAGCTACACGTTGGAGTACCGACGAGGTGCCTCCAACGGAAACGCTGACATGCTGTCTCGTCTGCTGATTGAGCCTACTGCCGCCAACATCAACGGTAACAGTCGTTTGACGTCCCCAGAAGACGTTGGTGTGTATCTGATCCGAGCGACAGGTCACGCACCACCCGGACAAACCACGCCTGGCGTTGGTTTGGGTGGGCTGGCACCCCCGAGCGAGAACGCCGCTTTGGGTGGGCTACCCCTCACTTCCGATGATTTTGCGGATTTTCGCAAACACGGGCCTCGAATGAGGATTGACGACCTTGATGCTCCTGCAGGAGAATTCGTCGCTCGTGTTTTTCCGTGCGTCAATGCGCGAGGACCTTTGCGACACCTTGCGGATGATCGTGCATTGTCTTGCACCGACCACTCCGTATTTGCTGTGCCTGAGGTTATTTCCGCTGCAACCCAGAAAAAACAGGGCGCTGTGCCGGAACTCCGGTCTTCAGCTTCTCCTGTTGTGTCTCCGATGAGACCATTGTATAGGGACACCGCCACGGTTTACGGACCGTCTGCGCGACCCCACACGGATACAGCTGCATTTGCGCTCCCTGTCCACGGCACACAGACCGCCGACGATAACTCTCGGTTGCCCCCTGTCGTGTCTCCTGCGACCGCAACTGTCGACGCCGGCTCCCACTCTGATCGTTTGGATGCCGCCGACTCATTGCCGCCGCCTTCGACTTCTCGGTTGCAACCGCATCGTATTGATCCGTCGGAACTGATCTCTACTCGTACGCGTCGCCGAACCGCGGCTGCTGCGGGTCAGCCTCAACCCGATGTAAACTACGGTTTCGGTCCTGATTTGTCGATCCCCCCACACGTTCCGCGTGCAGGCGCTTCTCGTCGTCAAACACGAGTGACACCAGCTGCCACCACGCCTGAGCCTGCTGTCGAACCTGTCCCAACGGTGCCCATAGCGCCGCCGGAGACGGTTACCGACGCCCCTACGGGCCCTCTGTTGGGTTTGTCACAACCGGCTGCTGCAGCTGGTAAGGCAACGCCCGCAGTGGATTCCATGGTCCTCAATCCTGCAGAGTTAGAATTCCGTGAGTCCGTCGAACGCTACGCGCGTGCCGATTGGGCGCGGGAACAGCAGAAAGAGCCGGTGTGTGAAGCCACCATCCGCTACATTATCCTCAAACGCCCTCAGAGTCTACCTGTCGATTTCTTTGCCAGAGTGTCATATCACTCCAGGCATAGACCCTCGTTGGAGGATATTCGAGAGCTTGCAGATAAAGGACGCCTCGTCACTGACGATGGCCTTTGCCTCTTGGTACGAAAGAATACCAAGCCCCCGGTCTCTTCTGACCGTCCCGGAGGACGAGCTGCACGTCTGTTGAATGACGAACCCACTCGTATTTACGTGCCCATGTTAATGCGACCTTGGGTCATGCAAGCTTGTCATGCCAACGCCCTCTGCCACCTTGGTACCACTCGAACGCTCAGCTTGCTTGAGAGGTTTTACTGGTGGATTGGGATGAGTATCAGTACTCGTTGGTGGATTCGGCGATGTTTGAAATGTCAGGCCCGCAAAACTGCGCGCCAGACTATTCGCTGGCCGATTCTCACGATCCCTCTGCCTTCGGCACCAGGGGTCGCGATTTGCGTCGACTATTTTGGTTCGCTTCCCACAACTCCGCGAGGTTTCTCGTATATTTTGCTATTCACTGACCGTTTCAGTCGGAGAGCCAATATGTACGCAGTGACTGACGCCGAGTTCACAGCTGAAGGTACAGCTGACGTCCTTGTCAATAAATACATGCCTGTTTGGGGATGCCCCCTCAGCATTCTTTCTGACAATGGATTGCAGTTTTGCTCCAAACTGTCGGTTGCCATCCTAAAATTGCTACGCGTCCGAAAACTTACGACGAGCGCGTACCACCCTAGCGGCAACGGAGGAGTTGAGCGCGTGAACCACACCATGGCCCAGATGCTGGCAATGGTTGTGAACGAACGACAAGATGATTGGGACATTCATCTCCCTCGTGTTGAATTCGCGTACAACAACTCCGTTAGCGCTGCCACAGGATTGGCGCCCAATGAGGTGCATATGGCGCGCCTTCCCAGGTTTCCACTGACCGTTTTTGACAACATTTACGCTCGTGGTCACCAGTCGCTTGCCCGCGATCAGCTCGAGTATTGCAACCTTGCCGCCGATCGGCAACGGCGCTCCTACGAGCTAGTGCGTGAACAACACGCACTCACAGTTTCCCGTAAGGAAAAACGGAACTCGAAACTGTCTGATGCCTTACATAAACTACCCGTTTACGCTACCGGTGGTTGGGTATGGGTCTACAACCATTTGGCTACCATCCGCCAAGGTGCCAAACTCACTTCCAAGGCCCGCGCAGACGCTGACTCCCAGGTACTCAAAAAGAAGTTGTCCTTGAATTGGACAGGTCCTTTTAAAATCGTCGCAGTCGGTCCTTGCAACAAGGCTCCCGATGGCAGTCCGGTGGCTGACAAGCTCCTGTATTTGGATCTTCCCTCCGATATGCCCGGAGTGGATGCCAAGCGCCGAGTTTCTGTCGCTCGTTGCAAACCGTGTGCGAACCCACACGATAGTGACGACATGCCTCGGTTCTTGCCTGCAGGCCTCACGCAGTTTGTTCTCAACAACTACACGACGAAGTCTCCGCCGTACCATGTTACCGCGGACGATGTTTCGGCGCCTGTCCGTAGGCTCGAGGTTGAGAAAATCACGGGACACCAGTCGGTTCGAGGACGTGGCGGCGTTATCGCAGTCATGTACGAGACCCACTGGAAAGGTCTTCTGCGGCCCTCGTGGGAACGAGAAATGGACCTCCAACACTCCCGAAAACAGATTCTTCTGTATTGGGCTGGTACCCCCGACCAACACCGGCAGACTAACCGTCTGTATCGTCGCATGCGCATCGGCGCAGCGGAACGTGAACTGTCTCGCATCAAAGGCGAGCGGTCCTCGTCGCCTGGGTACGAATATGTTCCCCGCGATGTTTGGGCCCGCCGTTTTCGCAACACCGTGCTGCCTGTTGGCGCACACTTCTGGTACAAGGCTCAAGACGCTCTGTGGTGGCTAGGCAAAATCTCCGGACATACTCCAACTACAAACGTCTTCGTCGTTCGCTTCCTGGATGACCCTGGACCTGTCAAGATCACCCTCTCCCCTTCGCGCTACACGACAGCTTTGGGAGCTGTTTGTTGTTCTTGGTGCCTTCAGCTGCACCGAAGTAGTCCCTTCATGCGAGGTATCTTACGCAATGTAGACGAGTCGCGTGGTACGGCTATAGATGCCTGATAGCACTGTTGCCTTGTTTTCCTTGTTATATGTGTATGTATATGTATGTGTATATGTTTGTGTGTTACATGTTTGTGTTTATGTATGTTTGTCTGTATGTTTCTAGCTCGCCCTCTCGATCTATTTTCGAGACTGGCTATTGCTTCTGTATGTTTCTAGCTCGCCCTCTCGATCGATTTTTGAGACTGGCTATTGCTTCTGCATGTTTCTAGCTCGCCCTCTCGAACATTTCGAGACTGGCTATTGCTTCTGCATGTTTCTAGCTCGCCCTCTCGAATATTTCGAGACTGGCTATTGCTCCTTTATGCTTTCCGCTCGCCCTCTCAATCTCTTTGAGACTGGCTCTTGCTTTTGTGTTGCGTACTTTCGCGCCCCGTTTGTCACTCCTCGGTCGGTTGTCGAAAGTTTTCGCTCCCCTTTACCTATTTTTCAATGCGACCTAGGTTCGTCATTAGTTGCGGTGACACCCAAATTTGGTGCATCGTTTAACTCCCCCCCCTATGGTTTGCTTTGCATATTTTATGGTCCAACGTTCCGCCAGTGCTTCTATTGCATGCCACGGCCAACGTGTTCCATGTTGGTACTTTCTTAAGCATTTTTCTTCATGCAATTGGCCTTGACGTACAAGTAGGATTGTTTTCCTCGCCCCACCCCGATCGCAAGCACGTTGTATCGTGACATGCGAACGTTGTTTTTGGCGTTGGTTCCTGTCCTCTTCTTTGGCCGTTGTTTACGTTCCCGGAAACAAAAAAAAACCCCTCTTTCCCTGCTTTTCTCGATTTTGGTCGACCCCTAACGGTTTTCCATGTCGTTTTCGCTTTTGCAGGCTCGGTTTTCGTTTCTTATTATTTATGTTTGCATTTCGGAACTCGATCGCATCGTAGCCCCCCTTCCCGTAAGGTTTTGGCTTACTTGATGGCGGAGTCGATCTGTTCATTGGTGCGAGATCGTTTGTGATTCTCTCTTCACGATTTCGTTACTTCGTGTTATGGTCTTTTCGGTTCGGATGTTTTGGTTATTTTTCGCACCCATGTGCCTTTTTCCGATTTTATCCGCCGACTTTGCCGCCCCGGCTTCTTCTTGTTTTCTTCTTTCTTGGTTCCGCTTCTTTCGTTTGGTTAACGGAGAGGTGCGGGTGAGGGTTTTGAGTTGTCGTATCTTCGATCCATCCCGCAATCCTCTTGATTGACTAGAGTCCCTCCGAGGTTTGCTTCTGTATCTGCATCTACGTCCACTCAGGGTGGGCTATTGTTATGGTATTTGGAGGTAGACATGTGATCGTGGTTGATCATGGTTATTTGGCGCCGTCGGATGCTATGACGTGACGTGATGCTAGACCAGGGCTTTATGCCGAGACATGTGCCCTTCTGTTCAGTGTGTGCGTACAGGTGATCTATGATCGCGTGTGCGTGGGATATTGTGAGTTGGCTTGGAAAGCGTTAATCAAGAGAAAGAGAACAACGGAAAGCAACAACAACCTGCTACTGTGGTCGGACAAGAGAGTTCCACACAGCTCAAAGGTGATTGATTCTGAAGGAAGGGGTCAAATACCATTACATAATGTGCTTGTTGGCCAAAAACGCATGCCGAGAGGGAGGAAACGCAGATACGTGGTGGTCTGCTCTACAACATGCTTACTAAGTCAAGGCACCACCTGAGTTCATCCTCGTCACCTTGGCACACACAGCAGGACCGAGGATCGAAGGCACGCGCGCGTGGGGAGAGCAGGAAGCAGAAAAACCAGGGTGGTGGTGGTGGCAGGATACAACCACAGAGAGAGCCTTCGAGGTGTCACTACATGTATATATATTCATTTACTGTTTAGCTACAGGTACTACAGTAGTTGCAGGAGAATCAAGTGTGTGTCACTGCATGCAGTCGAAGCTTTGCCGTGGTAGGACATTTTGATGCTGCGCCCTTGTCCTCTCACCTCGAACGTCGGTAAAGCAAGCGGAGGTGTTCCTGTGGATCCACGGCGGAGTTGTGCAATGAATGGGTGGGTGTGGGGAGCTTTGTTTTGCGTGCAGCACGGACGAACTGCTTGCCGTCATCCATTTCGTGTCTACACATACATGAGGGACGCGCAGATTTTTCTGCGGGCTCTATGTGGGCCTCTAACCTGTCGAGCGGAGCCACCGCCTGCGGAAACAATGAAATCGATGAAGAAACAGCAGGGCGAAAAACTCGGATCGCTCACAGACAGAGGAGATGCTACATACCACCGGCCCGCCCGCGTAATCTTGTAGATACTCTATGCATATGTTCTCGCTGTGTACGGTACCTGCTCATCTAGAAGCACAGTGAGCCTCATTACGAGTTTTTGTTGCCTATCTACTTCTTGTCTGTTTCGCGGCATAATGCACGACAGACACAAAGAGAAGAAGATCAAACAAGGAAGCGGGTTTTATAATTGTTCAGCCGCTAGAATGATTGCCAGACGTGTCACCAGTCAAAAAATCTCCGATCGCATTGATTGCATATGTCAGTTGAAAGGACAAACATCAAGGTTCTCACCTTAATTAGTAGTCTAATTTCCGCTGCTAGAATATGTATGCATACTGCTACCGCTTTGGGGCAAGATGTCAAAGAGGCGATCCTCCGGGCGATCACCGCCCAAGAGATCGGC
This sequence comes from Ectocarpus siliculosus, assembly GCA_000310025.1. Classification (NCBI taxonomy): domain Eukaryota; class Phaeophyceae; order Ectocarpales; family Ectocarpaceae; genus Ectocarpus; species Ectocarpus siliculosus. The sequence goes on from FN649734.1 coordinate 3,759,132, forward strand.
AGGTTTTTGGCAGCCAGGCCTTGCAACCCAAACGACATTTGTCAATCACGTTTGTTTGTTTCCGACGGCACGCGGAGGCGGACCCAACGCAGGCGGCGGGAAAAAATCTCGTTTGAAGGTGGATCTCTCCATCATTTTCTCCGCCGCCCGCCTGTTTCGCTCTATTGTGCGTTCTATGCATATCTTTATCTTGACCAACGGGACGACGTCGATTCACAAGCGGATTGGTGAAGCAGTAGGTGCTTGAGGAGCCGAAGGAGGAGGAGATACTACTACACATTTGCGCTGTGAATGAGCGCCCTCTTTTGTCCCCTCTTGGTGCTGTTCTATGTAGTAGCATGTCAACATCAAATATTCACCGTTCGTTGTATGCACACCCTGGCACAACGTGCCCTGCCAGTTTAGTTTCGGTGCTTCCGCGCCAATCTGTAGGCTTATCAGCAAGCAGCACGCCATCTCCAAGGCAAAGGAGACCACCAGCAGCAGCCAAGTGCAGCAGCATCACAGCGGTGATTCGAGCAACAAACATGTGCAGAGAGGAGGTGGTGCTGCCTCGCGCCTGTGATTATGTGTGCAGTGGAAGATCCCCCTCCCCCCCCCTTCTGCTGCTGCTGCTGCTGCTGCTGCTGCTGTACGTACATGCATTCCCGACGGCAAAACGGCAAAGTAGAGCATCATGCATCATCTGTTCCTTCGCTCCGATATTTTTTTTCTGTTGTAAGGGGCTGGGAGGGGACGGCAACCCCGTTCCTGAAAGTAGGCGTTTGCGGTACGCAGTGTCGGGGTCGCGCGCGCGTCTACCGGGAACCGGGCCTGGGCAACTCGACTTTGGCACATCAACACATCAACACATGACGAACGACTCAATTCGATATACCCACAGCACCCAGTCCACACCGCCTCACAGGCACACGTTTATCTCTCGCCCCGACTGGTCGATCAACCCCATACATATTCAGCCATCAACCAATCACCACAGCTCGTCTCGTCAGGGATGGGCGACCACACGGTGAGTGATATTTTCGATCGTTTCTTTTTGGGGAGCTTGGACCACACTTTTATAGGCGTGTTTGCCAAGATCGGACATAGGAGCGATGTGTCCACGGCTTTTGCCTGCTTAGTGAAGGTCGTACACACAGACCACACCGCATAGCTCCCTGCGCAGAGGGGCTCATACACCCTCGGTTGGGGCAATTCAATGGTCGTCACAGTAAACAAAAACAAAACAAACGTGGACGTTTGAAGAAGTCCTTGTTCTTGGGTCTCCGGGTGATGGCTGCTCGATGCAAATGCTGCTGAAATATTGATCGTGGTGTGTTTAAGGCTACGCCAGGCTCCTCACCGTCCCCTGTGTCCCCAGGGCTCCTCGATGGTGCTTTTTTCCCAAACCATTTTTCTTTAGTTCTCACAGGTCAAACTGCTAGATACAAAACTTGTTGTGGAAAAATGTACCTGGAGTACATTAGTAGGCTCGTGCGTTGTTACCATTGGGTCGATTATACCACACAGCAGCAGTGTTGAGTTGGGGGGCGCCAGTGTCATTTTCGGAGCGACGTGTTCATAGTCAGCTAGAGAGGGAGGGGTGGTGTTCATCATCATGAACTAGAGAGAGGGGGGGTTGTTATCATCAGCTACGTATGTAGCAAGCAAATAGAAAAACACTCTCTCTGTCGTTCTTCTCTCTGGTTCGAGCTTTGGTCTGCAGGCAACTCCAAAGCGTGTAATTTGTGACCAGACTAGCACATGGAAGGCACCCAGGTGGCATCCTAGGCCCTCGCTTTGGTGATAAGCTTGCAGCTTGCAGCGGTAGCGCGTTGGGCTAAACCGCTTTGTAAAGCTCACCGCAGGTGTTCGCTGAGAAGCAAGACAGCCTGCTGTATGCGAGAGGTGGAACACTGCTGATTGCTGTTACGCAACTCGGTGACCCTCAAAACGATGAGATGCAAGATGTTGTTGATGTCGTTGTTACAGGCTGACCCCAGGGCCTGATTTTGATTGTAGAAGATGAGAGAGAGAGAGAGGCGCGTGGGTCAGCTCTCGATCACTCGAAACAATAAAAACAACGAGCTTGGCTACCTGTCTACATGGACACGCAAAAAATATCCCTGACACTGGCACACAAGCGTAAAGAGAGTTTTACGGCAGTCAATGCATCATCAATGTCGGTGTCTAGCAGCGTGTTGATGTGCCTCTTGCCCTCTCTCTGATGACCACAAACGCTGCCGCTTGCAAAACGCACAACACAACCAACGCTTCTTCTTCTCTCATCTCGCTTCCTGCGCCGATAGGTAATAGCAGATGAGTATAGAGCACACCCTCCCGCCTCGATCTCCCGGTCGTGGTGTGTGTGTCTCCCGCCCCCCTTGTTCATGATCCCTGTCCCTGTGTAGCGTGTGTCGTGCCACAGCGCACAGCACATGGCAGAACTAAAACATACTACACCTGCCCCGGTTTTGGGGCGGGGACGCGTGAATCCTAGATATATACCAGCACAGATGATGCTGTGCTATCTCGGCGCTCCGACCACGGACTGAAAAGGTAGCAGTTGGGGCTGCTCGGGCAAAATGCTACTTGTTGTGCGCAAGTTTTGATTGCAATTTGGTGCCTAGGTGGTGGAACGGGCTCCAATCTCCTGTGTATATATCGCCGCGCAGACCGACATAACACAGACAGACGCCGGACACCCTCGATGTAAAAATGCATCCCCCCGTGCGGCTATTGTTGTAATGTCACGTACGTACGTACATGTACATCACGATCCCTCTGAACCGCTGTTGTCTGAACAACAAAGCACCCCTCTGGGCCTCTCTTCATCAAAAACGCTACTTCATAAAAATTGCCGGACGGTGCCCCCGCCGACTGCTGCAAAATCTCAGTTGTTCTCTCCAGCGTGTAGCCCCAGGAGCGAAAACCTCTGCACCTTGTTGGACAAATCATACCAGCTTGAGCTTCCCCGTCGATCAAAACTGTGTCCCATGTCATTTTAGACTAGGCCTTGTAGCGCGAGATCGAGAATCTTCCCGCCGAGATTTTTGGAGTACCAGCGAAACGAAGTGTGCTTCCGTAACCGACAGAATCAGTGCCACAACCACTCTGCTCGAAACTGCCAGCGAACTGCCAGAGCTTACCGATTTGGTGTGTGAGTGGCGTCGTATGGCTTGACACCAGCAACAGGAAATCAGACATGATTATAAGACGTATCTTTGTGAACTGTTGTACATAGTTGCATGCATGCAGCAGCCCGAAATTTGGACCAAATAATGCCGGATCTTCTGCTTCCTTAGACCCTTCTTTATGGAAACATAATCTTGCAATTGTATCTTGGCATTTTGACCCAAGATTTGCCCACAATATATCTCCACGAAGATTTGCAGTATCGCGATTTATGGGGGAAATATCTTGAATGTTGAAAAAGCGGCGTGTTGTTACTCTCTTCTGCTTGAGGTTGAAAAAGGCACAACGGCCACTTGGTCCACAGGAAATGCCAAGGTGTGGCGGAAAGTGAGCACGACGCAGTTGTAGAAGGGGCATCCCTCCCCCAGATGTATTGCCTCAACACTGTGGGTGGATACTAGCGATGGGCGCCTACCTGGGGTGCAAAATTTAATCGGTTGCCCACGAGCTCATGTCAAGCGGAGAAACAAAACTGTTCCATTGCTGTCCAACTGACAAGAAAGTGCGTTAACCCGAAGCCGATGACACCCATGCACGTATCTCACGATGTCGCAGGCGCACCGAGGTCAAACCTCCGGCGCTGTCATCTGCACCCACGGATTTTGCTCGGGTGCAAACGGGTTGGGTGTGTGGTGATTCGATGAAGAGATAGAAGCGTCGCACACGACAGAGCAGTGTTGGCAAAACATTCCTCTGCTCTTTTTTTCTACTTCAAAATAAAGTACTATGTGAACGGTCCCTCCACAGACTGGTGATGACGCACGTGGAACGAGCCAGGGCAAATACGCATTTTTTTCGCGCGCCTTGGTTGTTTTCGCTCGCTGTCGGCGCCCGTGCTGCCGACACAGTGACGCCAGGGTGCGTTAGAGACCCTTGCGAGTGTGCCACGTGCAGAGTTCATGGCGTTATGGACGATTAGGTTGACTGACCCTCGGTGATCGCGCCGCACGGAGGCAAGATTTGTTACGCCGCCTCAAGATTTGTCGGAAGGCTCGTTTCGACAGATCTTGGGTCAAGATTTGTTCGAAAAGGCCGATTTCAGGCCTCGAGAAATCTTGACCAAGATATATCGGAAGATTTCGCTCCCATAAATCGTGCAACTGGCAGATCTTGGCCAAGATCAAGATTTATCGACAAGATTTTGTTCCCATGAATCGGGGTCTTAGACGCGCCGCCGCCGTTCTCCACGTGTATACATACGCAGGAGGAACACACGGATTGAACGCGAACGTAGCGGGTTCACCGGGTGTTCTCATGCTGCAAAGACATGTCGAGGCTTTGGAACGGGCACAGTTTGATTTTTCGATCGACGGCCCAAAACGATAATAAAAACATGCTTTTCGGTCTATTTTTTCGTCCCCCTCGAATAAAGCTGCTTTTGTGCAGATCCCCTAGTCTAAACCCAAGTTATTGCGTTTGGTTCGCGAAACACCGCTTCCTTTGTACAGCGCTTTGTTTTTTAGGAGCCTTGCGTAGCTTTAATCGTAATCTCAAGTCCGACAGTATTCATTGTGAATATCTGTTCGACGCCCCGAGCCAACAACAAGCAGAACGCCTCTGACGAAACGAGAAGAAGTCATGCAGGCTGTAGGCCACAGGGTATCACCACGGGCCGCACACAAGCAAGAAATATGCGTGACTGGGTTAATTAGTTTTTTTTGTTTTTTTTCCCACAACTGGCTCTCTGCGGTCAAAGATCTTCCAAGCATGCGCGTGCACCCATAAATCACGGCAGCAAGGATGGTGCAGCAGTGGGTCCATGTGTGGGGCTCACAGGGATGGGGACGCGGTACATGTAAGGGTGTCGAACAGGAGTACAGTAGTACTACTGCTGAACAGCAGTAGCAGCTATGCGGAGAGAAATAGACTGTACAGCAGCAGTAGTTTCTGAGCAGGTGTGCATGCCTGTCTCCGACAGCAACCGTCCGCACAGAGGATGTACCTGTGCAAGCAATACCTGTGAGCACATCTTCTCCACCTCATCCTTGGACAGAGCATACGGCAAGCACATATGCTAGCGGCGCTAGATGCGAAGACGCTGACGGGAAACCGTCTCACGGAAGCGCCAGATGGCCAAAAAAACGGCCCGCTCATCAGAGAATCGAGACCATCATCCACTATCGCACAATATGCAAAAAGTCGTGATAAATTAAACTATTCTGTACTACGAATAGAGAGCTGTGATGGGAGCTGTGATCGCAGCTGTAGTACCGAAAACCCTTGCCTTTGAGCGAAATTTTGCACACAGCAGACGAACCACCCTTCACTCCCAATACTGGGAACCACACGCACCGCAATCACAACAACATCAAGCACCGAGGCAGTACGTGAGCATCGGCTCCGGTGTGCGTTTTCTCTGCTCTCCCTCGCGGATGCGGCACCGGGTTGATCACATGTTCAGGGTGCTGTATGTACCCTCCGGTGGTATCTTGCGTTCGAATCGTACAGCCGGTAGGCAGTAGATTGGATCTGGAAAGGATATCTGCCCCACGTCAGAAAGATTGGGCATGGGTGAAAACTGTTGTACTATGCGAGTCCTGTTCGCATTGCTGATAAGCGTGCTTTTGGCTGCATTTGTTTCCCGGCTGGTCTCCATGTATGTTTTTTGCTCTTAGCCGAGGCACAACGGCGATTTTTCGGCACGCAAAGTGGTCCGAGCCGAGAACGGAGCTGAATCGGTCTGTAGTCACGTAAGGGTTAAGTTACCATGCCGTTTCAAAGAGTTCGCGCCATTAACGAAACCAGACCATGAGCTGGCTAAATCAGAATACTTCGAGACGAAGAAAAGCTACATTCAGGTGAATATGTGCTCGGCGAAAACCGCTTTGGTGACGATCATTCACCCCCCTCGATATGACGTGGTATTGTCGATCGCGTGCCGAAGCTTAGCTTACATGCACGACCGCATTTACCGTGAATGCACCTCGGTTTCCCCGTTAATGCGGTTTCCTTCCAGGTAAACGGCGAAGAGTAGCAACATGAACGGCCGAGACTCTCGACGGGGGTTCGGCGCCGGCACCCCCCCAAACAGGTGCAAATTGTTTCAAACTCGTGCGAATAGAGAGTAGAAGACCACGGCCCCTCTCTCTCATTGATCGACGATGCGCTTGTGACGCTGCGATTCACTTCGCTTTAGTGACTGGCGAACTCGAACTCTTTCGTTGGTTCCGCCTCCGTAGGTGATCGCCTACGACGTGTTAATTTAATGCTTCGCAAGAACACATGAAATGGAACGCAGCAACTACATTCCCCCTACGAACTTAGGCTTCTTGTGGTTGCCACGTGGCCCAGGGGGTTCGAACGTCGAGGTAACCAGCCGTGCCGAGGGCAGGGCAAAGTTTTCGTGTTC
>FN649734.1:3765705-3776819 GCA_000310025.1 Ectocarpus siliculosus
TGCCTCCATTGCGGCATATTGTGACGCGAGCAAGACGGTTTTGGTCGGACTTTGGGACAAGAGCAACCTGGTGGTTCTATTCGGCCTATCGTCTTCGTTCGCCGATCTGCCCTAGAGTCTGAGCGTCATTCGACTCCTCTGGATAGTGAGGCTGTCCGTATCGTTTGATACATCAAGGGTCTTCGCTACCTATGGGGCCCTCATTTCAACTTTCACGGATCACAAGTCCCTTGAACACCTTGCAAAGGTGGGGATAAACAACGACCGCGTCCAACCTCGGGAGTTCCTCACGCCGTACTCTTACACTCTTGAATATCGCGAGGGTTCGTCTGACGCCAATTCCGACTTCCTCTCTCGATTCCGATATAGAAGCTACCATGCGTGACCGTTCTGGCCGCGGCGGTCTGAATCCGTCGGCCGAAGACGAAGCGGTGCACTTTCTCCGCTCCTGTGGCTTGGTCTTTCTGGCCACCAAGCCGGTGTTGTCTTGGGTGGGCTCATTCCGTCCGCCCCGAGTTCAGTCTTGGGTGGGCTACCGCCTTCTTGAGGAGATTTTGCTGATTCCGCGAGCTTGGGGAGCGAGCTGGTGTTTTGATGGTTTCGGAGCTCCTTGGGGTGTTAAATCTGTACGAGGTTTACTGTTTTCGGTGCTTCGGGCTCTACAGCCGTTCGCAACCGCCCTCCCATGGTCGTGCCGCATACCTCTACAGTTCCGACTGCTGCTGGAATATATCCAGTACAGGATGCGACAGAGGCGTACACTATCGTCTCTTCACGCCCTGGCGCTTCATCCAGGCGTTCTTTGGATTTTCAATGCGCACTCGCAGGCGTGCTGGTGCTGCAGCAGGTGTTCTGCGCCCGGCTGTGGAATATGGCTTTTCTCAGCCGGAGGACCCACCTCTTGAGCCGACTGTTCCTCAGCCAATGGCTCGTGCACCTCGCGGTTGTCAAGCGTCGGCTTCCCGGCCGGTAGGTTCCGCCGCTCTGGCGCCGTTGGGTCCAATTCGGGAGATGTCAGCTCGCTCGGATCCGCCACTGCGGACGCCCGCGTCTGGATCATTTCTTGGTTCGGTTCATGTTCGCCGGCTATTGATCCTCCCGTGCTTTCGGGAGTGGAGCTTGATTGCCGTGACGGTTGAGCGTTTTTCCCATTATGATTGGGCGAGAGAACAACGCGGTGAACCCGTGTGTGATGTCGCCATACGCTACCTCCCTCTAGGCCAATCTTCCGAAATACCGTCAGGTTTTCTTTACCATCTTCCGTCGCATGGTCGACCTTTGTTTCGGGAAATCCGTGAACTGGTGAAAAAGGGCTGGTTGCACGTCGACGACGATGATGTGGTCCTTCTTGCACAGAAACTAGCCACAACCACACCTGCTACTTCCACGCGCCCTGGAGGCGTGCGGCACATCTTCTCAACGACGAACCTATCCGGGTTTTCCTGTCTATGTTGATGCGCCATGCCCATGGATAGTGCACCTATGTCACGCTAATTCATCATGCGATCTTGGTGCAGCTCGTTCCCTGTGTATGTTAGAGCGGTTTTAGTGGTGAGTAGGCATGAGGGTAAGTATCAGAGGGTGGATTCATAATTGCCTATGGTGCCAAGCTCGGAAAGTATCTCGACAAACGGCCCCGTGGCCCACTCTAAACCTACCACTGCCCTCCAGACCTGTAGTGTCCGTGAGTGTCGATCACTTCGGCCCACTGCCGACCACCCGTTACCGGTGTTCACCGATCGATTTTGTCGACGTCGTGCTGACATGTACGCCGTTACGACCGCTGAGTTTACCGCTGAATATTCGGAGATATTTGGTGAATCGGCATATATCCCGTTGAGGGGTTGCTCCTTGAGTGTGTATCAGACAACGGCACACAGGCGTGCTCGAAACTGTCGTGAGCCGTCTACAAACGTCTCGCGCTTCGCAAAGTGACCACCAGCTCGTACCATCCAAATGGAAATCTTGGTGTAGAGCGAGTCATCCACACTATGGCACAAGTGCTTGCCATGGTTTTCAACCAGGCAAGATGATTGGTCCCTCATGTGGAGTTTGCTAATAACACCTCATCTCTGTTAGCGCTGCCACTAGTTTAGCACCTAAGGAGGTGCATCTCACCCGTTTGCCTCGACTGGCTGTCGCGAGCATCTTTACGCTCGCGGTCATCATAGTTTGGATCGCGATCATCTTGAACATTGTGATCTCGCTGCCGATCGTCAACGTCGTGCATATGAGTTGGTACGCTAGCAGCACAAGTTGTCCGTTTCTCGGACTGAGCGTTGAAATTCCGCTCTCTCGGACGCTTTGCACAAGCTTCCCACAAGGCCGAAGGCGATTGGGTTTGGGCCTGTCAATCCAAATATGCTATTCGTCAAGGTGTTCGACCAGATACTGACGACAAGGTCCTCAAAGCAAAGTTTTCGTTGCTTTGGACCGGCGCGTTCAAAGGTTTGGCTATTGGCCCCTTTTCGACAACCCCTGTTGGCAGTCCTCTCGCGAGCGAGTTGTTACGCTTGGGTCTTCTGTCGAACCTGCCAGGCAAAGACTCGAAACGTCGTGTGTCGGTCGCGCGCTGCAAGCCATGCGCCAACCAGTATCGCGCTGAGGACCTGCCGGGGTTGCTACCGGCTGGTCTCACTCCGAAGTTTATTGTACAACTAGACGACCAAGTCTTCCCCATACCACATTGCGGAAGATGACGTCCCGACATCGGTTGAACAATTGGAGGTGGAACAAATCACTGGTCATCAGTCTGTTCGCGGTCGTGGAGGTGTCATCGCTGTCCTTTACCAGACACATAAGAAAGGTCTTCTCCGCCCTTCTTGGGAGCGTTAGATGGACCTCCAGCACTCCCGATCACATATTCTTCGGTTTTGGACGAGTTCGCCCGATCAACACCGTAAGCCAAATCGCCGTTACCCTACGATGCGCATGCGTGTTGGCGCAGCTGCACGAGATTTGGCACGTGCCAAGGGCGAGAGATGCTTTTCCTCCGCGCTACTCCCTTGTCTCTCGGTCCACCTGGGATCGCCGATCCACCGATACTCCTCTACCTGTGGGCGCGTTCTTCTGGTACAACGCCCAAGATGGATCTTGGTGGCTGGGCAAGATTTCTGGACCGACTGTTCGTGCCGACCATCCTTCCCCGATGACACCGGACAAATCAAGATCGCCCTCTCCGATGTTCGGTGTTCTACCCTCGGATCTGCCGTCTGTGGTTCATAAAGTGTCTTCAAGTTCACGGTGGTAGCGTTCTCATGAAAGGACTTCTTCGCAATGTTGTATATCGTGAAACGTGGAGGCGGAGCTTTCGCCACCCGATGATTCAGCATGCGTCAATTACCCATCGCGTGTTTCATGGGTTCTGTCTGGTTGGTTTGCGGGTGCTGTCCCGGTTGAAAGGCGCCCTTACCTTGGGGGTTGCGCTGGGCGATTCCGGGATTATATCGCCTCTGATCCCGTTCGTTTCTTCCGTTTGCACGTTCGTGTGGGCTGTTGGTGCCAACAACAGCAGTGTTTGACCTCGGTTCAGTATTTCAACCCCCCTTTTCCCGTCACGCTGACGATCCGTTTGCTTGAGGCTGGTACGTCGTTTTGTGCTTCGAGTCCTTTTACGTTACTGTATCGTTCGCCGTTCGCTTGGTTGAATTTTCTTCGGCTCTCTGCTGCGGTTTGATTGTTCGGCCCTTATTTCGGGTCACGACGCCCTTGTTTTTGTTCTCGAAACGTTTGGTTTCTCACCTTTTTGGTTCATCGTGGTGCTCTTTCACCTGTTGGACTTGTGGCTCGTTTATTCGGGCCACCCGTCAGTGCTTTTGTCACTTCTTATCGTTTCGACGACACTCACTGCTTGAGTTTTTTTTCCGTTTTGCCGATACGGTTGGTTTTCGTCGCCCCGACGGCGTTTTTTTTGCGTTTTTTTTTCTTTCTTTTGATCCCGACCTGCTATGGTAATTGTGGCGTTGACGGCGTTTCTGCTTTGTCTTGTGTTTCCGGCCTCCCCAGCTGTGCTCAGTCTACCTCTGAGAGCAAAGCCTCAGCACGTAATGCTATTCCATGAGTGAGTTGAGTCTTCATCAGGATCTTCGGGGACCGTTACGCGTGTAATCCCACAACACATCCTGAACTCGGGCAGTTTCACCGTCTGAGCGCCGTGTGGTCTTTGGGCGTTGCATGCAAGCAGTATCACGTAAACCAACTCTTGGCGCCCTGATCGGGGGTGGAGCACTAGGATCATGATACACAAGAACGCCCAGTAGTCGGGGCATAGTGAGTTTTGCCCTGAGAGCGGTAGACAGAGTTGTCGTCGCCATGGCAGCAGTGTGAACTAATCGCTTGGTTGACCAAGGTTTCACATCGTGGATCTTCATCTGCTACATCACTCTTCCTGGTGCTCCCTTGTACAAACTTGTTGTCTTTCTTTCAATAGAGTGTAGTTTAGGTTTGCCGAACAGGCTGCTGTTAACTTTCCTGGTGCTTTCGGCTTCGGTCTTTCGGCACCGGGTCACTCATGATGTGGCTGACTGTACTTTATCGGCAGTGACATAATCACCCTTCCGACCTTTACCTTGTGGTGCTGTTCTATTTTCGACTCATGTATGTTGTCGACGCGGCCTTTGATGGCAAGTGACAAAGCCCCCTCTACACAACGCTGGAAGGAACTGGATAATGAATGGGCCGTAAGGGAGGTTTAGAAACCAACCATCAAGTATCCTCTCATGCGAAGCGTACCAACACTCGCCAGCATGTCTTTCCTCCTTGGTGCTCTGCAAAGTCCTCTACATGAATTCGGCCATCCACTACTGTTGTATTTCCCACACAAGATACACCTCCCCAAAAAAACCGAATCAAATACAAAGCACGTGTATTCCTCCCCCAATAACTCCTCCCTCCTTGCATTTGTTCGTGCGCGCTATAGCTTGATCAATCCACGAGATGTGCAGTACAACTAATTCCGTAAATCCATGCGGTCGGAGATACACGTGTTCTTTTCATCGAACTGTCCGGATCAACTGCGGTATGTCCCTTCGCGTCCAAATTTCCCACAGGTTGGCGCTGATGATGGATGAAGGTGGTATTCGTCGGGCTTGGCAGATAGGTTAATGATGCCTAAGGGTCCACCATGAAGCGCACCTGGCAAACATTCAGAGTATCGAGATGAAAGCTGTGAGTTCAGGTATACTTCCTTTTGCGATTCGAGCTCCAATGAGTTGTTCGTGGTCTCCGACCTGTTCATGCGCGACCAAACGGAGCTAATTGGGCGCCCCTGATTGTGCTGGTAGATGTCAAGAGCCGTTGATGTCGTGTTGGAGAGCGCTGCAAACGGCAAATATGGCGAGGAACTGATCGTCTGCGCCGGCAAACACTTCTTTACCAGTCCTGACAAGAACCGACGGCAATGCCTGCTCTGGTACCTCGAGCAGGCTGATCCAGTCGTCTGCGTCGATGCCGACGGACTCCATGGTAACGGTGTGCACGCCGTTCTCTTGGATCCCGAACGAGTTGAAGGTAGATCCGGGGTAGGACTCGTACTCGCCCATCTTGTCGCCGTTTATCTACAGCTGTAGTTTCGGGGAAAACGGTTCGGATGGTGGTGACGCTTTATTTTAGGTAATTGAGAACCCCGGCTTCGATCAAGCGACGTTTTGCGGACAAGCTGCGCCTGGGTGGGGAAAGCCGGCTAAGACACTTGTGGTTGCTTTGCGCCCCCCCTTGTTGACTTCATCTTGTGTGGGGGACGTGGAAACGGTTTTCACGACGGATGCGAAGCCGCCATAAGAAAGGCGGCATCCGCACTGCCAAACATCAGAGGGATGGACCTCATACGGTTTTCTTGGGAGGATGGACGGCATGGAGGGTGCAGCTTTGCTCCAACAACAGAAGCACCAGCCGGACCCAGCGTACCAAGAGCAGTCGAGAGACTAACAACATCTAGAGCCACCAGCGTCTACATCCTGTTAGCCCCTACAGGCAGCCTTCGGTGGCCACTTCATGATTGACCTCGCATCCTTCCAGCGTCAGGACGAATCGTGTCCAGTCCTCTCCAACCTACTTGGCACCAAGCACATTCGGTACCGTGAGCCGGCATACGGCGTGAAGGACGAGCTGCCTGGAGTACGCGACTGTCGTACCACAAACCGTAGACTCTATGGGCGGCACTTGCCCGTACAAGGTGATCTACAGTAGCTGGACAACCAAAAGCTACTGCGGTAACCGCATCAGCAACTAACAAGAACCAGCACACCTTGCTCTTCCATCTAGCTCACAGATGTGTGGCGTATGTTTCAACGCCGCTGCCACATCGACCGGAGGACGGTTTCCTTTCACGTGGGGCGGGGACAACATCTAGACGCGTCTACTCCCAAACACCAAGCGACAGAAAACGAATTCTATCTAGATCCGTTTTCGTCGACTCGGTTTGTCGACAGATCAATGTAGCTAAAGCATGCTTTCTTCCATTCCACCACGGGGCCATCATTTTCGATGTTTCACCTTGAGGGTGCGCGTGCGCTCGTCTCCCTTCCAGAAGGCAACCTGCACATCGGTGATGTCTTGGGGGCTGTCGAACGTGAAGGTGATCTCGCACTGGCCTCCGTCGGGCACGATCTCCTCGGCGCACGACCACCTCGACTCCGTGTCCTCCTCACCGACCCCATCATGGGCCAGATCAGGAAGGCAACCCATCTCTCCGCAGCCGTTGCCCCCCGTACTCTCTCCCGGGCGGTCGTCGTAAGCGCTGGCGGTAACGCCGACGGTGGTCTTGCTCCCGGCCTCGACGAACTCGGCATTGTCGTCATCTTCATCTGCAGGAGGGGAAGCCGGTTGGGCAGTAGGCGAGCCAACGGCGATGGGGGACGGGGTGGGCTCCTCCGTCGGAGCAGGACTCACAGGGGCCGCACTGGGCTCGGCTGAAGGGGGGCTGACCGGAGGGGAGGTGGCCGGTACCGTCGAAGGGCTGGCGGTAGGGGGAACCACAACCGGCTCGGGGGTGGTGGGTGCGGCCGGCACGGGCGTCTGGACCCAGCCCGGGACAACCTGACGAGTGTATTGAGACGGCAAAACATGGAGGGCAAGGTTCGCGACCAAACGGGTAGTGGGCCTCAGGCTAGTCAGGTCTGGTGAATTCACAAGCTATTCCCCACACACTCGAATTCAATAGTCAGAAAGCTGATAATAGCACAGATTCGTTGCTCGTTTGTTCTGCTCGTCGAAAGCACGTACGACACAATAGATCACGCGTCTCGAAAGGGGAACAGCTCGGGTTCCGCACAACAGGCCAATTCGTCCTTCATCCCGAAGGAATTTTCGTCTCGCATGTCTGTTGGTACGTCAATACTTACCGGTCCAGGGGTAGGCACAATGGGCTCGGGCGTGGGTTCGGGAGTCTGGAACCAGGCCGGGACAACCTGACGAGTGTATTGAGTTTTGAATGGAGAGAAAAGGTTGCGACCAGACGGTTGGGGCTCATGCTGGTGAGGTCTTGTGAATTCTCGAGTTTTCCACGTACTCGAAGTCGGGATACAAGAAATATGATACTAGAAGCAGGTCGTTGTTTGGTTGTTCTGCTAGTTGAAAACATGTACGACAGATGAAACATCACACCCCAGCGACCCTCACGCAAGGGGAACAACTCGTGTTCAGCACAACAGGCAAGGAGTGTTACGTTTCACAGCTTGTCTTCTTCAACGTCAGTACATACCGGTTCAGGGGTGGGCACGATGGGCTCGGGTGTCGGCGCGACCTGACAGCATTAAACAGCACACAGAGAATGAAATGAAGAGTTGCGTCAACGACTTAGCCTCGTAACATGTATCGTGTAGCCCTGCATGAGTTGCCGAACGTGGGTTGTTTTTGGCTGTTTTTGGCCGGTTTCAATACTGGAAGCCTATCGTCTAGAGATGTACCGGTTCGGGGATGGGAGCCACGGGTTCGGGTGTCGGGACAGCATACGTAGCGTTCAGAAAAGGGACCCACAAAGCCACGAAGAGAAAATAAGGCAATAGTTGCGGCCACTGTTGCACAGCAATCTCTTACGCCCGATGTGGGTGCATTGTCGAAATAATTGGATTCCCAAATTCTCGTGAAGGCTGCAAACTCGAACGGATGCAGGCGGTTGCATCAAAATATTCTTACGTTCAGTACTACTGTACAGGTTGAAGAAACTGGGAGAAGAAACGACGCGCGGGCCGATGAACTCGCAACAACCACATATCGGTGTCTCATAGCAAGTCAAGGCGACCACCTCGTATGCATTGACCCGAACTGAGGGGGGCGCCTTGCCGGGGTACCGAAACATTGAAGCGCCTTTGCCACCTCATGGAATCGTTCCCGGAAAAGAGTATCTACACATGTCTTGCCTAATGAAGCATCAAGGCGTAGGCCTCTGAGCGACGCAGACTCAAAAGCTGTGTGCGTCTTGCCACCGAAAAGTGGTAGCTATTGTGAAACTATAACCTTGAATAGTAGGGCTCACCGGCTCTGGCGTGGGCTGTGGGGTAGACACAGGCTCTTCGGTAGGAAGCGGAGCTGTGCGGAGCAGAATAACATCAGGTGAACACGATATTGAGGCGGTACGCGAAGTTGATATCAATTGTGGGATCGAGTAAGATGGAACATGTCAATATAACCCAAAATATGGAGATGTGAGCATCCGTCCACGCTGATGTTGTCTCTCGCACCTTTGAGTACGCGGCAGGCGTCTCGGATCGAGCACGATCGATCAGTGCCGAGTTTCCCCTACCCAATCATTTGCTTCGGTGCTTTCGAACCCTGTAAACACGCTGTGCCGGAATTTTTCAGTGTCGGATCTATCCCCCGAAACTCCGACTGATTGGCTGAGTCTGCCGCACCTTAGGAAACCGAGAGATTCGTTGCAACTCGGCTCCCACGGCCCCCCTATTCTCGTAGAGTCCAATATATTGTTCGATCGTTTCTTCATCTCACTTCCTTCGGTCCATAGCATCATCAAAAAGGAGCAGCTGTCCGTGTTGCCCACCGCATCGCCGGCGGTGACGGTGGCGATCACTGCAGCACCAGCTCCGCCCGTCAGGGTGGTGCCGTAAGGGTCACCTCCATATTGCCCAAAATCGAAGGATTAGAACCCGAAGATGATGGACCCGTCGACCGCGTTGATCACTTCGAAATTCCACTCGGCCTTTGTTTCTTCCCCGACAGCGGCCCACCGGGTGTCCTGGCGAATCATTATGGTGCCAGATCCGACAGCAACCTCCTTGTACTGGTCGGGGATGCACTCGATCTCGAACTCTGGTGACGGAAAATCCCGCCCGATAGAGCAGGGGGTGGTTGTGCGTGTTACGGAGTCATGCGACGTGATGTGATACCACGCCCCGCAGGGAAGTGGCAAAAGATTGCGCTGCATTTTTGCTTTTCTTTGCGCGCCGAAAGCGACACCAGATGGCGGCTACGCGTCCAGGAATTAGGTAGGACGCCGCGACAACGATGTCACCAGGAGTACCTTACGCGACTCCGCACACCCACGAATGACACACATTGATTGCTCGCAACCCTTCACGGGCTAGAGGTGTTTTTTCCGCCACCCAGCGAGAAGCTCAAGCTTCGCCGGCGACGTACATTGGCACGGAACCAGAGTCTCGTCACCAAGAATTTCGGGGAGTCTCAGCTGTGTTCTAATGGCCTGGGTGCCGTGTCCGCATCATGTACTAGTCTACATATACATGGTTCCCCCAACGGTACACTTGAAAAAACATATCAAGACACATAGGCCTACAAATCGAAAACCGGGATCCGTGGGGGGGCGGGGGAGTGATTTTTTTGGGCGGGGGTCATATATATACTCATGTATTCCCGGGTGTTGCGCCGAGGCGTCGGCGCCTTGGCGTCCGGCTCTCGCATGGTGTGCATCACCGTTGACGCTGCTGGCGGTGCAGAGCTGTGGAGACCGCACGAGAGATGACAGACGCCCTCCACACTGCAGGGTCGTCTTCGCAATCTTCTCATGCATACCCCCTTGAGAATCTAGGGGCAGCCGCTAGCCCGCCAGTCGGCTGTGTGGTCGATTGGTCAAGACAAACGTAACCCTGCAAGACCAAGGGTACGAGTAGATGTGCGAGACTATATTCCCAGTTTTTTTGTGCTAGAAGCGGCCGGGGCAAGTTCGCAAGACAGGTGGTTCAATGGATGGTTGCCAACATTTGTGCAACCTGATCCATGACCTGCTCCAAAAGAATTGGGTTGTTTGCTGAGCTGTTTGGCTGTTTTCGAGCTTTGGTCGATACTACTGTACTTTCGTAGATACGAGCCGCTACGCAACCTAAGGTGCTTGTTTTCGTCTGTTCCTGTACTAGCACGACTGGGGAAACGTGGGCCGACATCGATGACGAGCAGACGCAGAACGGGTAACGAGAGCGAGGCATGTTTGCCATCCATCTACATGTACCTCAATGAAAAAAATCGACGATTCATCAAGACTCGTGGTAACTTTTCGAATTTCTCTCCCCCCCCCCCTCCGTTGTAAAACAAGCCGTCCCTCCCGGTGTTTGCCATCGGGGTTGAGTTTTCGTCGCTTGGCAGCGATGTTGTAAAACAAGCCGATTCACTTCGTGAGCTCGGCGACCAGGTTACCGGTTTATTTTTTGCCTTTGTTTTTTTTTTTTGCGTTAACCATGAATGGTGGTCGAGTAGATCATGTTGTGGGGGGTGGAGAACCCCCACTCCGCGCAAAGGGGATAATCGCACGTTGCGTTAAATTGGTCAAACACCCTTGAGGCAGTTACACAGAGCTTACAATTGTCTTTGGAACGCACCAGAAAATAAATGAAGTCATACGCAGCTGTCATCCGTACGCAAGGAAGTAAGCACAAGATGCCGAACACCCTTAGCAGGGTGCAGCGCACCCTTCATGCGACTCGCCGAATACCTCACGGCGCTTCGCGCTTGGTTATGTGAGAGCCTGGTCCGGTGAGAACCCGGCGTGCTCCGTCCCGGCTTTGTAGGGATGCGAGGTCAATGGTCTAACGACTACGGCATGCACGACTATGAGTACCCCCCCCCCCCCCCCCATATTTGGCCTTGGGGAAGGGTTTTTCTTTGGTGGCCAGCACGTTGAAAATCTAGGCTCCCCCCCCGGGGTTTAT
>FN649734.1:3777606-3869615 GCA_000310025.1 Ectocarpus siliculosus
GTTTTAAGGATTCCGGCAGGCCGGATTATGGGTCCCCCCCCCCCCCCCCCGTTATTTGCCATTGGGGATGGGTTTTCGTCGCTTGGCAACGACGTTGTAAATCAAGCCGCCCCCCCCGGTGTTCGGGATGGGAGAGGAGAGGTTGCCGAGAATAGTATGGGAGGCGAAGTGCGCAAACAAAAAGAGGGGTAGACAACCTACGGAATGGGTCAAGGTTGTAGAGGACGTATGGAAGGGGTTCGACATCGACGAAGATGAAACGCTGGAAACGGAGGGTCCACAGGGGTTCAAGGAGAAGATATCTGTTGCTTGTGCCGAGAGAGAAGAACATAATCCAAGGAAAGAAACAGAGGATAAGGAGGGTCTAGAAGTGTACGGAATGTTGAAAGAAGGAATAGGGTTCAAGGACTACCTACATGGACCAATGGATGCCGGGACAAAGCTCCAGGTCAACTTCAGGACCGGGGACATAGGCCTTCGAGAACGTCGACGAAGACATAGGACGGTAGACGACGAAGACGACAAGTAAGTTCAAATGTGATTGCGGCTTCGAATGTGAAGACCGTGTTCATGTAGTCGCGGAATGTCCGTGGTACGAAGAGGAGAGGGAAGTGTACATGACTGAGCTGAGAAAAATGCAAGGGAGGTACAGGGAGATGTTTGAGGCATGGAATAGAGAGGAGAGGACGGTAGCTGTACTGGGGAGTAGGAAGTGGTTTGAAAAGGCGGGAAGGGATATCGTTAGGATAGACAGACTAGGAAAGACATCTTTGAGCCACCTTTGACAACGTAGGAAGGGACGATTGGCCATCGGTGATCGGTCCTATGGGAACAATGCTCCGTTTTGTCGAGGGCGCGTGGTCAATGGTCTAACCGCTAAGGCATGCAAAACATAAGAGTACGCCCCACCCCCCGGTTTTTGCCATCGGGGTTGGGTTTTCGTCGCTTGACAACGACGTTGTAAAACAAGCCCCCCCCTCGGCGAATCCCCTCGAAATTGGGTTTTCGTCGCTTGGCAACGACGTTGTACAATAAGCCAAGGCACTTCGTCAACTCGGCAACCAGGTTACCTTTTTTTTTTTACCTCTGTTTTTTTTGCGGTAACCATGAAGGGTGGTCGAGTAGATCATGTTGTGCGGGGTCGAGAACCCTCACTCCGCGCAAAGGGGATAATCGCACGTTGTGTTAAAATGGTCAAGCATCCTCGAGGCAGTTACACCGTGCTTCCAACTGTCTCTGGAAGTGAAAGCACCAGAAAATAAACTAAGTCACACGCAGCTGTCATCCGTACGCAAGGAAGTAAGCACAAGATGCCGAACACCCGTAGCAGAATGCGGCGCACCCTTCATGCGACTCGCCGAATACCTCACGGCGCGTCGCGCTTGGTGATGTGAGAGCCTGGTCCGGTGCGAGCCCGGCGTGCTCCGTCCCGGCTTTGTAGGGATGCGAGGTCAATGGTCTAACGACTACGGCATGCACGACTATGAGTACCCCCCCCCGAGCCCCAAAGCTTGTGCTCGCCCCAGGTTCGTTCTTTGGGCCCCGGCTCGTTGAAATTCTGGGTTTGTACTGAGGTGTTTATCAAGTCGAAAAAGTATGTTTTTAGAGCCCGAAGGGCTTTTTCGTGTCATTTCGAGGCGTATTGCTGATAAATTGGCGAGGTGACGAATAAAAAATGTGGATTGTCCTGAATTCAGTTCTGTTTTTTTTTTTTTTCTATTCCCCACCTCTGCCCCTTATTCCGATTCCCCCACCCTTTCTCAAAGATCGATCTCGACCTATGGCGCGCACGTCTCGCGATATATTGCGCCAGAAAAGTGTGCGATACTGTACCCTGTTTCGGTCCTCTTGACCGCCTCGCCTTCTATCTTGCTGTCTTGATAGCTCGTTTTTGCTTCTCGAACTACAATGCTGTCCAAACTTGAATCTCAAAGTCCCCTTGGCAGCAACCAAAAGCAAGTATTAATTTCAGATGGTGGCTTAGTAAATGAAAGTGTGTGCGGACCGAATGAGTTTCCAACTCGACATGATGCCAATATCCATAGTACGACGAAAACCCTCTTTTCAGCTTTCCCACATGCATAAATTCTATTTTTTCGTTTGCCCTACAACGACTACCTGCAGGTAATTCCAACCAAATTCTGCTCAACGTACACATATCGTCCACCCGATGTTTTCCCTATTGTACCCATCCATGTAAGGATGCTTCAAAATATAGAACGTACCATCTAACCTCGACAAATAACGTCATCATGTTATCTTTGTGATATACCAACGCGACGAGTATCGTCGGTGTTGCATGTCTGATTCACACTGAAACTCATTTGTTTTGTAGCGGGTTCAGATGGCTGCTGGCTGAGTTTAGTGCGTTGACAGATCATGACCCGACGGCGAATGGAAGCAACAAATAAAATAGGCGTTCTTCGAGAGACAACCGTAATATTCTATAAATACGTTGTTGAAAAATATGTGTAGATACGCTGGTCATGGTACAAGACGTTGAAGCCATTGGTAATCTACCGCGAACTGTGGAAGAGAAAGGATGCGGTGCTATGTAGAGAAATTCGCAGGTCAACGTTCGTTGTTGTGGTCACAAACTAAACAGTCGTTCCGGACGCTGCTCAGTCAGTCAGTCACACTACCTTCTAACCGTGGCCTACAGTAGGCCCAGTACTCTAACCGTGGCCTAGGCCAAGTACCCGATGGAAGTACATCGCGAAATAATACACTTGTTATGCAAAAATGAACAAAACGCACCATAAATACCGAACAAACATGTAACACCTTCTGTGCTGACGATGCCGTTGAAAAATAAATTTCATTTGGATTCATACATGAGATTCGAAGTTGTCAAAACGTATTCGAGAAGATATTAAAAAGTGAGCGACGGGAACAAGGAAGACGGCGAACCAGTGAAGAGGTGAGAAACAGCACGCAGGGTTGCACATGCTCGCACACTCCTGGAGAAGATATTCTATAGAGTGGTGGCGCATCGGCGTACGTATGCATATGCGCTGTGTTCGTATCACGACATATTGGCTCTCTAGGTCGTACTCACATTTTCACTACAAACCACCTCCCTCTGAAATGAACATGATGCCGTTGGTTTGTGCCACGCCGATCCAAACATTCAACTTTTTCCGACATTGTTCGAGAAGGAAACAGAGCGATCACGACAGGAAGAAGATAGAAGGCGAACCGGTAAAGAGGGTCAAAACAGGGCATTGTCGCACAAATCTGGGGCAACATGCAACTTGCCTGCTTGTGGACTCACAGAGAGTCCAGAAAGACTGAAGGTAAACACACAATCTTCATGTCGTAACTAGGGTACTACTAAAGTTGGTTGCAGCGCTTCCGTCGTGATAGATCTTCGTTACTGTGCACACAAACACATGGACACGTAGATATTATCCCTGACACACAACGCTTCCATGGATGGAGGAAGCTGGAAAACTATGCATGGGGAAACTCCCATGGACGGGGGCCTCGACGCCTTGTTCCATGGAAACGGCACGAACAAGCTTCCATGGAAGTCTTCGTCGACAGCTTCCATGGAAGCTGGAATGCTTCCACGAAAGCTGGAGTTAACGCATGTCCAGACCCTTCCATGGAAGTTGCTTTCATGTGCTTCCATGGAAGTTGATTTCGAATGCTGTCACCTACTTCCATGGAAGGAAGTTGCTTGCATGGAAGTTGTCGTGCTTCCATGGAAGTTGGCACAACTTTTAAGGAAATTGCAGCGACTCTGTCGAGCGACGAGCTTCCATGAAGTGTCACTTCCACGGAAGCTCGTCGCGCTTCCATGGAAGTCCGAAATCCTGCTTCCATCGAAGCAAATAGCGGCTGCTTCCATGGAAGCCGCTATTTGCTTCCATGGAAGCAGATTCACTTCCATGGAAGCCCGATGAGCTTCCATGGAAGAAGCGTCATGGAAGCTGGCTAACCGATCCAGACCAGCAGGTTCCATGGAAGTAAATTTGGCTCCCATGGAAGCCGCGGTGACTTCCATGGAAGTCAACTTGACTTCCATGGAAGCAGTGAACCACTTCCATGGAAGTAGATTTTGACTTCCATGGAAGCTTAGTCCATTTATTTTTGTCAAATAGTGTAGGTTACCCCCGCCTGGCCTGCTCGAATATCTTCACGACGACGTCGTCAATGCACAAGCAGATTGTTGTTGGAGTAGATGCCGTGAAAGAGTGGCCCCTTTCGACCCCTCTCTCGGTGTTGTTCTATTTTATTTAGCATGTCAGCATCAAATAACCACATCTAATCATTCGGCTGCCCCGCCAGCTACATATTTTAGTTTCGGTGCTTATGCGCATGGCTTAAACGCATACCGTGGTACATGTATCTGTCGGCCTTGCAGCAAATAGCACGCGATCGTCTCCGAGGCACACCGAACCAGCAGCAGCCAAGTGCAGCACCATCAGCGGTGATTCGAGCAACAAACATTTAAAGAGAGGAGGTGGTGCTGCCTTGAGATCCACCCGCCGTGTCTGTGAGAATTTGTGGAGTAAAAGATCCCGCCTGCAACCGCATGGTACTCGGTATCTCTCAATTTCACACTACTACTACTGACTGTAGGAGAGAGCGTCTGCCGCCCTCGAACCTCAGCAGCGCACTCTGTCTGGTGCGTGAGAAATGTACTACATCTTCTACAATTTCCCTGCGGATGTCTGTTGTTCTGTTGTGTCATATGTATAGCCAGCCGTGGGGAGCCCTACTTCGGTTCCAGAGCTCTGCAATCAACGACAACGTCGAGAGCCAGCTTGGCTTGCGTTCAAGAATTAAGCCGACCTCCCCGCTGCTGACAAGTCCTGCTCACCCGTGGAATGCGAGCAGGATGCCTACCCGGAAGTGCGCGAGAGTTGTTTGCCTACGTCAGCGCGGTACTTCAGATAGATGCGTATGTTCAGAGTGGATAAATGGCGAGTTTGGGTTTAGGTTTTGAACAGTTCACTTTCACGTTAATGGAGATAGTCTAGAGCCAGTTTGCCAAGTTTTGTCATCTTGTAGCTTTTAGTTGCTTTGGTCAACACCACGCCAGGATGGGGCTGCTGCACACTTCATCTCACCAACGCAAGCACGCCGTCGGTCATGGAGCTTACTGCCAGGAGTGGGAGGACTCCTGCTTCGGCGCTGACAAAGGTTCAGATGTGTGTCAAATTGATGTCGGGCCACCACGGTTCGCTCTGCTTTTTTTCGAACACACGTACGTACACCCGCCCACAGCAGCGGCCGGAAATCTACTACACTCTATCGAACGTCCAACACGGGAGTGCGGCGTGGACCACAACAATATCCTAGGGCACCTTGCTGCCTAAAGCGTTGTAGGCTCTGGCTGGAAGATTGGGGGGATGAGTTGCGAGAGAGCGATAAGCGTTTTGGGTGTGTTGCGTGCGGTTGTCGCTGCGTGCACACCCTGTCTGGATGCGTTCATATGCATTCCAGCTCGAATAACGTCGCGTCTCTCTCACAAGACGCTCGCAACGCTCCTCTCAGACCCATCTCGTTTGATGGCAAGGTACCCCAGAGCTGTGGAGCACGCCGCGTCGAAGGTTTCACCCGAATGCAAGCATCTGTTTGGGAAACATACAGTAGCGACTTGGTCGCGGGCCGTGCTGATCAGATTCGCTCATGCTGACACCTTGACATCACATCGTTAAGAGAACAAACGGGACTGGGAACGGCGCTCTAAAAAAGTGAAAAGTGAATTTTCCGAAATGTGAACACACGGCTGTAACAGACGGTAGCTGCCCTTCGTGCTAAAACATACTTCCTAGGGTCGAAGGTTCAATTTTATAGCGGCAATAAACTGGCCCTTTTTCTTCCAAAAAGTGAAATATGGTAACGGCTAGATACAAACGACAAATTTCTCGCGGCTTCTCCAAAGTCTAAGTCACCAGCGAACCCATCCCCCCACGAACCGTTGTCCACCCGTTGCTCGCTTTGAAGCAGACATTCGCCCGTCAGTAGAGCTCTCCTTTCTCTACCGCTCGCACCCACCCAGCCCCACCAACCCGTGCTGTGCTAACAACCTGTGCCGTTCCCTGGGCTGTAATAAATGGCAATGATGCTCTTATTGTTCAGGACCCTCCAAAAGATCTGGTCGAAATGACTCACTCCACGACCCGGCATTCATGACTGACACTCGCACGGTCCACCCTTTGTATGATCTACTATCTTTTGCCTTCAGATTCTTGGGAACCCCCGCTGCTACATTCACTTGTCTGACCCATCCACCGCCAAGTCATAACCGCCGTGCCTTTAGCCTGCAAAATATTCACGTTGGGTTACGACGGAAGGGTACTCGACTTGACCGTTTTCACCTGGTGTTGCGCGGATCGAGGTCTCCGGCGACGACCAGACTCACAACCCGCTTTTTACACGACGATAGTGAAACCAGGCCCTCCTAGCCATCCCACATAGCCTTCTCCTTCCGGGTATGAACCATGGTATCCTCAGGCTAAACGTATTCTTGTGGGACTAAATCACCAGGCACACTGCTTCCGGCGATGCTTGGCACGGTTAAGATTCCCCCGAGATAATTCTTGCAGCTGGGCGATCTTCGGCGGAACAAGGTGGGTAGCAGGCCGTTTCGACGAACGATCGCCACATGCAGACGCGCGCGGTCGTTGTAGGGAAATGATTGTCTTCGGGTGATTGCTCTCACGCTTGCTGACATTTACACATGACATTCAGGCCATAATTGCGTCGGCGGCGTGGAGGAAGACGAAGATGAAGAGTATCACAACACAACACGTGGAGCAAAGAAGGTACCGGGTACCAGGAAGAGGGCGGCACAGGGACAGAGACAGATGGAACGTCGACAAGGCGAGGCCTGTTCAATGTGTTCGCATTTCGTAACCGGTGCTCTTCTCGTCTATCTTCGTCTGCGGCTTGCTTGCGTATGGGCTTGATCTGATTGCCCGGTCTCGAGTTCGGCTTCGGCGGATTCTGCGCCTGGACTGTGGTTACTGCTGTTGTCTTCACGTTAACAACCGTCCCGGTCTCTCTACTCTGCCTTCTTCGGTCCGCACTACAGTCCCTTGACGCGGTCGATTCCTGTGGTCACAGGCTACCTTACCCAACCAAGGCATACCAAACCAAAATGGACCCGAAGGGCCCGCAGGGCCCGCAAGTCAAAAGGAATCAACGACAGATAGTCAAGGGCCCTCCGCTCGCCTTCTACCCGCGATGTTAGGTAACCACAGACATGACAAACGAGGCTGCGGCCTACAACACGTCAGTTTTTTCAGTCCACGACAACATCCCGCCCTTTTGTCTCGGTAAAGGGGTGTGAAGTTGAAGACAACAACAACAGCAACAATAACAGCAACAACAACAACAACGAAAAGGTGCGGGTGGGCAACCAGGTGAGGGAATGAACGGCCACCCTTCCGCCTCTTTGCCACGCACCAGCCCTAAAATGGAACCAGCGGAGCGTGCATACCTGTCGCTCGCGCGCTTGTAGCTGCATCCTGAGACGGGCGCAAGTCTGCTCCGCCTCCGACACCTTCGATGCAGAGTCGGCCGCCGTCGCCTTCGACTTGCTATGAGCGGTCGGACACGTTGCAGCGGAGGAGAAGCACGGCCATGTTTGTGGTATGGATCGTGTTGTTTCGGGCGTGGACTGCCGGAACTGCTCCGGAACTACACCATGTGCCTATTTAGGTTAGAAAAGGGTGACACGGCCAGAAAAGCTTGCACATACATTACACAAGAACGCACACATGCACGCGGCAGACTATGAACAGCAATGGATTCGGGTAAATCCCCCCTGAATCGAGATGCACAAGAATATAGACCTAGGTTCTTGCCACGAAACGTAGAAATTACCGACCTGGTCGCGGGCGTCGTTCGAACAAGAATACTTGCACCAAACTCCACACACGACAAAAGATGACCACCGTATAGACTAGACGTCAATCGTAGTGAAGCCCACATGAAGATCGTCAGCTCCGCCAAAGCACAAGCACCCTGCATCAATGGTTTTTACACCAAGCACGACGAAAACAGTCCGTGCCAACGACCTTGCTCTGCAGCCAACCCTGTTACCGCCGGGCACACGCTATCAGGCGCAGGAGCTTGAAAGCACTTAGTTTTGGCAAGAAGTCGAACGAACGGCCCACGGGCAACAACCACAACACATGGCAACAAAGCCGCACCCCTACAGCGTTGTGTCAGTCTACTTAGACTTGCCTGCGAGCAAACCAAGATGAGAGAGCATCGAAAACCGACCTATCCAACGGAGGGAGTCTAACATTTGCCCCGGGGTCTAGGGTAGGAAGAATATATTTTTCATTACGGCATGTTTGTTGTGCATGGACAGGGTTACGATAGAATATACTTCTCGTTTTTCTCTGTTTTGCAACCAAGGGATTTACATGCAGTGCAGCAATACAAAGCAGACACAACAACGATCGAATCGACGAGATAATTCACGACCAACATGTAGACTCGAACCTCAAGAGCTCCTCGACCGACGCCACTCTCTCCTTGAAGGCTTCGAGCTCGACCCGGGCCCTGTCCCCATCCTTCCTGGCCACCTCGGCCGCCAGGGACGCTGCCGCGGCTCTCTCCCTCAAGATCTCTACCGCCCCTACTGCGAAACCCTCGTCGTTACCGCCGCTGCCACCACCACCAAGACCGTCAGCCCCAAGAACACCACCACAGCCACCACTCCGACGTCCCTCCCGCGTAGGCGCGTTTCCAGATTGCGTTTCAACGGCGAGCTCTCGCTCAGCGTTGGACAATGCACGCATCTTAGTGAAAGCGGGAAGACAAAGACAAAACGGGTTTAAGGGGATTTGGGGGGGGATTAACCTTGGTTTATCCGTTTGTATGCTCCTACTACACTTATCTGTGGTCACGCGTGAACAGTGGCGCAACGCACGTTCGTCAAGCATAGCTTCACGCACGCATGCCCCCCGATCAATGCCGAACATGGTCGCTCGAAGCAGGCGCGACCTATCGATCTACTTATACCACAAAACGTTCATGGTCATATTATGACCTCCATCCTCCAACTGGCCTGTTTCTTTCCTACCTTTTCATTTTCCTCGACCGCCTCCTTCGCCGGGGCTTCAACAGTTCCCAGGCTGCTCAGAACACTCTTTTCCAGGATTTCCCGATGGCCAGGATAACCGGTGTCTTTGGTGATCGCCCTGTTCAAACGTCATCAAGCGTGGAAACACCCCCCAAAACATGGTGTAGTGGAATCAGTTGGCGTGACCCCTTCGGCGCTGAAGCAGACTCCTACTACCTCGAGTTCGAAGAAAATGCTCTATATTTCGTTCTCCAATTATGTGTGCTTGAGTGTTGAGAGTTTTGGGAGCTTGTGGGGGTATTTTGTGTTTGTCAGCACGGGGCATGGGCAAGCCTACCGCACTTTCCGGAGGGCGGGGGGTGGGTGGGGGCATTCTGTCGTTTGAAGGTGGCCGAGATCTTCGATAGAGCTATGTACAAACCATACATACAGCCAATATCTCAGGCGGCGACATCAACAAAGGAATCTAAGCCAGTGACGTCGAAAACCCACACAGCCGAGGTTGACATGTGCGGGGAAGAAAATTCACAAAGAGGGCGGTTGCATTTTTACCTCGACTCCTGGGGCTTGCCGAGACGTTTTGTCTTGCCGACGATCTCTTTCCTCACGCGAGAAAGGTTGTTCCCGGACTCGACCAGTCCCTTGAGCAATGCGCGGATTTGCTCCCGTTCGGCCTTGATGCGGGCTGTCGCGGCGGCGATTGATCCTGGGTGGGTCTTGATGCTGCTGGGGCTGCTGGGGCTGCTGGGGCTGCCGATGCCGATGCCACTGACGGTTTTGCTGCTGGTTTTGTTGTGGATGTGGGCAAGTTTGCCGCTGCTGCGGCTGCCGAGGCCACCGCTGGTTTCGTCGTGGACGTGGATAGCTTTGGTGGCGCTGTTGTCGTTGTTGCAAACCTCTTCGTTGTTGTCCTTGGCATCGCTATCGCCCTTGGTGGTATCCCTCGCGGTCTCGGTACTGCTGCTAAGGGTACGGTCGACGACACTATTTCCACTGGTTTCGTTGCTGGGACGGCGATTGCCACCGCCGTTGCCGCCGTTCTCTGGAGCTAGACCAACGCCGTTTGATGCCTCTCCGTACTCGATCTGCTTCGATTGTTGATCCTGGTGGTGTGCGGCGTTCATCAGCTTCAGATCGTTAGTCTCGACCAAAAGTAGCTTCGAGACAAGAAAGTACGTCCGCAAGAGGGAATGGGCGGTCGAGAAGAAGTGTAAGGAGCGAAGCAGGCGAGAGTCATGGAACACCGCAACTTCCGTAGAACACAAAGCGGCCTCTTCATCACATTCATGGGAAAAATTGCGCATCTTGCAATCTGCCCCTGGGTCTCTCCTTGTTCTGGTCGTATTTTTTGCTGTCGCCTTCCTCTGTTTGTCTGTCCATCTGTCTGTCTGTCTGTCTACCTCTCGCTCCCCCTTCCCGCCTGTCTCTCTCCATGGAGGTTTTCTTGGGCATCAAGCACCCACGCGTTATATGGCGTGATCAGCGACGTCGCGACTCGAAGAGGTACAAAACCTAGCCCAAGTTCTACACGCTCCACCATGCTCTCAGCCTTTCCAAGCGATCAGAGTACGTACGATCGCAAAAGTCGCACTTTTATTTCCACCAACACGGGTTAGGTACTGTACTCAAGGATGTGCAGGCTTGACGCGGCAAAGCTTATTGTCCGTTTGTTTCAATTCAGTTGACACGTGCCCACACGCGACAACCCTCCGCGAGACCCCCGAGACCGCTGGGGAGCATCGGCACGACCTTGTGGCTGTGTAATAGGTAACAACAAAAGGTGAGGACATCGACAGGCTCGGCGGCGAAAACGTGTTCGATAGCTTTCGGTCTTCCGGATGTCGGTCTTCTCTCGTACTCCGTTGAAGAGCCCCTACTATGATCTCTCCCTCAGAGCAACATGGGTTTTTAAGTTGTCGGCAAAAAGAAAAAAAACGAATGACACCAAGCAAGAACGCAGATGAATGTTCCGTAGACAGAAAGCCTAGCCTGATTGGTCATGACTCTAGAAAACTGTCAGGGCATCCCGAACCTCACGGAAACGTACACTCGATTCGCCTGTGATGTAGTAGTAGCAGCACGGCACACCTGATTCTTGAGGCCTTCCTGCTCATGCTCCATAAAAGCCGCCTTCGCCGCAAACGCCTCTTTAAGCTCCCGCCGTTGCTGCCGGTGGGCCACCTCCAGCTGAATCGACGGCGGGCGGGTTACGGTCGTTGCCGCCGTCGTCATCGTTGTCAATGTGATGACCAAAACATCAGATTGGGAAAAAGTTCCTTGGTAGCTTGAGCCCGCGTTTATCAACGTTTCTGAACTCGGAAGGTGCGTGACTTGGAATTTGTGGAGCTGTTTGGCACAAAACAATTGGGTCCGTTTTTTTCTTCTCTCGGTCAGGCGAATCACCCGAAACACGCGATGTCAACGCGATCGCAACGTTTTGGTTGATACTTACCCATAGGTCGTTGTCTCTCGTTTTTCGGAGCACTACGTTTGTCACGATGACAATTTCAGGGCCTCACCAAGTGATACAGGGGCGGTAGGGTGAGACAGTATGAAGGCGGGGTCGCAGTCCTTTCGAAGTACGCTCCTGCAACAGTGTACCCGATCCTTATGTATTGCGCCTCCTCCCCCTCCCCATCCTCCTGCTGCAGCTGCTGCTGCTCTCGCCCTTGGTCGCTCGGAGCCACCGAGACCTGTTGCTGAGGGTCCGGCAAGCATTTTTTTCCAGGGACCAGACTTCCCGCATTTAGAGCACGGGGCGAAGTATTATCTTCTTGGAATACAGCCCCCCGCCTCTGCGTATCGTCCCGGTAGCGTGCTGGAACCACCGGAATTTTGCTTGTCAGTTGAGCGACCTGGTCTTCCTCAGAAGGTGTTGGGGTGGTGGAACCGACGGGTAACCTGCGTTCCTCTTCCTCTTCCTCCGCCTCCACCTCCTCTTTCATATCCTTTTCCTGTTCCCCTCCGTCATTCCTCTCCTTCTCCTTATTCCCGTGCCTAATACCGGCCGGCTTCCGACACGAAGAGAAGGAGGCCGAGTACCCTTTCCAGGGCACCGAGAAGGCGGGCGCTTTCGCGCCCACGCTGGGATGATGCTGCAGTAGGGCAGTGATGGCAGCAATGACGATACAAATGGCGTCAACAACGGCATGAAGTCCGGTGGGTGTGGTCTACAGTCGCTGATCAAGAGTGCGGACCATGCGCAAGGACCCGAGATATTGATTGACTATTGGTGCAGGCTCGTTGGGTTCTTTGCGCTGATCACAGGTGGAACAACTGTTTGACGATGCGGACGGAAGTACGGGGTCCATATCGGCTATTCCATCAGTCCCAATTGCGGAGACATTGCTGCCGCAAGCAATCGACATCTCAGAGAATAGTGTCTATTGTACTTCTTGTTGTGCTCTCCGGGCGTGCAACAGTAGTAAGTCAACTTAACACCGCGTCAGCGACATGTTCATCTACAACATGCCTAACACCACGCTCCCCGCTTAGGTCGCAGGCCGAGGGGTAGATGCGAACACATCACACAAGCGAGGAGTGGGTGGAGTTAGGATAGATAAGCTTTTTTCTTTTCGCGCTGGGTTGAACGAGGCTCAGTACACCAACCGAATAACGTACAAGTAGCGTCTATCGAGATTTCTGTCACACACTCACCTCCTGCCCGGGGCGGGGGGTTGGCCGCGGTGGACGGTTTCCGGTGTCGCCGGCGATCCGGCGGTTTCGTCGCGGCATCTTTTCGATGAAACTTGACAAACACTGCAGAACTTAGAGGGGTGCAGAAACACCAGAAAGGGGGTAACAGATGCAGGGCGATTGAGGGCGATACAAGTGTCGTTGGGTATGTTTTTGTGTTCTTGCGCTATGGTGCTGATGATGGCGGTTGGTTCGCACGCGAGCCGTTATTCCGTCCGTTATGTCGGTGGCACCACTGCGGCTGCTGCTGCGTCCGACCTATCTCACATGCAAGCTGCAACAACCTGATCATATTCAATCATGGAAGGAAGCAAAGAAAGGACTGGCTACAGAGCGCGATCTCAGGATAGCTACACTTCTTGGGCTACCTTCGCGAGCTAGGGATGGCATGCAGCTACGGGCTTGGAGACGGAAAGGACGGGTGAACGGCAGACCGGCAGGCATGGGGGGCATGTGTGCGAGAACGCCCTGGCCCAAAAAGCTACAAAATCAAATCACACGCCAACTACGCTGCCCTTCCGACTTGACACTAGCCTTCCCGCAAGTCATTTCCCTCGACTCTGCGTTGGAACACACACATGCCTGCGTTATCTTGTGACCGGCCCTCGGCTGCGGCGCAATCAACTCACCCAAGCGGGCGGGAGATATGGGGCCCGCAGGGGCACGCGGTCCCTCTCAGATGGCACGCTGCGGCGGCCAAACTCTGTTGCGCCGACTCTGTCGAGGGGATCGATGACCTCTCTGTTTACTTCGGAGCCGTGTTGGCTAATGAGCAGACTCACCGCCTCCCTCTCCGTCCGCAGGCAACAAGGTGCCCGACCAGGTGCATGTCCGCGCGAGATTTGGATCCGGGGTTCCGTGTCCCTAATGGGGTTGGACCGAGATCCTTTGATTCTGCGGAGCACCCATACTAAATAGAGCGCAAATGGCAGCAATTAGCAGCGCCGTTGCTGTTGCTGGCACGGAGCAGGAGGAACGCAGAGAGGGAAAGGGGGCTCGGAGTACGGGGATATCGTTGCAACCATGCTGAATCAGGCGAAGACCGCGGTTGGAATGGCTGCGCGGAGAGTGGGGCGAAGCTTGGATGGGATGGGCGCAGCTCTCGAGACGCACCCCTACACCGAGAAATGTAAGAAGAGTGGAGATAGAGAGGGGCCGGAGGGGAGAGAAACAAAGAGAGAGACACACAGAGATGCGTCGGGCTGCTGCTCTGGCGCTGCATTCCTCTTTTTCACCGTGTCCACGAGTTTGCGAAGCGTCCAACTATGTGTTGCATGTCGTTTGTTCCAAGGCGAGAGAAGCGAGAAACTCAACCAGACAACGCACGTTTCTCTCCTGCTGTGAACAGAACCAGCACACAGATCCCCTCGGCGGAGTCGACCACGTCGACGAAGCTGGCATGTATGTCGCAACCACCAACAAGAGAGCTAGGAGACCTGTCGGTCGTGAAGACATGCCGCATTGCATCAGTACCAGCAGTCCTGTTGGCAACCCTGCATGTGAAGCACGAAACCACCGTCAACAGATGCATACAATTGTACAGCTATAAGCAATTCTGTCCAGCCTGCATACCCCCGCGGGCGTACTTGGTACTACAGTAGTCTCGAATGTCATATGCATATTTTGCAGCATGTGTGCTGGTGAGCGTGTTTGCAGTAACCCGATGTGTGCGGCACGGCAACGCCAGCGAAACGCGAGTGACTGGGATGGGGTCAGATCGCCGAGTCACCTTGGTTGTTGGAGAACAAGCTCGCATGCGTGCAAGAAATATAAGTACGTTATGGTTCATGAATCCCTGGTGTTGAAATTACGCGCACACGGGGCACCCAACCCCACTGCCCCCGTATCCCACCACTCACTGCTGTGCGACTCATTGCAGGTGGTTGTTTGGTGCGGTTAACACGTCATTGGTTGATAGCCTCTCTTTGAATGCTTATATGGCGTAGCCCCTGCTTGATAAGCGTGCGATTAAGGGTGTGGCAGCAGCTGCAAGTGCCACTCTCTACGGTTTCTTCCAGGACGACGTGGAGCCGTCCATGACCGAAAACTGCACACGCGCTGCTGTTTTTGAATGCGGCATCCCAGGCCGTGAACGCTGCCAGCTTTGCCGCTCTCCATTCCCTAATCACTGTGGGTATGCTTCATTGGTCCAGCCCTGTGTGTTATTTCTCTCCTTACGCTGCTTGGCGTGCATTGCTCTGATGCTTCTGCTGCTTCTGCTGCTTCTACCACGAAAACAACAGTGTTGGCGTCCACAAGGAGCGTCGGGCACAAGGGCAAGGTGCCATCGACGGCACAGGCTTCCTTCGTGGCCCCCAACGCTTCCGTCATCGGAGACGTGAAGGTGAGCAGCTCAGCATACTTCTGTAGCAGGCAACCCTTGTGGCTGGATCTGTTTGCTGCATGCATGGCAGCTGGATTCGGTACTGTGGTGTTTTTTCATTGTGAGAGACGTGCCTTGGTGTCAGACCTGTTTGGCGCCGTTCATGGTGGTGCAAGGAGAAGAGGTACAGAGAGCCACCAGGCGAAAGAGGAGGGGGGCGTAAGGAGACTTGCTGCGAGGCGCGAGGCGGGACATTGGGCTATATTGCGGTGGAGTTGTATCGCGCTTGAGGAGCCGAAAGGGATTCCACTCAGGGGCACCTGGCGAGACGCTTTAGCGCTGCTGTGCTTGAATAGGTTGGGTTTCTCGTTAGGTTGTTCCTCTAGCACGCTTCTCGACAATGAAATTTGCGGGAAACTTCCATCATGGAGTATTTCAACTATTCTCAGCCGCAAAACATGGACTGGACTTGTTTCTTGGTGGCACCAAAATTGTGTTCGGGCCCGGATACACCACGGGCTCGAATCTTGCTGGGCTGGATCGAATCTACCGTTGCCATCGACGTCTCTGAAATCGATCACCCCCGCGCGCACCTTTTGTTCACCGCCCGTACGGCTGACGCTTTTCCCTACCGACTTCGTGTACCCCGCCTGCTTCGGACGTCGTACCTGCTGCGTCGCTACCGCTACCGCTGCTGCTACTACACTGCAAACCAACCGCCGGACGGCATTATTCAACACTGCACACGTGCCCACCAAAAGGTTGGCGAGGGGGCGTCCCTGTGGTACGGCTCCGTGGTCCGCGGGGACGTGAACCACGTCGTCATCGGCGCCGGCAGCTCGGTCGGCGACTCGGCGGTCGTGCACGTGGCCGGGCTCGCGGGCAACAAGCCCACCATCGTCGGCAACAACGTGGTGATTGGTGAGCGAACGTCTACAACTGTGTGGCAATATTTTGGTATTCGAACAGTGTCTCCTCGTACGTAGCTGCTTGTACTGATACAAGTGTTGGACCTTGTGTGGGGTAGGGGGAAGAGGAGGGCTCCGTTGTTTGAGTTGGTGTGAGGCTGTCGCGCCGGGAACGTGTACCCTATCTGTAGCTCAAGAACCAGGCTGATCCATTGCACTGCTGAGTCAGCACCGACTGAAATCTGCTGGATTATATATAGCCTTTGTCAAACGGTATCCGTCGAGAAGGGTGCGGCCTCATTGGCGGCCCTTGGCAGGTATTGTAGGTGTCATGCACCTTGCTGGTGTTTTGCACTGTTGGTCGTTTTCGCAGAAAGCCTGGTTTTGTCGCGGCTGCTCTTTTCGGCCTGCTGCAGGCCAAATCATCCTCTGGGACAGCCTCCTCTACGTCCCGCCATTTGAAGCCCCGACTCAGGCCTTTGTCTGTTGAAAAGTCTTGGGGGGAATCGATCCAACAGTCGGTGTCACAGGGTCGGGGCTCTTGAATCGGGCGAATCCCCCCCCCACTCAACCTCTCTATAGCCACGCGTGAAACCTGCGCAAGCCTCTCTGTTGCCCACGTGCCCCACGGCTCTGATCCCCGCAACCGCGCGCTCCCCCCCCCCGCGCCTGGTGCAGGCCCCAGAGCTACCATCCACGCGTGCACGCTCAAGGACGACTGCATGGTGGGCGCGGGCGCGACGGTTATGGACGGGGCGACGGTGTCGAGCGGAGCGATGGTGGCGCCGGGGGCTACCGTCTCCCCTAACATCACGGTGCCGACCGGACAGGCGAGTGCTGGCCGGTCGTGGTGATGTGTATTGCTCGCCGTTGTTTTCTCTGTTCCGTAGTGTTGTCGGGAGAAAGGAGTGGCGAGGGGGCGAACGGCGACCTAGCCACTCGTGTGACGATCGACGCGGCGTCCCCCTTTTGGTCTGGTTCGAAGAGTCGCAGGGACAACGATTCGGGGGGGAGGAAGGAGGCCTCCCATGTCTGTGCTCGTCGACTCGCCTGGGGGCTCATCCCCTAGGCACCCTGGCCTTTACGGGTCTGCAGGATATGCACACGAAGTTGCGCGCTTCTTGCTACGATGTCCCGAGAGCCGGTGAACCCAAACGTACCGGACGTGAAAACGTGTGTGCTGCACGGGATTCATACCCGTCCCCCGCTGGGCCGTCATGTATTGTTAGCATCTACCGATTGATATCGACCGGCCTGTAGCGGCATATACCATATACCGTGCCGGCCCGCCCGCCGAGCCTTTGCCCCCATCCCGCCCCCGCCCCCCCCCCCAATAGTCCCCGTACTCCCCGCTAGTCCGTCTCCGCTCTGCACCATCTCCACCGAAACCCCTCTGTCTTGTCGTTGCCCCCCTCATCATGTTTGTGCGTGTTTTTTCTCTTGTCGATTTTTTTTGTTTGCGGCGGTTTATGCAGCTGTGGGCAGGCACTCCCGCGGTGTACGTTAGGGATATCTCCGAGCTGGAGGCCGCTTCGATAGTCACCACGGCAGCGGAAACTCAGGTGAGGCGGGCAGGAATCCAGGGCGCCGCGGAGGCGTGTTTTTTTTTTATTGCCGACAAAGATCGGTCGAGAGAGTTGTGCCACTGGTTGTGTTTGCAATCCTTGTCGTCGCTTGAAGACAGGAGGCCCGTTCCCCGTATTCAGGGAAACGGTCCGTCTAGATGGGGCGTAGGCAATACACGTCGCCTGCAGCAGTGTAACCACACCGTGTTGTGACGTCGTGGAAGGACAAAACAGGGGAGCGCGTGTTTGTGAGGTACGTCGAAGGCCAGCGGGTTTGGCGCCGTTTGCCCTGCTTTTTTGTGGAAGGACCTGGAATTTAGTGGCTTGGTCATGGCGCTATCTGTTGAGGCCATATTGCCGATCGTGCCGCTTTTTTATATTTTTAACCACTCTACATCATGTGTTCTGTGCGCCATGTGTTCCTTTTCTGCCTGGTCGCGACCCGGCCGCCCTCCAAACGTTCGTTGATGGTTTCGTTTTTGTCGTGGACCGTGGTCCTGATTCTCACCATTGTTTTCCCTCGCTCTCTCTGCTGTTTTGTCCGGTGCGCCTGCTGCGCTCTCTTGCGCATCGCTGGACTCTCTTTGTTTCCGCCGGCAACCGCCAGGCGCTGTCTCTAGCGCACGCGTCGGAGTGCGAGAAGGGGCCGCTGGAGATCGAGCTGGACGAGCGGAAGTGGGATGAAAAGGCCAGCCGCGACCCAACGTAAGCATTTGTTTTGATTCTGTTTAACTCACTGTTTTGGGTCGCCCGGCGGAGATTACAGAGGTCCCTTTGGAGCTTCGATAATATCGCGCCGTAACCCTGTCCTAGTCGTCGCGTACCGCTGTGTCGACTTACCCGTCAGCACGTGTCTTGGCCAGTGTGTAGGCGTTGTTGTTGCCGGTGGTAATGGTGTGGCTTCGTGTGTGTGTATGTTTCGTCATATTTACGATGGCGGCGGTCCCCCCATTTTTCGTGGTGAGAACATGTACTTGAATTTTCAGTATATGTAGAGTACTACACTTTTTAGCGTATTTTTTCGTCAACTGCAACCATCCAGGGTCCCACAGGAGGGGGTAAACACCAGGGCTTTTTCTTCTTTTGTTTACTTTCGTGCCCTGCCTTCCTCCTGCGGTGTGTGCTGATTTGTTTTTTTAATCGCGAGAAGGGTCCAGCCGTCCCTTTCCCTCGTCAACGGTGCTAGCGTCCGAGTTTGGTACTCTTTTTCAGCTATATTTCGCTTTCACCCGCAAATTTTGTGAAACTTCCACCCCATGTGGATTCGAACTCACGGCCTTTGCGACTAACGGTTTTGAAGGATACCTCGAGACCACCCGGGCGTAGAGATGCTACTTACCATTTCCCCAATATTCCACAGCGTCTGTTGCCGCCTTTTGGGCTGCGTTCGCTTATTCGTGGCTCAGCGGACTTGGGGTGCTGTGTCCGGTGTGGTGGTGACTACAAGGTGGCAGTGGAGGGGGGTTGAAGACGACCATGGCAGTTTCGATGCGCGCATCCTCCTTCATTCCTCCTCCGTCCTGGAGTGCTTGGGTTGGCAGTGTTGCAGGCGCGCAGCATGACCACGCATCCATGATGATCACCATGTTTGATGCCTAACCAAGGTTTCACAGATATGCACCGTCGAGCTCAGGGGCGACGTCCTGCACGAGCAGCGCGCTGGAAATTTCCGGTAACCCACGCCCCCGCCGTCCCCACCCCGGTGCCGCCATCCCCGCTTCCTCTCTCTTTCTCTTTCTCTCTCTTTCTCTTTCTCTCTCCTTCTCTTTCTCTCTCTCTCTCTCTCTCTCTCTCTCTCTCTCTCTCTCTCTCTCTCTCTCTCTCTCTCTCTCTCTCTCTCTCTCTCTCTCTCTCTTCCTCTCTCTTCCTCTCTCTGTCTCTCTCTTCCTCTCCCTTTCTCTCTCTTTCTCTCTCTTTCTCTCTCTTCCTCTCTCTGTCTCTCTCTTCCTCTCTCTTTTTCTCTCTTTCTCTGTCTTTCTCTCTCTTCCTCTCTCTCTCTGTCTGTTTTCTCTCTGACGCAGTTACGTGTTCCAGGTGCCTGAGGAGGGGGACGACAACCTCGCCTACAACGACGTGGAAGGGCAGGGTGTCCCCGGGCGCGTCTTCAATACCAACCTGCGCTCGCCGGACGTGGAGTACGAGCCGCCCACGTACGAGGGAGACATGGCCGCCGGCAACGACGCCGAGGAGGGCGGGAAGATGCCTCACGTCGCCGCCGAAGCAAAAGCTTAACATAGGTGTTTTTTTTAGACGCAAGCACGGGTGCGTTCCACGGGGGGGGGCGCGGCGTGGAGCGGCACCGGGGGGGGGGTTGCGTGGAACGGGCGTAAAAAGAATGGTACTTGTGATCACAGGCCGCGCACATATAGTAGGGAGGAAAAGAGGGCTGTTTCGAGGCTGCGAGGTTGAGGGCCCAGCACCAGGGATGGGGATAGAGAGATGGTGGAGCAATAAAGGTTTCGCGGGCAGTAGCGCCGGCGGGATTGGAATCACGGTCATGGTCTCTCTCCCTGTCTTTCCCTTGCCTTCCGCTTGGTGGTTTTCCTCAGATGCTGCCTCTTCGTTTTCTGGGGGGAGGGGGAGGATGGTTGGAGCCTTTTGGCTCGAACTATCGGGACCAAAATCGGCTGTTCTTGGTAGGGGTGTAAAGGGGTCGTCGGCCGTGTTAATTGCTGTTGAACTTGTCGATGGTAACCGAGTCCTGTTGAACTTGTCGTGGTATATGTCATAGCCGGTACCGCGCTTGGCTGGACCCCCTTAGTGAAACGAATAAGTCGCTGGTCTTTTCCATCGCAGGTATCACAACGTCAACACGTGGAAGGCCGACACGTTTCATCTCTTTTTCGTATTTCGATAGGGAGGAGTGAAGTCATGGCATGGACGAGCGGCCCGTGGAGGGCTCGAAAATGGGGGAGTGTAAAGCAATGTGCCTTGGTTTCCTGTAAATGGTTGGCCATGGTGTAGCATCTCGCCTCGTCCATCGACAACTGGTGCAGGGCCGACGAGGTTGTGTTTCCACCAATGCGGATCTATAGCGAACGGCCGTGGTCCCTCACACTGAATCGTTTTCCTGAATGCGATGTAACGAACCCACTTTCACCGTGTGGCACCGTCCCTCGCCAAACCGACCCTCCCCTGACTACCCTCCAATCACGCCGTCTGGCGTCCATCGGGCCTCCTGGCTACTGGCTGGCGGCACCATCCCTTGCTCTTCTGAGTTCATGTTAAATCGACTTTCGCAAAAAGCGCATGGTATCGTCCCGCGTCGAGATCAACCCCTCATATTACCGAACTCCAACCTGCTGGCCCAGTTGAACCTTGTTCACTCATTTCCACCTGCGCGATATCGCCCGTCGCCGAGCCAGCCTCCTTCTCCCGCCTTGCCATTCTGATTCACTCAGACCTCTTGGCAGGAGTGTTTCTTGACCGCCCCCTGCCCATGCCTTGTCCGTGTTTATCTGGCATCCCCCACCGCCAACTCAGCCCCTTCCCCGGATTTTTCTCCTGTGATGCCATCGGACGTCTTCTCGAGCTCCTGTGTGTATCACTTTCTGGTCTCCTTATCCATGGCTTGATCACGCACGCTGACCTGCGTGGCGTCTCGCCTCTAGCCGGATCCACCAATTCTTTCCTCTACCATTCATCACGCATTCACCCGCACTCCAAGTGTAACCAGTCCCCAGCCTTTGAACGCGTCTCGAGTTCACGTTCCGAAAGCTGCAGGGAGAACTTGAAAGGTGTTCTGATCTATCGCCTTCCCCGAACCCTTCTCGCGGACTGCGATCTCGTTTCCCTCAGACTTGTGGTTGGACGAACAAAAAATGGGCAGGAGGTGGTATACGCTGAAGCTCGGAGGAAAGCACGATGGTATGCATGACGGGAGGATGCCGGGGAAAGGGCTGGGTTGACGTGGAGGTGTGCCACTCACAAGAGATGAGTGAGCGAACACGGCTTGAACAGGAAGGCCGGGCATGGGTAGCACCATGAGCTCGGAGAGGCGCGAGTCGGCAGGGCGGGAGGACGGTCAGAAAGGGGGTTGGAGCAATACCATCCCGCGGTGGCAATGAATGAGCGAATTGACAAATATGTCGCTTCACTCCGACTTCCTGGCAGGACAGATTCGTGGTCTTCCTGCCCACGCTCTGGCAGCGCATTCTCCCCCGCGTGGCATCGCTTCTACATTAGATCCATCCACTTTCCTTCTCCAGCCATGCCATCTTGCTTCCCTCCGACCTCCTGGTTTCACTATTCCCTGCCCGCCCAGTCCGGGTCGAGTTTACATTTCCGGAACCCTGCATGGAACCTCTAAACGCCGAGAAGCAACCCATTCCCGACCCTTCTCCCGGAATGCTATCTTGCGTCTACCCAAGCTAATGGCTTTGCCCATATCTTGGATTCCGATTATTTTTGCGTTCACTTTCGGAGCCTGGCTTGGCATCCGCCTTCGCCGTCCCAACCCGTTCCGCGACCCTGCTCCCGCCACGCCATCTCGGTTCCGTCAGACCTCCTGGACATGAAAAACAATACTTCCCTCATTAACTTAGACTGCACGTAGAGGGGCTTCTTGCATGCATGCATGCCTTGTTCACGCCTCGCCCATTCATTCCCACCTGCATCGGCAACGCCCCCTGACGAACTACTGTAGCCGCTTCCCCGATCCATTTCTTGCCATCGCATTTCGCGCCCACCCGACCGAGTTGCTCGAGTCCCCGATTCCTTGCATGGCTGGGTCCACACGACTTGTTCCCTCACTCTCACTAGCGTGGGATCGCTCCTCGCCAGATCAATCCCTTCCCCGACCTCTCTCCTGTCGTGCCCTCTCCGGTCTACCCGATCTCCTGGATAGACCAACTCCGTGCCTCCCTCTGCACGCCTTCTTGTACTCTCATCCGAACCAGCCTCTTCCCCACCCGTTTTCCCGTCATGCCATGTCCATTCGAGGCCCTGACTAGACGGATGCCTTGCTTCTCAAGACTCGTGACGACACATGTCTGGCTGGCATCGCTCATCCCGTATCTATCTAAACCCTTCTCGCCATGCTATCAGCGGAGCTCCTGGGAAAAACGGTCCCATGCCTCCCAACCAAGGCGGTATTCACTCACTCTCACATTCGCGGCATCCGTGCTGGCTTTTTCAGTTCCTTCTCCCACCCTTCTCCTATGTACCATCTACTGTAGCTTCCATCGGGCTCCCGGCTACACCGATCCAGTGCCATCTCGGTTCGATCTCATGCCCCCCTAACTCCTCCATCCCAAAATTTGGCCTTGTTCGCAAACTCATATTCGATGGTAATCAATTTTCGCCCATCTTTCCCTTTTCCGACCCTTTTCCGGCCGTCCAATCTCGCTTCCCGCCACACTCCTCCCTACACTCCGATTCCTTGCATCTGAACCGAAGCTGTATTCACTCATCCGTTTCGGCGTGGAATCGCTGGTCCCCCGATCCTTTTCCGGCCTTGCAACCTATCGTCCGGCTATGGTCTTGTCAAAACAGCTTCCTTGCCTTCCAATCGAAACCGAGATTCAGTCACAGGTTCCTGCGTGGTATCGCTCGACCACTCCCTTCGCCTACTCTTCTCTGGCCATGACATCCAAAGTCTAATGGAGCTCCAGGGCTCAGCGGCACCTTGCCTTCGATTCCACCACATACGCATGGATTACTCATTCTTGTTTTCGTTGCGCTCGCCCTCGCCAATCCAGCCCCTTCATTAACTCTACTTCCACCATGCCACCTCCCTTCTAGTGGAGGCCCTGGGTGTATCCAGTACTTGCCTGCCAGCCCATCGACTCTCACTTCCGTGGCATCCGTACTTGCCAGTACAGCCCCTTTCCCCGATACTCACCCCGACTTGCCATTTCCGGCCCATTGTAGGCCCTGTCTACACCGGTTCCTTGCCTTTCCCAACCTAATCGGTATTCACTCTCACATTCCTGTCTCCCATCGCTCGTCCCGTAGACGTCCCTTCCCAAAACCTTCTCCCGCAGCTCCTGGCCAGACATACCCTTGGCCGTCTCGTCCCAAAAAGCGTCCATACTCACTCTCACCTTCGTCACATCCGTCCTCGATATTTCAGCCCCTTCCCGACCCTCGCCCGCCATGTCATGTCGCGTTCGTTCATGCTCCTGGCCCGCCGATTCCGTGACTCCCAACCCACGCCTGCTTCACCCACTGTCGCCACTTGCATCCCTCCTGCCCTAACCAACTCCTTTCCCGATTATTCTCCGGTCTGGCCATCTCTGGTACATTCCAGACTCTGGCTACATAGAGAGTTTGCTTACCCAGCAGTGCGGACTTTACTCCCACTTTCCTACGTGGAATCGCTCCTTTCCTACGAACCCCTCTCCCGTCATGCAGTCTATGCTCCTGGCTATACCCACTCAATTCGTGCCCACTTTGAGCCACCTCTCTGTCTTGGACATCGGTGCTCGAAACAGCAATCCCTGCCCCAGACTCTTTCCCGTCATACCATCTCGCGTGCTGCAACACTCCTCGCATTAACGTGTTCTTTGCATCCCAACCAAAAGCGGCATTCACTATCGTAACACATTCCTGCGTGGCGTCACTCCTCCAGGACAAACCTGCCCCGACCCTTCTACCGACACGCCATCGGGCGCTCGCTTCATCAATTCCTGGCCTCTTGACCCACATCTTCTTCATTCGCTATTTCCTGCGTGGCATCGTTCTTGGCCAGAACAAGCCCTTCTACGACCCGTCTTCCGAAATACAATCTCCCTACCAACCGATAGCTCCTGGCTCCATGCAGGTGGCTCCGCGCAGTTCTGGCCTCCAACCGAACGCGGTATGAACTCACACTTTCCCTTCAGGGACATCGCTATTCTCGTTGCAACCCCTTCCCCGACGTTTCTTCCACCATGCATGCCGTATCGGGTCCTGCCAAACCCATGGCGGAACCAATTATTTGCCTCCCAACCAACAAACATTCACTCACACGTTCTTGCGTGTCATCGCTCTTCCCGCTACCAACCCCTTTCCTGACGCTCCTCCCACCGTGCCTCTGGCGTTCCGCTAAATGCAGAGCTGAATTATCCCTTACCTCCCGCCCCATGCGTTGTTCACTCACACTCACCTCAACGACATGCGTCCTGTCGCCAATCCAGCTATTCCGCGGACCTTTCGCCCGCCGTGCTGTCCCCCGTCCATCCAAACTGTGGC
Source organism: Ectocarpus siliculosus (assembly GCA_000310025.1). Lineage (NCBI taxonomy): Eukaryota > Phaeophyceae > Ectocarpales > Ectocarpaceae > Ectocarpus > Ectocarpus siliculosus. Next base: position 3,802,324 of record FN649734.1, read on the forward strand.
GACGCCAATTCCATGCTTCCATCCCAGCGAGGTACATATTCCCTCACGCTTTTCCGTGTGGCATCCCCCTCGCATGACCACGTCATTCCTCAACCTTTGTCCCTCCATGCCCCCTCACGTCCCACCGAGCCCCATGCTGCACAGACATGTTGCAGCCTAGTCCATGCCTTGTTCATCGCTTCCATTTGTTCGAGAGGGCAACCACAAAGCTGCGAGAAAATGCTTCACAAGGGGGTCCTCGCATCTCATCTGCGTCGCATACCCCATCGCCGAACCGACTCCCGACCTCTCTCCACCATTTCCATCTCGTGTGCCCCAGAGCTGCTGGAGACCCCGATTATTGGCCCCTCTTCACGCCTTGTCTACTCCCTTTTCCCCTTCGTGGAATGTTTCATCGCCAGACCATTTCCCCCGTCATGCCATCGGGCGTCCCTCGGAGTTCCTGCTTCTACCAGTTCGTCGCGTCCCTGCCCGCGTCGATATACCCACCTTCCTCCATTTTACAACGCACCTCACCCACCCATCTTCTTTTGTTGAGGTGTTCGGCGGACGACCAAACGCGCACACCCTAGCAGTCGACCCTTGTGGGGATATGTAAGTCGTGTTGACATGTACGGAGCCCAAGCAGAGGTTGGCCACAGAGCTCAAAGCACAGGGGGCTCCGAAACTGCCAAATCATCAGATAGCACGGATACCCCCCTCCCGTGTACACCATTTTTCGACCGCCATGTACTCCAAACAGCCACCCCTGCTCGGTGCGTGGTACGATCACGGAGACTTTCCGAACCTTGCCCGGGTGGAATGGCAACAAAATCGAAACACAGCAGACCTATCTCCCAAACTCTTGATCCTGCCTCTCAAAAATCTCCACAACCTCTCAGTGTCTACTTTACGGAACTCCAAACTTGCAAAGTTTCGATGATGGTGCGTTTCCTTTCCTTCAATTATATCTTGCATATCAACTATTCAGAACATTATCTCCAACAAATACAACTCCAACACACCAAATTCCATGTCACGCTACATACACGATGAATGACCAATCGCGAGGGCAAACCCATTGTTTGGAAAACCTCAAATAATCAAACGCAGTCCACACACACCACATTTCCCTAACGATTTCTGGTATCCAGCCCCCCTGTTCCAACTGCTCTCAACTCTCATCAGGATCCGCAGGGAAATCGCGGGAACCAGAAATGGTGCCATCGAAACCTTGACGCCATCAAGAGTGACTCCCTCTACACCCAGGTTTCTTACCTACCTGGCTTTTATTCTTGCGCCCTCTTTCCCCGTAGCAAAGGCAGGCAGGCAGGAAAACCAGCTATCGCAACTGCGTGCGAACAAGCACACACAAAGAGCCCTCTGGCTGCCGAGAAATCAAGCTAGATCTCGACACCTTCAACCACTAGTCCCGATTTCGAAATCTGGATGGAAATCAGAAATCAGGGGCCCAGTCTCTCCGCCCAGCTGCTCTGAAATCAGTCTCGATCTTTCGAAACTTGCCGAGAAACCAGCCTAGATCATTTCCCGACGACACACCGTGCTCTACTCTAGACAGACCCCTTCTCGCCTTTCGTTCCGTGGTCGTGGTTGTGGTGCCTTGTCGTCCTTTCCTAGAATCATCGTGTCATGGTGGCGGGGGGATGGAAGATCATGACTTGCTTGAGGTCTTGCCCACCAGGGACGATACGCAAGGAAAACGGATCGACCTGCAAAAAGCAGAGTGGGATGGAGACACGGGGGCGCGTGAGGGGGCGTCAGCCGCTGCGTCGCTCATCGCCCCCGACAAGACGAGCGAGCCACAACGACCGGCGGAACTGCTGCCGTACTTCTGTGCTCTAGCATGCGCGTTGAAACGACTCCCGGTAGCAACAAACGAGCCGGCTTACCTGCTCTAAAGAGAAGCGAGCTACACGCGTGAACCGACTCGGAAACATAGGAAGACGCAACGAGTTATAGGATTTTCACTCCAACCCAAAGCTTCATGCAAGCAAAAACACGGGTAGCCAACGGGAGGTTGTAACTGGTGCCCAAACTCCCGGGGGTCAGGTTGCGACGTTGGGATCGACCTTGGACAACATGTAGTCTATGCCGCCATTCGGCCCTATTTATTCACGCCGAAATCCGTGATGTAGGGCTAGCTGCAAACGTCGGCGTACAACCGGACCCTCGGCACGTTGTGGGGAGGTTGTGCACCAGATACAACCTTCCTTGCCCACCCGTGAAGAACTGCACACGTGCAAGTATTACCGAGTCGTCGTTTCCGACCACCGATAGGATTTTCACCGCAAGCCAAGGCTTCGCGCCAACCAAGAACTACACACATATAGGTGCTACCGAGTCGTTGTTTCCGACGACATGTAGAACTTTCACCGTAAGCCAAAAATAAGCTTCGTGCAAGCCAAGAACTGAACACGTGTAGGTGCTACCGAGTCGTCGTTTCCAACGACTGATTGGGTTTTCACCGCAGGACGAAAACAGCTTCGTGCGAGCCAAGAGCTGAACATATGCAAGCGCTACCGAGCGTCCTCGCACAGAACGATACTGCAATGACTGATATGATTTTCACCGCAAGCCAAACAACAATCTTCATGCGAGCTACTGTAACTAGCATATCAATATATATAGGTGTTCCCGCGTAATCTCTACCCCATACATACAGTAGAAGGTTTCTTGCCTACCTGTCTTTTTTCGCCCGCTTTCCCCAAAGTCAGGCAAGGCAGGCAGGAAAAACCAACTGCTGAGTACGTGTCGCAACTTCGTGCGTTCGAGCGAGTAGCAAGTGCACAGAGAGGTTCAGGACGATGACATCGCTGCGGAAGCCTTGGCTCGCTGGCGCCGTGTCACACGGGGAAAGGGAAAAGGGCGTCCGACGCAAGTCGTCGTCAAGCTGAGCGGGGTGTTTAAGCCTGCAGCTTACACCCCACACAAAGGCGCACCTCGTGCGGCGTCTGGTGTGGGCCGCGTGACGATGAAGGACGCGGACGATAACAAAGGTGACTGACTTGTGCTTTGGGACATCGCCCATGTTCGTCTTGTGAGCGACTGGAAATCACCTCCTGCGGCAGCAGCACCTTCAGCGAATGAGAACACAAGCGCAGCGTACGACGACAACGCTCAGTTCTACGCTTCCCCGAGACCTTCGTACGTGGTGTGCTCACAAGTTGTGAATGCCTCCTTCCCTTCTCCCTTCGGTGAACATTGTGCCGAACAACGGCATGGGTTTAAGAAGCTTTTTTTCTGACCCACCTTTCCACACATTTTTTTTTCGCGTGTTTTTTTCGCAGATGATGAAGATTCGGACGACGGCGATGACAACGAATACGATGGTCATGACTGCGGCGACGTTGGTAGTTCCGGCCGTAGCGATCACGGGGTTGAGGCAGGGGGCGAGGCCAGGGGCGGGGGAGGTGGACCCGGGAGCGGGGGAGGCGGAGCCGGGACCGGCGATGATGTCGACATGCATGACTGGGTGAGTGGTTATCAACGTGTGAGTGACAGCCTCCTCCTAGGCTGGTTATTGTGCGAAAGGTGCTCTTTTTTTCATCCGGCATTCGAACATCGTTGTTCGAATGTCCATTGATACGGCTGTTGTCGGCCAACTGTATCAGCTAGGTAACGGGCAGTCTGCGCTGAAGGTTCGCCTGGATATCTTCCACGGCCTCCAACGCGTGTCAAAGCTGTGCAAGAAGAGCCACGGCGCCTTCAGGCCCTTCATGGCTCGACTGAGAGATGCCTTACTTCATTGTCAACTGGATGACATCAAAGAGGCAAGTGCTGTTGACGTTGTCGTCATCGGTCTGATCAAGACTTTGACAAGGCTTCAAATGTCGGCATTCACATTGTGTGCGCCTAGTTTGTGTATGCTACAATGACTGACATCCAATTTCGTTTCAAACTGCAGGTAGAGCAGGCCCTTGGATCCAAAGGAATGATACCAGAAGCCGTTGCTGAGTACAAGGACAAGAACTGGACGTATTTCGTTCGGAATTGTCGGCGGCTGGTGCCGGAGCAGAAACGATTGCTCGAGCGCTTCAATTTGGTGATTAGTCAGTTCCAGAACGTAGTCGATGCGAAATCCGGAGAAGAACTTCTTCGGCCTAAGGCAATGCAGGCCATCGTTCAGCTCGGATCTACGAATGGATCTGGACTCCTCGGGGATCTTTGCTGTGCGCATCACGCATCTACCTTGCCTGCTGTATCTTTTGTCGTCGACTGAGAGTGGCGACGGACCATGTAGACACTAAGCGTGGCCCCCTGTAGCTTCTACAAGACGTGGCTGGAGCTTGCCAAAAGAAAGGCGGACCAGAGACGTCGTGGGTGGGCTGTTCTCGTTTGTGTTTTCGGTCGATACACCAAGCAGAGCGTGGATTTCGGTGTGAGCATCTGCCGTGTCTCGACTTCCGTTCTGTGGAAAGTGGTGGGAGACATGATATTCCTACACACACAGCGGGAGCAGTCTTGTAAATGATGACGGATGAGCGGACTGGTCGGCGGTTAGGATAATTTGATTCAAAAGCCACGCAGCGGCTGCTCTCTAAATGGCTGCTTGTTGATGAACATTGACTCATCTTCCCGTTGTATCCACAACCGACGCTTGTAACCGCAGACAACAAGGGTGCACAGCAGAGCGAGAATCCTCCTGGGCTATTAGCTAGCTACGATGATGCAGGACTTCGCCGACGGCCATCGCCGGTGGTAGAAGAATGTAGAAGGTTCTTTGAGAGGCAGGCACCCGAAAGAACGTGGCTTTTGTTTACGGCTCTCTTCATGTGATTGATTGTGGTGAGATCCGCTCACGCGCCACAATCAAAGACGGCAAGCCGGCAACATGGACAGCGGCGATGTGCCTCTCGTTCTTCTCGCAGCCGCACTCTCAACGCCCGGCCGAGAGGATCAGCAGAGAATCCTGAGCGCTCTGAGAGAGGGGGAAGCAAAAGAGGTTATACAGTCTACACATACATCATGCAGGTTTTCTTTTCTCGCCTGATAAATCCACCGCTGGCTGCCGCAGCTTCCGTTGGAAACAGGTTCTCTGCCGAGGTCTGCATCTTCACGCCTGGATCGGGGTCTGGAACCTGCGAGAGGACGGCCGTGTAGTGCTGCGATGTTTGGTTTTTGGGCACAGCTCGGTCGTGAGCGCGCTTGGTCGTCTGGGTATGGGCGTGGGAGAGAGGGGACCACTTTTTTTTCCCGTAGCATCCATCCACCGTACGTGCGAGACGGTAAAATGGGCAATAGCCTCCCCCCCCCACCTTCTTCTTGCGCGGGTTGTTACGAGACACAAAGTCCTGCGTCTGTCGGAGTATCTGTCACCGACACTACATAATCGACTGGTGGAGTGTGTGAATAATTTATATATTTGTCTTGCACCTACAGCAGCAGACAATACATACTCCGGAGTACTATGGTGGCCGGTTGTAGCATCGCTCCCCCCACTCCGAGAAAATACTTGAATACATGCGTAAATCAAGAAGCGACACGCGTGCCAACATTCTTCACCCATTCCACTCATTGCGCTACTTTCATCACAAGAAAAATACATCCGTGGTATTGCGAAGCCCTCCCCCATTGATAAAGTCTTTCTCTTCTCGTGAATTACGTTGCAGCTACACGATGCAGTACTGTGGTTAGCGCCGGCACTTCAGAACCTGAGGAGTTATGAAATTCAAGAAAGAAAACTTAAGAACATGGACAGAACGGGTGCTCAGTCGAGAAACCTACCAGAACACCAAAACCTGCATGTATATCGAGTAATCGCGGTTGGGGCACCCAACAGAGAAGAATAGGAAACGAGCCTCGGCCTAGGAAACATCTTGAATGCGGGCGCTAAATGTGTTTGTTGCTTTTCAAGTAGCCTTACGAGCACCCTCTTTGTTCTACAAGGTTGTATCAGCGGATAAAAGGATGCGAATGACTCACGTTGGAACCTGCCCTCGCGAACGTTGACTACTCATGGCGACTACTCATGGCGGCTACTCATGGCGGCCTGTACCTTGCCTCTCGGAGGTCCGGTCTTGGCTTGATTGTGGAGCTCAGAGTAACGAATACCGGTCTCACTACGTTCGAATAGCACAGCTAGCTGCTTGTGATACGAAGGAGAGTGGGACAAGTGTAAGCGTGATCGTCGGCAGGTTTCTCGCTTCCAGGTGGTTTTGAGTGATGATGGATGATTGGTAGACGTGTCAGGCCGAGGAGCCTCCTCGACAAGACGTAACTGTTGCTCTTCGTCGAAACGTGCGGCTCGACCACCGACGCTTCGACACCCTTTCGGAAGAAGTAAGCACAACAAGATGCCGCACACCCTTAGCAGGATGCAGCGCGCCCTTAATGCGACTCACCGAATACCTCACGGCGCTTCGCGCTTGGTGAAGTGCTAGCCTGGCGTGCTCCGTCCCGGCTTTGTAGGGATGTGAGGTTCGGTGTCTAACGGTTCCGGCATGCACGACTATGAGCAATGAGTACGACCCCCCCGCCCAGGGCGAAGGGGTAGACGACCACCCACTGAGTGGGCTAGATTTGGAGGCTGCTCGATGTTGGTTTTGGGATTCTCCAAGAATAGGAAAGAAGAGATACGAAGACGATAGACATGTGTACAGATTCTCAAGGAACAATGATCAGGAGAGGGAGGGAGGGAGAGGGAGATCGGAACGTTGTAAGCGTGTCGGATGTCTTCTGCCACAGGCCTGAACTCCCTAAATTTCACGACCGGTGGAGAACAGCCGGGAAGGCAAGACCTTCCATTCCGTTTGGCTTGAAGCATGGTACACGGTTGGCCTCTGGTGCACTCCGCCGTGTGACATCGTTTGGTTGCGCAATTGCTCTCTTCGTTTGGTGGCTTCGTGGCACGCCGTGGAGCACTTCCCTTCGAAAGCATACTTCGACACGTGTACGAACACGAAGAAATATATATGTACTTGGCGGGTCCCCAAGGGACTCAGCTTTCAGGCATGAGAAGACCATCCCTTCCTTCCACTGGACGGTTCGTGATGGATCTCCGGATGAGGGGGCCGTTATGGATACCAGGAAGACCGTGCGGCTCAGCCACATGCAAATATGAAGTTGGACGGCTCGTAGCTACGGAATATGACCCGCGGACAGATCATAAATCACGGGTGGGTGCCTCCCCAACGGGATCGGCTGACATGTGACGGCCAGCTTGGGTCAAGGATTGATTGTGGTAATCTGTGTTCCCGGGTACGGGGAGTTTGTTGGTTGCGTGTGTATTCGAGGGGGGGTAATCTTGACCCCAACTCCCAATCACGAGTTTTCTCCTGAACAGGATACGTAATTTATTAATGTGCGAGGCGCTTTTTCTGAAAACCCGAGAGCTCAGAAGTTGGTGCCACACCGGACGTGATGGAGACGGAACTTTCTCAAGAATCTTGTCCCTTTTCGACTTTTGGGGCTGTCTTCCTCGCGAGCGACTTCGAACCAGCATTCTTGGGAAAGGGTGTATGTAGTCCGTCAGATTTCCCAAAATCACTCGCCTTTGGTTTCGCGGACGGGGTTTGTTATTTCGGCAAAGCCATATTGAGAGTGTTTTCCCGAGATCCTAGCTGGGTCATGTTTCGCGATATCTCGGCTCATGACTCTTTCGAGACGACGTCACGTGCAAGTCCTTTATTGAGTTCAATTCCCGATTGGAGCTTCGCTGGAAAATGTCGAGTTCCCTGGAAGGCACCGCAACACCAAATAAAATGCTCTCATTTGAACTGTTTGGGATAGAACCGCACAAATCGTGCGTAGTTTGTACCTCTACGCGTAGATGTGCGCCGCACCAATCGACCAACCACCGGAAGGCATCAGTCTTGTTTTAGGCCCTCAACACCTACGTTGCCCTACTCATCGCAAGCCAATGCAATCGTCTACACAAGCGTCACAGTTTTTGTATCTCCAGGAACCCCTGGGGCCGAGGAAAGTCTTCCAAGCACCCCCCCCCCGCCGGTTCCCCCGACCTTCCATGACAACAGGCACCTCCATGCGGGCCTTCTTTCGGCGCCTCCCCGATCCCAGCCGCTACAACACGATCACGAACGACGCGCCCGTGTCCTCCAAGAACCCCAGACCTTGGCCTTCCATCGCTGATTTCGCCGACGAATATCTCGAACTTGACGGACACCACCCCGCCCGCGGGGCACGCCAAGTACTCCCGAGCAGAACTCGCCAGCACTTCTCCCGCCGGGTGCTTGTACCGGCAACGGGTCGGATCCCCATAAGCTTCTTTGCCGTCGGCGGGGGGGCGGGCGACGGCGGAGACCGGTTTGTGAGCATCATCATGTTCTCCAGACGCCGCTGCCAAGGGCTCCCTCCGGCGTGAGGAAAAGCTGTAGACGGGGTCCCCGTTCAGGTATACCTGGGCGTAGAAGCGGTGCGGAGCGGCGTTGGGACGGGGCTGAAGTGAATGCAATGGGGGGCGGAACGAGAGCGGTCGACGAAAGGCAGCGTTGTGTGGCATCACGTGGAAGGAGGTGTGGGTGAAAGAACCTTGATCGTTGTAGTCCAGCTACAGGAAAACAAGGGTCGACGGGTCGCGGTCCGCCTCACCGTCGCCACGAAGGGGATCTGAGAAAAGAAGCCGCAGGAGAGGAGGTACAGTCCCGGCACCACGGCGGTCACGCTTGCACATCCGGGTGTCCACTGATGGGGATTTCCGCAGTGCACCGCCGTAAAATTGGGCCCACGCGCGGGAGAAGAAATTGGAGAACGGAGAGGGGGGAAGCAGTTAGGATTTGCAACAGAGTGGCGGTTGGGATCAATTCGAGGCAGCTACTCTAGAACAGGTAGACGTGACGACTACAGAGCCTACCATTCTTCAGCATACTTCTATTGGTCATGAAAACAGTATATGCCATGCGTCCGACCTTCAAGCGCTCGGGGGACGCGTTCGCCGCCTCCGCCTCCCACGGCACCCATATCCCGCCACCGCGGCCGCCGCCGCCGCCGCCGCCACCGCCACCACCACCAGCGCCGTCCACCTGGGAACCGCCGGGAAGCGGGATCCCAGCCGAAGAGAGGCCTCCACCGTCGCCGGTGATGCCGGCGCCGTTGTTTCCCACGCTGTTCCCAGTTGCCGCTGCTACCGCGGCCGCGTACGCCGCCGAAAAATTGACGCCTCGCCAGAGCCAGCGTCCGAGACTGAGGGATCGGGCCACCCTCAGCTCGAGGTTGGACTGCGCGGCAAAGAGACGCTCTACGTGCGGCTGGCTTACCGCCACCTGTCGTGTGCGTCGGGAACCCCGGCCAAAAGAGTACGCGAAACACACAAGGTGGGGTATGGAAGAGAACGGGATGATTGGTTGTTTTCCGCACATTTTCGCCAGATATTGACATGTTGCTGAACTAACTACCTATTAATACGAAATCTAGAAGGTTGTGCAACCCAGGATGGCAAAGGGTGGCAAAGGAAGAATGGGTTTCGCGGAAGGATTCTGGATTGGGATATTTCCTGAGTTTTGTTTTATCTGGTTTTTGCTTTCGCGCGGCAGGCCCTCTGCAACACAAATGCCCCAGGGAAGCAACGATGACGCATATTTTGCGTAGATTCGAAATTCCAGGCCGCGCAGGTCCTCCCAACAACTCTCGACTGGCATACATCTCGAGGCTAACCCAACGCCTGATGACCTGGGTTTAATCACGCTCCCATGTTCTTGGCAGGGATCACTCGTACCGCGGGCATGCAATTCGTACGCGTTTCCTGCAATAATCCCTCCTTTACCTACCAGGCATGTCATTCGAGGAAATCGCTCATTGTCATGCTTCTCGGCCGCAGCCTTCAGTGATTGTATTCTCAGCAAACGCTTCGGTACACCCCTTCGATAAAACAAAAAACTGCTAAGAAGCCTAACACTCGATATGTGATGGATTTACTACGAGCGGATCGCTGGTAGTTACCGACGCTATCCTTTTCGACGAACCTACTTCGAACACGTGGCACACACGACAAAAAGAGAGCTATTAATAGTTGGGCACCCGCTGGTGGGCACCCGCTCGCTTGCTTAGTCGTACCGTCGACCTCTGGAGCCGGTGGTTTATGTTGCTAATGCGCCGGTCCAGCCCGTCCGCGGTTGTGGTAGCCGAAGCCAGCGCTCTAGCGGCGCACTCTTCCGCTTGTACGGAAGCCTCTTCGCTGTTTTGTGAGTTCCAATGCCACACAGGATTGGAGGGGGGAGGGGAGGACGTCAATGCAAAGGGAGTGATAACGAGGCTCGATTCGAATACGTAGCCAATGGCGGAGGGTCATGACAGCGAGGCATTCCGAGGGATACTCGGTAGTAGAGGCATGTGCGTCAGGGGCGCTTTTGCTCTGGTGCTTTGTGTACCGTGTAGCTCAATCAAAAACATGCATCGGAGCTTCGTCTGAGCACGCCCCCCCCGCCACCAATGTGATATCAACCTGCGGTCGAACTTCACAGCCGAGAGCGTGGATTTCGGGTACAGAGCTACACTCGTGTCCGAAGGCGAACACAGCAATAGTCAATCAATCGAGACAGATTGACTACCACCGGGACGCACCGGGTTATCTTGTCTGAGATGCCCGCGCGCTTCAGCTCTGCCCTGATCAGCAGCCTGGCCTCCTCCCTGCTCAGACCGCCCCCTCCCCGACTCGGCAGTGAATCGGCCCCCCGTTCCTTGCCGCTACCATACTGAACAGCGCCGACTGCTCCTTGGGAGTGAGAGGTGGAAGGATGATCGCCGCCGCCACCCCTGCCGTCGCCGCCGGCCTCACCACCGCCGTTCCGGTCGCCGTTCCGGTCGCCGTTCCTAGGCCGAAGGAGCGACGACGCGTTACCGAGGTTGGCTGGAGGAGGTGACGACGTCGAGGCCATGAGGTCCGGGGAGGCCCCGCCAGTCGCTATCGTTGCTGCGGCCGTGGCCTTCGCTGATGCTGTCGCCGCTTCGACCGCTGCCGCCGCCGCCCCGGTGACGGTCTTCTTTACCGCTATCAGGTCGTCAGAATCGGCCTGCGCCGATTCAGAGAGAGCTGGACACAATCAGTGATATTCCTTGTTTCTCTGGAGCTGGCCTTTCGCCGCGAGGCATCACGGTTCTTGGTTGACTGCCGCCAATATTGAGCAAGACGCATGGAGTGAAACGTCAAAGCTGAGCCACGCTTGCGAGGGCTGACCCTCGGTTCTCTTCTACACGCGATCTTTTTTCTCTCTGCTTGGCTTAAGAGGCGGCCGGAAAGCGCTGGTGAAGGGATTGTTAAACGTCCAGCTGCTGAGCCTAGCCTACCTTAGGGGATAGGCCACGTCATTGCGGCCCCAAGTCTCGCAAGCGCGCATAGGTCTGTATCATGCATACCTTGGCCAAGAGACGGCTGGAGAGCCTTTCAACGTCAAGCCTCAGCTCCCCCCTTAGCCCGCAAACCTCGCCGGAAAGTGCCGTCAGCGAGTGAACCGTTCTCGCAGAGGTTTCGCGGTGATCTGATCCGTCCACCTTCAATCCAGGCGAATGGTTTGCGTGGGAAGGGGCGAGTGGGGGGCTAGTGGGAAATAGGGAGAGAGGGAGGGTGGCCTTCAACGTACTGTCCACGACGTACTGCATCACCACGTCAAAGAACCGGCGGAATGAATCCCCCCAAATCCAACGAGTCACTAGAGACTGGAAGAATTTACGAAGGATGACAGGAAGAGACTTGGCCTACCCAGCGGCACCCTCGATCACAGTAGCGGGGACAACCACAACACCACCGAAACGGTTGCGTAGGTAGGGCCGGCAACAACGAACAACGCAGACTCAAGTTCCATCCCACACACGTGGCAGCAACACCACAAACCTTGGTCTGGACGAGAGCTGCGAGGCTGTGCAAGTCCTTGCTGTCCGCCTTCCCCTGAAGCAACAGGGACACGTCTGCCTTGTACGCCTGTGCGCGGGAGAAGACGCCAGCGTGGACAGCGTAGGTTTGCCCCATGAGGAAAATATTTGTGAAAATGTACCGAACGCTGCCTGTCGGGGTAGACATGAACTTGTGAAAACTTGCGTAGGAACCGACCCGGTCAGGTCGGCCACACCCTCCAAATCCATCCCTAACCTCAACAACACTGGTGTTGTCAGCAAGAACTGCTGTCCATACGTGTGTGCAAGGAACTACCTGTTCCCAACCCAGATGAAAGCCTCTCACTCCAAAACACCTTGGCGTTGAGGAGGGACACGAGCTCTTCCTTGGCCTGGTCCAAGCCCTTGCCGAGCCCCTCCGCTCGTGCCCGAACGCGGCTGACGCTCTCGTCCAGCTCCAGCCGCAGCCGTTTCACCTGCAAGAAGCAGGACAACACGCAACAGCATGGAGGCGACACTTGAGTGAGCAGTCGGCAGTTCAGAGAGCACAGATTCCAAGTGTGCGGAAAGCACGACGCAACTGTGTAGCCATCGGTGGCGAAGCCTGGTCGAGATTCCCTGCACACGCCACAAAATGCCTTCCACGAACCTGCGGAACGGTTGCTGGTGCCCAAAGAGGGAGACAAACACCGAGTGGAGAAAGGAGAAGGCCGTGAGTTGGTGCGTCCTCTCCATGTGAGGTTTCAACACGGCGTTTTGTAAGACATGTGCTGTAGCGGGTCCAGTTGCTATTGGGCCGTCCGTTGCCTGGTAACTCGATAGTTCGGACGGTGAGGCTACACAAACCGAACAACATCTAGCACAGGTTTCTCGCGTTTGGGGGGGATCCTATGCACAAAGATCCATACAAATCAGAGAGGATGGAGGACGACGTGAGAAAGTTCCGCCTTCGGGGGATCACTTAGAGTGGTGGCTTCCGTCTCTACACCGTAGACCCTAGCAAAAAAAACAAAAATGGAATGGAAGAGTCGGCGAGAGGAGCAAACCTACGGACCTCACGAAAAAACTAGTACTAAAGGTACAAACAGACGTATCCTGCAGCGCCCTCACCTGAGAGAGTAATTCCTCTTGCTGGGCGCCGCGAGCACGCGCAAGCTGCGCCTCCACCGTGCGGAGTGTGCTCTGACAAGACCCGAGAGAGGGAGAAAGAAGAACATTAGAGAGGTGCAACGTGAGGCAGGGAACAAAAAATAATATAGAGCCGTGTAATGCGTCCTGGCACTGAAACAAGTAACCCAGACGCGGTTACAGCTGCTCCCATCACGCTGGGTACCGCTGACAGGACAGGGCGTAGGGAGAGACAAGTGTTTTGGGGGCATGGCCGTGTTTCCCAGGAAATGACAATCATGCTCAGCTTCATTTACAACAAGGACATTGGCACTTGCCATCAACACCCACACACACCTCTCGGCCCGCCGACACCGCCGCCTGAACCTGCGAGGCGGAGATCCCCGAAGGGGAAAAACCGTCATCCTCCCCTCCGCCGCCATCGCGGCCGTCTCTGAGACCGCGAAGGCATGCCCGAACTAGGCCCGGGAGCTCGCCCCGCGTCACTGGTGAGGCTGCACGTTGTGTGTTCGGTTCAGTTCGAGTTTTGAGGGAGGAAGGGAGAAGGGTTGGGTGGCGGCGATTTCGACATCGTTGTGCATGATGCACCGTTGTGCCCAACCAGCAGCCTCGATTCAGGAACCGACAAGCTACCCGCACGTGCAGCTGAATCATTATGTCTCGCATCCCCCCTCTCGACCCTTCAATGGACACCCGGATCGACCCATTGCTGTATGCAGAAATATCCACCAACCCCCCCCCCCTTCGAAAGATACAACGGAGAAGAAAGGCCTGAGGACTATCAGGCAGGGGAACTATCCTCTACCTCTTATCTCGCGCCTCCCGCCCGACACAATACTGCTCACCGTCCTACCCTCGAGAAAAGCCTCCCGAGTGACCCCTCATGAAGGCACATCTGTGCGAGACTGTTTTAGTGCTTCCTAGGACACCAATTCCTCCCGCAATCGAACAGCGAAGCACGTATGGTTTCTCGTGGTGCGCTAGTCCGTGCGGTGGAAACCAGCCCAAAACGAAATAGAAACACACAGAGAGCATAACTCGGTCGGGTCCTTGGGTGAGTGAGTTTCATGACGTCGGTTGTTGGTCATACCGGGGCTCCTCTCCGCCGCCTCTCTCTCCTCGCGAGCTCTCGCCGTGAGAAGGCGCTCCAGGGCCGGGGACATGGCTTGCACGTCCCCTGTTTGCTTCTCCACGAAAGCTCGAACCTGCGCGACGAGTCGGTTCGTTATTGTGTTGGATTAGTTGACGGTTTGTGCACGATAGCCGGAGTGCCCTAGTGGGAAGCCTCCTGACGACGTACGAACGTGTGGACACAAGCGTTCGGATGACTCGGAAGTGCTTGGAAGGCTAACGGAGGTCCCGTCCAGAACTGTTTGTGGCAGCAAGGTTTGTCTTCGCAAGTCAAGGATGAAGACCCCGATGTGGGAGGCACAGTTGATTCGTTAGCACAATTGTTAGTCAAGGGCGTCTAGGAGTATGGAGCTATGGACGGGGTGGGTGGGACATATACAACGCCACGACTACTAGAAGTCGTCAGTGCCTCAAGAACCGCGACTACACGAGACACCCAGGCGTTGCTACCGCCGTCACTATCGCCGTTGCCGCCATCACTCCCACGAAGACAAGCCTAACGGGAACACCACACCGAACGACGGTCATATCACTAGTATGCAGCAGCAAACTCAATAGCAGCAGCAGCAGCAGCAGCAGGACCAGCACAAGGAATGCAGTGGAGGACACGTACCTCTTCCATACCCGCAGCCCTCGTCAGGCCGATCTCCACCCTCTCCAATGCCGCAGAAGTGGCGCAGTTGGCATCCAGCTCTGACAGCGCGCTGGCGTCCGCCTTGTCGCGAAGGAGCCGCTCAAAGTCCACCCAAGACACCTCGACAAGACAGACATATCATGCGGCACAGGAGCGTGGCTAGAGGTTCTTTGTGGCGGCGATGGTATCCGTACAATAGCGGCAGTATCCACACCCTTATGCTCCCGACGGCAAAAGGACCGCCAAGACAGACGTCTTGGGGCCGTGCGTGATCTCTTGCAAATTAACGACAGTCCTTTTCTGTAGGCAGCCACAGAAGGGTTATGCGGCGGTCTCGGCGGTGCCGTACGCCAGGGGTTGGGGGGGGAAGCTGCGGTGTATTGTCTGGAGTAGTCGTCAAAACTTTGTACATGGTGCACACGTGTCGAAACAAGCCGAATGGACGGGTAGGAGGTATGAGCACCCAGCACCTGAGTGAGAAAGATGATTCAAGAGGCCTCGTGCATGTGAGCTCGCACGATGATGCCCACGAGAACGGAGACCCAACAACGCGCAGCAGCAAACGTACGCTTTCGTTCATAACCCACGAGGGTTGTTCGGTTGACGATGGCCGTACAATAGAGCCATAGCGATGTCTACCTAGCTCGTCATGCACCACAGACTGCATGTTGCCGCACGACCAAAACAATAGCAGCAGGGGCAATCGTGCCCAAACACGTGTAGCGCGACCGTCACACACAACTAGCGCGACCGTCGTAATACAACATTCCGCCACCTACGGGCGCATTGCCCCGCACCTTGGTGGCCAGGTCGCCGTCGAGCGCTTCTCTGTCTGCCATTCTCGCCAAGCGGTTCTCCAAGTCTTGTAAGTCCGTTCGAGTGGCAGCCTCTTCGCGCGGACAAAACGCCTTCAGAAGTTACCATTGGACCAATGGACGCACGCGCAATAAGTGCAAAATCGCCCACGATGTCCTGAGTTGAATATGTAGTAGGAGCTTGCTCTACACCCACCGTAGGAAATGATTGACCTGCACACTACAGTTCGCGTGTTCCAAGTTGTGAGAGCTACAGGAGGAGTGTGGCCCTGCGCCCCCGACCGACAACACGTTCCACAAGAGACAAAACCGTTGACGGAACGTTCTGCAGCTTCTGCGAGTAGAGATGGTTTCACGTTATTTCTTGAGACGTACAGAGCAGAGGTTTTGGAAGGGGGTGCGAAAGGGACGAGAGCACGAGAACGCCGTTCAGAGAAGGGCGGAAAATGCCAGGAGACCAAAGGCAGTCTAAAACGTTTGCACCTCCTCGAGGGCAACAACCCCGCACTGGAATAGGGTCCCGGTGGTAGAATCGCGTTCAGGGGGTTCCGGGTCATCTCGATGTGCACTAAGACGTTGTTCAACGTTGTACCGGCCACAGCTACCCTGAGGTATCGAAAGTTCTCGACCCGTACGGGTAGGCATGCTCATGGTGGATGCTTCAGCCCTACGGTAGAGCGTGGTTCGGCAGGAACGTCTGCCATCGGAGGCAATATGGGCACCGCTCCAACAGAGCGTTGACGGCGAAGGAAAATGTTGTCGCAAAGACACGTTCGCGGCGCATCACGCACACCTCCAGGTCCGAGAGCCCCGCCTTTCCCGCCGCCGCCTGCCGCGCGGCTTCCACCCCCTTCCTGCTCTCCTCGCGAACCTCCGCCACAGACAGCTCCAGCTCTCGCGTCCTCTTAGTCACCTCCGACTCTAGCGTCCTGCAAGCCTCGCTCGCCGTCGACTTGGTGCGGCGAGTGTGTTGTTGGCGAGGGCGACGGTGTTTAAGGGGAGGAGATGGCGAGGGGTTGGCGAGTACTCACATTCTCCTTGCCTGCTGGTGCAACATATTGCTGTCGAAGAGACAAATCCTTTCGAGAAGCGGCACCATTCCCACAACAGAAGGACATTCCCATCAACTGCCCGGTGCAATGTAGACCTAGCATAAACGGCGCAACAGCACTTCCGGAGAGGGGGGGGATACTGTAGATGTACACATACCGCAAAAACCTGTGGGGTGGGGGAAGGACGACATGAAACATCCCTGCGACTGGGAAGCAACTTTAGTGTTTTCTCTATGCTGGTTTCTTCGCTGTTCGAGAAATGAGTAGCCCTCGCTGTTGCACCGTATGATTTCGGGAAGAAGGGTGCAACACCGATGCTGGTGCCGCTGCTGTACTGGAAACGATTCTGCAGCTTTTGGCGTTGAGCGCAACACCTATCGCGGTAGGCTCCGAAAAGCACAGCTTGGAAGACCTTCGCCACACCACAATGTGCATACCATCTGGTAGTGCCAATGCCTCACTATCTCTACGTGCAAACTGTCGAGCTGCTATGTATTTCTATATTGCGCCTTTGTTGCTGCCACTGCTGCTTCTGATTCTGCTGCTGACCTGCAAATCCCCAAGCCTCGGAACACGGTCAAGAGCAGACCTCAAGACATCCACTTCCTCCCTTGTGCTCCTAGCGTGGCTGTCCATACGTCGAGAGAGCTGCGCGAGTGTTGAAGGTACCGCACATGAGGTGTAAACTTTCCGGCACCGCGCTGCTCGAGTGGCTTCATGGACTAGCTGTACCTCTGCGAGTTCGTCCACTTCTTGGAAGTGGAAACATTGCCATGGTCGAACTAATGCGAAAAGACGACCCCCTGTTCAGCGTACTGTAAAAGTGGTTCTGATTTCGAACACACATATCTCTTTCTTGTCTGAGATAAATCCCTGCGGATATGCAAATACGGTACATGTGCTTACCATGTCTTCCATGCCCACGAGACGCGCTTCAAGCCGCCTCAACTCGCTTCTAGATGCCGCCAGCTGGTCGGCGAGGCCATGCGCCGTCGTTTCGACCGCTTCAAACCCTTGCCGCACCGGGGTCTGAACATTGGTCCAACCGCTGCCAGACAGCGCTTGCAGCTGCCGCGAAAGGGCGCCTACAGCAGGCAGCTTCTCAGAGTCCATCATGCGCCAGTCTCGTCGGCTGATAGGATCCTACGTTGTTAGGGTGGGGGATAGAGTTGGAGACGCTAGCAACGAAAACTATTTTCAGCCACGCCCGGATGCGCCAACAATCACCCTAGTCGTGTTCGAAATTGAGGCACTGCGAACCTGCCCAGCCTCCCACTTTCAACCGCGCCATGCCACAGAGAGAGTTGGATCCTTGAAAAACATCATTCCAAGGGGAGCTCCGTTCTATCTGCTGCCCCCAATCCCGAGCCCAGTAGGGGCTGTCACTCTCAATGGCTCTGAGGCAGCGATCACAGCAGTATCTTGGTCATGCCAAACATCGGGTTCGGCACGATCTGTTCTTGACGTCAATGGATTTTCGAATTGTGGCGGGGAAAATGCCCGTCACACTTCAAGAGATGGGACGCGTGTTTGTGGCCGCATACTGGATACGTTGTGGGTGTGGGTAGTGCGTAAAGCAGTATGGACGGAATTCCCACGGTTGTTTCTTCGGCTGCGTAACAGCAGTCGCTACGTGCTGTGCTAAGCCAGCTAGATTGCTGTAGCAAACCTGCTTGCGAGTGTATCGGTGTATCAGCAGTTGGGCATTTTGTATCTCGGCACCCAGGCTGCTTACCTGCCCCAAATCTACTTGTGGTGAAACTCGACTCGTATGCTTAGTGCGTCGTTCTGCTGGTTGTTCACGAGAGCCGTAGGTTGCATCCGGGGAGAAGGGGGCCACAGGCACCTTGCATAGATCATAGATCAAGCAACGGTGATGCATTGCGGCAAGGTGGACGCGGTTAGTTCTCCCAACTTCCCGAGCAGGTACATCGCGAATCGTGAATCTCGCCGCACAGAGGGAGAGGGCGACAAGGAACAGACGATAAGACCCGCTGAAGCAGGCAGAGAGGAACAAGGGAGGTTTTCCGGGCAAGGCTCTCTTCAAAGGGTCTTTCTACGCCGCCCAGGTGGGGGTCTGTTTGCAGGTCTCAAGCTTGGGGCAGTGGGGGAGCATAGACACACCGGCTTTGTGACGTTATATACCACACACCCCGCCCGCCCTAACGGCAAACATCTTCGAGTTTTAGGACGACTTGCTTTCGCTCAACAACACGTAGGGTGCTGGTGTATGACGGCGAACCAATGCTAGCTGTGTCTTCTTGCCTTTGCTTCGGAACGGCCGCGTTTCTGCTTCGAATCCCGCCTTGTTCGTAGAGAGCCAGACCCGTGAAGGGGGCTAAGACAGGCAGTACTGCACTACCGTTGTCGGCTTGGCTACAGTACATACCAAGTGGAGTCCTGCTTGTAGCCTGCGAAGACGTACTACTACTGCTGTTGTACCTGCTGTGGATACGTGCAGTTGCGTCACGCCTGTGTGTATTCTCGAGGCTTTCACTTGTGGCCTGCTCTCAAAGGGTGCTTGCGTGAAGCCACGGCTGTAACGCGCCACAACGCTTCGTATGTACCGTAGGCTACATTAAATGACCGGAGCATGGTACTGCAGTTCCCCGGTGGCCGAAATCTTCAAGGAAGTGAGGGGTGAGGGAGGCTTCTTTTGTACCATCCCATCGGACGTCTTACGATGATGTTGGGAAAATATTTTAAAAGCTAACCGTCTGGGAAGTGTTGCGGGAACAGCGGAAGCACCGTTCAAACGTCTGCTAGGGGCCCTAGGCTAAACTATACCTGTATCCCGTTGCAACCCCCAGCGAACAAAAGTCCGCAAAGCGAGCGGTGGAAGAGGTGGTAAGATGATCAGTCTCTACAAGTGCTCCCAGTGTTGTGAACTGCGCACGAACCCATCACCCTCTCTCTCTCCCTCTGCCTTGCGAAGATGCAGCCGCGGAACCAAGGGAATCTCCTGAGGGAATGCCCATGCTGCCACATACCCCTCCGCCCCGTTTTTAAACCAGCGGAGCCCCAGTAGGTGCTAATACTTGGTACCGTTACACAGGGCTGGCACCGAAAAGGCGGCAGCTGCTGAGGCCAAAATGTCTCCCAAGGCCAAGGGGGCACGAGGAAAGCATGGCGGGGGTAGCGGCGGCGGAGGCAAATCGGACGGGAAAAAGGAGAGCAGCGCCAAGCGCTGCAAGAAGTGCACCGCACTACTCCCAATGATGTACAAGATGAAGGACAAGCTCGCGGAGCTTCACCCGCAGTGCAACCAGTACAAAGTGAGTGTCCTGGCGGCAAAAAGAACCTCGGAAATAGTACCTGCAGTGGTGGTGTACGGCCGTATGTTGGTGTCCCTATTTGCGGCCGCACAAGGCCAAGGATATTTTGCTTGCAACGCTTGGTCGCAGAGTTGCTGCTGCGAGGATATCCCAACCCTGGTGAAAGTAATTGCACAGGTCCTAGGTGGCTCATACGGTAGATCGCCGGGACCCACACTTGCCCTTACTCTATCTCCTTGTGCTGGTCTCATCTTCATCGACAACCCCCCCCCTCCCGAACAAACACCAACGCACAATCCGAAGCCGCCATCGTCTGGTCGCTGTCTCTCTCATCGCATCTACGTATGCAACGACACGCTTGCCGGTACGCCTCTCACCGGCCGCGGTTGCCCACGTTCGTTTTTTGGTGATGATTCGCTGCAGCTGGAGCTCGAAGCTCTCAGAGCGGAGAACCAGGAGCTCCGGCGTCAGCTCGCGATGCCCGCCTCTGCAAGAACGCCGCCTGGGCTAACCGCAACCCCCACGGGGTCGACGAATTCGTCGGTGCCTGCCGCGCCGGTAAGACAGCGGGCTCTGGGCTCGTCTGCTACCGCAACAACAACAGCAGCAGGAAGAGGAGGAGGAGGAGGAGGAGGAGGAGGAAGAGCAGCAGCAGCAGCAGCAGGGGCACCGTCAAAGAAGGGAAGCAAGGGTGCCGCAGTCGTCGCCGCACGTCTGGACGCCGTCAGCGAAAAGAGGAAGACGCTAGCACCGTCTTCGGGTGGAACTCAAGGTGCGGGCCTCACCGCCAGTCTCGGCCTCGGCAGGGACGCCGCAGGCAGCGGCGGCGGTGGCAACAAGGGCGGCGGTGGCGGGGCAAGCGGCCCTGCGGGGTCGACAGCGGCGTTGACGGCGCCGGCGCGTAAAGACAGGTCGAAAGGAGAGAAAGTACGGGACTGGGCCGCTGCCGTTGCCCGGCGAAAACGAGAGAGGGGAGGAGGGGGTGACGGTGATGAGAATGGGAAGGGGGCGGCCGGTCGGGGTGGTGGTGGCGGCGGCGGCGGCAACGGTGGTGGTAGCACCGGTGATGTTGGCGGGGGTTGGGGAGGATTGGAAAAGGGTGGTGAGGATAGCGTGGAAGAAGAAGAAGAGGAGGAGGAAGACAAAACAGAGGAGGCGGCCGGGGAGTCAGGTGAGACGGTCAGAAAAAAACACTCCTCGAGCAGCGGTGGCGTCGATCGCAAGAAGGGCAAGGGTAAAAAGAAGAAGAGAGGGGAAGCAGCTGAGGCGCCGGCGGCAGTGCAGCCCACCGGGGTGTTCGCGGCGGCCGCCTTCAGCTTCCTGGACGAGGGCAGCAAGGAGAAGGGAGGCGGCGAGACGACCAGCAGCGATGACGATGACGATGACGATGACAGCACCAGCGACGACAGCGACGACAGCACCAACGGGCGGCGCCAGAATCAACCTCGCAAGCGCGCAAGAACGGCGAACGGGGGCGCCGCCGCCGCCGCCGCCGCGGCCGGCTGCGGAAGCTCGGGCGGCGGCGGAAGGCGCCGTCGCAGCGGCCCCGTCCCCCAGACGTCGAGCATGCTAGCGAGGGGTTTCCGCCCCGGGGGCGAGAGCGCCGCCAGTAACGAGGACGGGGTCGAGGGAGAGGTTGGCGGCGAAGGCGACTTCGACGACGGGTGGGAGGAGGGCGAGGGGCAACAGGAGGAGGAGGAGGTGGAGTGGTACGAGGACACGCCCGGCGACATGGGCCGCTTGGGGTGGAGCCAGGTCTGGAGGAGGGGCGACGTGACGGCGGCTGCGGCGGGGGCGGGTGAGGGCGACGACGACGGGGACGGCCTGGACAAAGGCTCGAGGGTGTTGGCGAGGAAGGTGAGCGGCGGCGGCGGCGCCGACAGGCGACGGCTGTGTGGCCGTTTTTGCTGGGCTTCGTTGATTTTTGTTTTTCGGGAGGGGGGAATGTTCAATCGATCGGGGTCGCGGCCCCAGTGTTTGTTGCGTCGCTGGTGTCTCATGCTGATCTCTCTCTCTCCCTCTCTTGCACGCACGGGTCGGCGTCGCTGCCGCCATTCGCCGTTAGTGCCGTAAACTCCTCCTCGCCGACACCGCTGGATCAGCTCCTTCTTCGGAGAGCGGCGACGAGATCCTCGGACCGAAGGGGCTGAGTGCGCTGCTCCGGCTGGAGCTGACGGGAGCGGTGAGCGAGGCATCTACTTCGTGATTTTTCTTCTTCTTTTTTTCACTCATTTTACGGAGCAAGCATGAGTTTCATCCGATTTACACGGGTGTGGTTATTTGTTTCGGGCCCTCCAGCTCAGTTTTCGTTGTGCATACGGCCTCAATCGCGCACTGATCGAATGAACACGTCGAAAAGCGGCTACCATCCACCTCCAAGCACCTTGTGTTGTTCACAGCTTTCGCCCTGTGCGGGGCCGGCCCCAACCATGTGCCAAGGGGTGCCTTTCGAAACCAGGTGTTGGTATTATTTCTCAACGGTTCTCTGCCATCAATAGCGCTGCCGAGCCTTGGAAATTGTTTCTAGGGCGAGTGCGTTATCTTTTTTCGTGATGGTCAGTTGAACGATGGTGCCAATCCAACCGGCTTGAACAATCCTCCACCCCCTCAAAGTTCTCTGCAATCGACAGCACTTTTCCTCGTGCGTTTTCTCGTTAGCGATGGTTAATGAACAGAAGAAGCCGTTCCGACCAGCTTGATATATCCCCCCTCGCCTCATCTGCGAAAATAAAGCCGTAGAATCAAGCACACCCAATCCTTGTTAGACTAGTACCCCAACCACGAACGCACAGTCAACCCCGCCTCTGATATGGAACTCCACATGCAAACGTCCCGTATCCCCTCGAGGAAGGTTTCCATGGAAGGCGTGCTTGTGTCGGCGCTGAGGGGGAGGTCGTTGAAGCGAGACCACGGGTTTCTCGGCCGCTTGGCGCTGCAGCTCCTGTCGGGGATCGACGCCGCACATGCCTCGCCTCTGTCCGACCCGGAAGTGCTAAGCCTGGTCGTGGAAGAGCTGGAGGTGTGACATAGCGGCGGTTCGGTAACTGAATACCGTTGTTGTTCGGTAACTGAATACCGTTGTTGCCGGGTTTAGCCCGCCGGAATAGCACAGGTTGCGTGAGAACTCCCCCCCCCCCCCGCGTATTGTTTGTTCGTAACGTTTGGGAGGAAGAATAGGAGTGTGGTCGACACCCTTGGAAGCGTCGATGGTATGGGGGGCAAATCACCGCATGACGGATAGACAGACAGACAGACAGACAGGCAGACAGGCAGACAGATGAACAAGGGCAAGAGAGAAAACACCGATGAGATAGACGCAGAGATTGTCAATGGTGTTTCTTCAGTTTTTTTTTTTTTTGAGAAGTCGATAGGGTCGGGGGGTATCGCAACCCACCCTCTATGACGGAGCGCAGACGCTGCGTCCTACTCCCGTCGCGCTTGCCGGTTCTTCCCGTCTGTACTATGTACGCAAGAATAATGAACCAGATTGTTTCGAACCTTGAACAGAAGACACCGGATAGTTTCAAAACCTTTCCTGCAACACTCCGATCAACCTTCTATGCTTCGTTTTCCCATATCCTCCTCCCAAAACTATAGGGCCTTGCGGAGATACTGGCGGCGCCATCGACGACGGAGCAGCTAAGGGTCTTCGGCTGGGCCAGGGAGACCCGCCTCGCCCTGGAGCTCTTGTCGGAGACCCTCCTTGACTGGATGGATGAGAACCAGGCCAAGCGCTCCTCCGGGGTCGGGGATGCCGTGAACGGGGACGAGGAGAACGATGACCCCGGGGGTTACTCTTCCATGAGTGAGGCTTTGTCCGCGTAGGGTAGTGCAGGGCGGGGCGCGGCGGCGGTGCCTTTGTTTTTCTCGTCATTTTGAAGCGGTCTTACTCGTGGAGGGAGATACAGCAGTACGTTATACTGATGTTGCTTCGAAAGTAGTAACAACGCCACGCTGTGTTCGTGGCTAGCCGGCGGCGCAGGACAAGTCGATGGACTCAGGACTCAGACCGTGTGGTGGAATGAATGTCGGTCCAGTGTTTTTCGGCGACCCTCCTCGCGCAACGCGCGAACTACATCTGGGAGTTTACGGCATGCGGTTTCGGACGGAAGTACCCCATCTTTGTGTTGTGGCCTGTCGTGGTACACTCTGATTCGGGAAGCCGAGCTTGACGCAAGTGTGCTAAAGGCAGCACACGGGTGGTCGGGAGTTGTAGCAGTGGAAGAGGCGTCATCCACTAGCGACGCGGAACAGGATAGGTGCGTAGCTGTGGCTTGTCCACGTCGCGGACGTTCGTTCGTGACCAGATGCGTGCTGAGCGACGTTTGTCCAAGCGTCTTCGGGATCGAGCGACGGAGTTCGCCGTCGTGCCCGCAGCGGAAAGCATCACTCATAACAAAAAGAGCATTCGTACATACCCCGAGAAATCATGACCCATCATGACATGATGACGGGGTTTGTTGGCCCCATGGCGTCGATCCCTTACGCTCGGCGCTTTTCGTGGCGGCACCGACCCCTCCAGGCTTCGGAAGCAGCAAGAAAAAGAAAAAGAAGAAAGCGAAGGCCAAGGGCGTTGGCGGGGGCACTAGCGCTGGGAGTTCGACCGCGAAAGGAGGCGTCCGCGAGGAGGGGGGAGGGGACGCTTGGAGGGCGGAGGCGGAGGCTACGGTGTTGTGGTGGTGGGAGACGGACGAGGAGGCGAGGGTTCCTTGGGCCGTGGCGAGGCTTCTCGGCCTGCTGCTCAGGTAGAAGAGATCCTACCGGACTGTAATTGGAAACGAGTCTGGTCCTTTCGATATTTTCGTGGCTTTGATGCCGCATGGCGAAGAATTTCCGCGGTTATTGTTGCTGTTACTGCTGTTGCATTTGCTTTTGCTTTTTCTGTTGCTGTTGTTGATGTTGTTGTTGTTGTTGTTGTTGTTGTTGTTTCTTGTATCGATGACGATGACAGCAGCACCACCAACCACCAACCTCTCGTGACATCCTAAAACGTTTCTACTTTTTTCGTAATCTGATCCACCAACCCGACCCCCCACCAGGCGGCTGGACCAGCCCCAGCGCACCCAAGCCGTGCTCCACCCCATCCTCGTACGCTCCCTGGGGGGACCCGCGCGCCTGCGGCGCTTCCCCCTGGCCTTCCTCGAAGCCTTCCCGGGTCTCCTCCTTCGCTCATCGCCCACCGCCGCCGGAGCCCCCGCGAACGGTCGGTACTGGGGGGGACAGGAGGAGGATGGGGCCAAGGTTGAACGGGGTGATGGTGTCTTGGCTCCCGGGCTGTGGCGGCGGGCTGTGGCGGCGGTTTTGTTCCCGCCGGCAGCGGGGGGCGGTGTCAATAGCGGTGGTGGTGTGGGCGGGGAGAGCGCGGGTGTTGTTGGTGGCGGCGGTGGGGGTGGAGATGGGGCCGCGGTTGTCTCTGCGCGATTGAAGCTGGTGTGCTTCGGTGATGTGCGGCGGGGGCAGCAGCGTGAAGGTTTGTTGAAGGGGAAGGGGACGAAAAGACACAGATGAGCAAGAACATACGGAAGGCGCTTTGGCTTATCTTGCCTGTTGTTACCGTCGCGTGCGATTGCCAGCGTTTGCGTGTGACTGCAACAACGCGATGACGGTAGCAAACCTTGTTTCCCCGCAAGGGACCGGCGTCAAGAGTCTCCCCCACCTGAAACAGCAGAAGCCGTCAAGAGGATGTCCGTGCTCACAAAACTAGCTACTGTGACCTGCTAGTTTTTGTCTACATATTTGTTTGTCCCCCCAATTTGTTTGCCTCTGCAATGCGTACATGTTTTGCACCCGTTTCTTCTCGAGCCCGTGCCCGCACGAGGCCGTCATTTTTTTGCTCTTGTGGCAACGCTTGGATGAGATCGCAATCACCACGGGGTCGTTTCCGTGTAGCGGCGACGGCCGACAGCAACCACAAATAAGGTGACAACCTACAAAAAACGACCACCACCATCCCATCAAACGTGGCAGGCGGAGGGCCGGAGGAGGAGACGGCCGACGACCTGGCCGACAAGATCCTGCAAGCCATCGGCTCTCTTCACAGCAACCCCGGGGCGGAGGCAAAGGCCGAGGAGGAGGGAGGGTGCGCGTTGTGCCGGGGGGCCGGCGGAGGGGGTTACAGCGGTGGCGCCTGTGGGGGCGACGATGCGCTCGCGATGTCTTCGGGGCTTGTCTTTGTGGCACGGGGGGCGAAGGAGGAATTTCCTGGTGGTGAGTGAGAGAGTGGCTGCTTGCTGAGGTGGTGTTTTATTCTCCCTGATTGTTTTTTCTCTTCGCGGGGGGGGGGGGGGGGTTGCGGACACGGTTGTACCGCCGCGTATGAGGCATATGAACCCGGGGTTCAGTACGTTTGTGGATAGGCGGCTTCCCTGCTTGGAGAAGTAAAAAGAATTGCCGGCGGGCGAAGAAAAACATCGGGTCGGCCAGCATTGGTTGGTCCATGCAGCACCAGGAGCCGCAGCAGCAGCAAGAGCAGCAGGCTACAGGCTTTGCTGCGAGAAACCGACACAAGCAAATCGCGCACTTTTGCACGCTTCAGCTCAACTCCCCAGCAGTAGGCAATTTCAGACACCCGGTTCTGTGTGTCATACGCCCCCTCCACCCGCCCCGGACCTACCGAACCCCCTTTCACCCCCCAACCTTGCGCTCTGGTGGCTTCCTTCCCAATCAATCGCCATTTTCCAGAGCTTGCCGTTCCAAGGGGGCGAGGGGAGTCCATCGCGGTGGAGGCGGTGAGGGCGCTCGGGCTGCTGGGGGTCGGGGTGGAGAGCGGCGGGTTTCCTGTCTTGTGAGTTAATTGCTGTAGGTACTGGGCGGTATGGTTGTGTGTTGCTTGGAAGGTTAGCTGGAATCAAGAGGTTTTTCCATGGGGGGGGGGGGGGGGGGCGTAGGGCGTGGTTTGGAGAACGAATGGACGTTCTTGTTCAATGCATGGGCTATGAATGCACGAGATTGGCAAAAGTTAATGCCGCGACAGAGACCAACCATTAAGTAAGGGAAGGATAACGAGGGCGGGTGGGGCTGGCGGTTTGTCGCGTGTAAACATCTCACGGTGTTTTTTCTGTTTTGTGGCTGTTTTTTTCACATGACATCACCATGTTCTGAACGCAGATACTGAACGAATGCACACCATCGCTTGAGCTTCTTGAAAAAATCGTCCCGTTGTTTGATTTTGATCTTCCTTGTCTACTGTTGGGGGGGTTGTTCTCCCACCAGGCGGCGTTTGGTACTCGCCATCCGCCGCCCCGGCGTCTGCCAACGTGCGGCCGCTCTGGCTTGCCACGTGTTGGCTCAGTGTGCCGCCGCCGGGCGTGGAAGTAGCGGAGGCAGGGTCGTTCGGTCCGCGAGAGGTCTGGACATGCGCGCCGCCAACGCTGCGAGGGCCCTGATGGACGCCTTGAGGCCGGACTCGGAGGCGGAAAAGTGGGAGGCTGGGCAGGTGCGCGGTGCCTCTCTCTGTCTTTCTCTCTCGGTCTCTCTCTTGGTCTCTATCTGTCTGTCTGCCTGTCTGTCTGTCGCTCTCTCTCTCTCTCTCTCTCTCGGTCTCTATCTTTTTGTCTCTCTCTCTCTCTCCCCCTTTCTCTCTCTCTCTCTCTCTCTCTCTCTCTCTCTCTCTCTCTCTCTCTCTCTCTCTCTCTCTCTCTCTCTCTCAGTCTGTCTCTGCCTCTGTCTCTATTTTGTCAACATTCTCTCTGCGTCTGTCTCTCTTTCGTCTGTTCTCTCTCTCTCTTCGACCAAGTGTTGTTTTCGTTGCGTTTTCTTTTACCTTGCCGAGTGCACTGCTCTTTCCAGACCGTGTCTGTCGTGGCTGCGCGCAATTGTTTGCACTTCGTGAATAGTGGATTTCACCTATTTGCACGCATTTGTAGCTGTGTTGTATTGGTGTCGTCTCTTTTCGTTTTGTGCTCAGCTAGTAGTGTGTTCAACCAGCACTATTTGTTTTTTCGCATCAATATGCGTATGATCAAAATATGTTATACCCTCTTTGTTTTGTTCTCTCTCTCAGCTGGACGAGGACGTCAAGCTACCCTTTGGCGCCAGGGCACAGGCCGCTTCTGCGCTCCTGTCTCTGCTCGAGGGACGCTACGGAGAGTCCGCAGCCGAGAGCGAGCGGACCATCGTAGAGTGGGCCCAGGTGCGTCATACGCTGCCACCGGCACCATGTGTATGTACAGTACTCCCCCAACAGCTTGCCGTAGGTGACATGATGTAAGGTACCGCACCCCCTGGACCAATTTTTGATTAAGCTCGACGACTCCAAGACGAAGAGGATGCCGGAAATGAAGATGACAGGTTATCGGAAAGCTCTCGACGAGACGGTTCCAATGCCGCCATTTTCGGCACCGTCACCGTGTTTTCTGCAGAGTAATCGGGCTTTGAAAGTCGGTCTAGGGGGTGTGTTATCTTACGCATCCTGTCCTATTCTCGTCCTTGCGGGTGTTGTTGGAGCGAGAATGGTGGGAGTGGTGGGATATTTCCAGCTAGCACCCGCCACAGCAACTATTATTGTAGTACCTCCGTATTTCTTTCTCAGGGGTTAGGGGAGTGTATTGTGTTGTCGTGGACAGTCCCCATACGGAGTCATTTTCGTGTCCTTGGAGGAGGGGATGACCCTTGTTTGGGCTTTTGTGTAGTATTTGCTTGCCACCTACTCCGGAGAACAATTTTCATCGTATGCACCCTGGTTTTTCCGATGCGTGCAGAGACTGAAGCCGGAGGAGCGCCTGTCGGCGCCCCTGCCGCTGCTCCTGTCCATCACGGCCACGCTGTCCCGCCCTCCGGCCCACGTCATCAACCTCGCAAGACGGCCCTTCAGGTGTGTGTCTGTGTGGTTGACAGTAGTTGGTGTCGTCGGGGTGAAAGCCGGCTCAAAGCAGACATTATGTCCCTTCATTCGGGCACTTATGCGTAGGATGCGTGTGTATCGTGGAGAGACAGGCCGACAAAGTGTTGAGAGATGTGGAGACACAGAGACCCACAGACAGACAGTCAGGCAGACGACATAGACAGGCAGGCAAGCAGACAGACGCAAAGAGAGACAGGCAAGAGGGACACACACACTCCACGAGAAGGCACAGGCACAGAAACAGAGCGTTCATCCACTGCATCGCCAATATGCCCGCCTCCTACCTCCTTCACCCCGCCAAATTCTAGCGTCCCAGATTCTGTGAGAAGTCAATGGAGTGTCCCCCCCCCCCCTGGTTGTGTCATGAAAGATGGAAGGCAGTTTCAGATTCGGCGAGGCGGCAGGGAGTGTGGCTCCACCGGCACGAGGCTGTCGACTGGAAGGCTGTGGAGGCTTCGTCCATGAGTGCGAAGGGGTGGATCAGCGACAAGGAGGTGGCGTTGACTTGGGCCACGGAGCTCAACACCATGTGAGCCGTGGCGTATGATGATGTTGTTGTTGTTGTTGTTGTTGTTGTTTGGGTTGCTGTTGTGGCTGCTGCTGCTGCTGCTGCTTTTTTCGTTGCCGGTGTTGGTGATGTCGAGTGGAAGACCGTTGTGACCCGCATGTTGTCCTCAGGGAGAGATGGAACACGACAACAATATATGCTAATGTATGAGTTTGTGCCGAACTGAGGGTACTTCAGAGTGCCGCCCCGGTGCCCTCTGAAAGCGAAGCATCTGATCCTGAGGCCTTCCCGATCAGCACCGGTTGCGTGCAATATTTGAAAGAGTTTTTTGGTCTTCGCCAATGAGAACAGAGGAGTGCTATTTACTTCATTGAAACGTCTCAAACTCTTCACCGAATGTTACCTAGCTACGCTATCTACAACGATGCAAGTATTTGTAATACCGAGGGTTCATTCCCCCCGGACATTTACCCTTGGTCTTTTACCAGCTACGACAAGGACTGTGAAAAGGAGACCACCCACGTCATGCACCCTTCGGAGCGAGCGTGCGCCGCGAGCCACTTGGACCTCTGGAGGCGGTGAGCAAGGAAGGAGGACACTGTGGCCTAGTCGAGATCAGCTCCATGAGTTCAAATGAGAGCGTTTGCAGGTTTTACCTACGTAGCGGACGAGCAAAACATTTCTTTGCGACTGCTTCGCGCTGCACTGTGTTTTGTTTGGGTTCAAGCACGGTTCCCGGTGCCCGGTGCCTTTACCTTCTGTTCTGGTTCTGTTCTACCTCCTGCGGCAAGTGTTCTCTTTTCTCAAAGACCCCCCTCCCCCCCCGGCTACTACCGCCTTGTCCCGTCTACTAAATGGGTGCCTGTTCATTGCCTGCCCGACAAGCCATCGAGACTCAAAGCTGGCGCCCTTCATGCCGGAGGTGCACCCTGACGCCGTTCTCATTCTCGAAGATGACGCCAAGCTCGAGCCCGGGTACGTCCGTCTATCCAGCCGCCACCTGATTGCTGTGTTCGAATGGTGGTTTGTTTGTTTGTTTGTTTCAGGCCGATACGACACGCGTGGTAGATTATTTTGAGCGAAACGGGATCGGATTGAAATTCTTCGGCAGGACACAATACAACGGCAGACAAACAACCC
Source organism: Ectocarpus siliculosus (assembly GCA_000310025.1). Classification (NCBI taxonomy): domain Eukaryota; class Phaeophyceae; order Ectocarpales; family Ectocarpaceae; genus Ectocarpus; species Ectocarpus siliculosus. The sequence goes on from FN649734.1 coordinate 3,832,630, forward strand.
GTTCGAGACACTACCACAGTCCAAGGGGGGTGAACGGAAAAATGGTCATGCTTAGAAGTATTGGTTTGTTGTCTTTGGTGGCGACGGAGTGAGGCAGGGAAATAGCAGCGCTGAAAAAAACACACCACACTCAGAGCACATGCTTGCGTCATCTGGGCGGCGGCCTCTCCACGCTTCCATTAGTGGTATGCCCGGTCAGCTGGCTGTCTCCGCTTGGCTCTGCTGTGGTTTCTTTGAGCGGTGTAATGAACGTCGACCGCGGGTCGTCAATCTGGTATTCCTGCCGATTATCGTTTCGGCGGTGCGGCGGCTGGATTTGATTTTCGTCCATGTAGTAGTGCGTGCCTCGGGGTGCGGCTCATGGTTGACTATCTTGGGCTCGTCACCTTCACTCATCACCTTCATTGTCTACAACATCGGGGACGCGAAGAGGGAGATATTGCATCCTTTTTCCCATCCATGTTTTTGCCCTCACTTTGAATAACGGCGTCTCGACCCGCCCTTCTCCCCTACCCCACACCCCATCCCCCCGGCCACATTTTAGGTTCTTGGAGGCTGCCAAGGCTACAATGCTACAGGCTGCAGCCATGGACACAGTGCGAAAGGTCGGTAAAACAAGAAAGGCCCGCATCCTTCTCCAAATATGAACAGGCCTTTTTGTATTGTTTTCAGTGTTGACCGCGTGGCGTGGGGCGTTTTGCGTTTGGAGAAACGTTCTTCGCCCGGAATTTCCGTGAGGACATCGACGTCGGCTCAGGCCTTTGCGTTGCGCTCATTCTTGTGTCGTAAAAAAAAAAACAATTCCCGACACCAAGCGTGTATCTTAATGTCGCAGGCTCATGCAGAAATTTGGCCAGATGTTTCTTGTCCCGCTGATAACAGACACCACGCATCAGGAACTCGGCACACCCACGCGCCAATCTAGCAAAACAGGCCGAGTAGACCGTGAAGACCTACCACGATGCAATCAGACCGATCGTGCGCTCTTCGTGTTTCTCCGAATGCGCTTCGAATGTATCTATGGCCGCCCGGTGTGTTACTCCGAATGCTCTTTTCGGATGTACCTTGTTTTATGGTGTGCGTCTCCTTGAGAGCGAGGCTTGCAGCTGGGGTGATGATAAACGAGGAACGTCTGTGAACCCCAAACCACATCCCTGGCTCGTTTTGACGGGAAACCTTCCCGTCTCTGCGTGCCAATAACGCATGCGTAACTTCTGTCTACAACCAATGCCGGGCGTGCGTGTCTCCGGTTCGTCACCGGGAGAGCAGAAGAAGTCGATCGGACTCTCCAAGGAGTGGGACATCATCTACCTTGGCCACATGTGAGAATATCGCCCCCGCCTATCTCTCCCAGAATCCTTCCGAACCAGAAGCCGAGTGGAACACGCAAAGACACGGCAACCATGTTTTTTTCGTATTCAAACCACCATCGCAAAGGGAAAAAATGCATCGCGTGTTGTGTGCTCTGCTGTGCAACATCGTGTTTGGCATCACCTTTCCCTCGCCTCTTCGTCGGTGCCATGCCCGATGATTCTATTCCAACGGTACTTCATCGACAAGCTCTATGTTCTCCTTTTCCGCGTTTGTTTTTTTATCGCTCTTGGGCGACATTCTCACTACGCAAAATCTTTGTTGCCCGCGCTGCTTCCCCACGCCCACCCCCACGCGCTTGATGCCCCCTCCGTCTTTCGTACACGCCTCCAGTCTCCCCGTTCCCATCATGGACGGCATAGCCAGGGCCTCAAAAACCAAGAAAAACGCGGCCAACGGCAACGGCGGGGTGGAAGAAGGAGGAGCGGCTACAGACACCGCAACAACGACGGCCGGGGCGCCAGCAGGGGACACCGCCGCCGCTGATGCTGGTGCTGGTGCTGCAGCGGCGGCCACCGCTCTGGGGCTCGTGGTCGCCCCCGTGACCTTCGCCTGGGGCCTGCACGCCTACCTCCTCACCCGACCGGCGGCAACTCGCCTGTCCAACAGCCTCCCGGTGTCCGCCCCCGCCGACATCTTCGTCGCGAGCATGCTGACGAGCACCGACAGCGGCAGGCCGGTGCTGGCCGGCCGGGCCGTGCTGCCGGCCCTTGCGACGACGGCGGGTGGCGGGGGCGCCGGAGAAGCGGCGCTAGCGGCGGCGCTTGGCGGGGGGGGCGGCGCCGCCGACGACGAGAGCGTCGGAGACGTTGTGTCCACCGGGACGCGCAGGGCGGGAGCGGCCAACGGCGTTCGGCTGCCGCCGGGGATGGGACCGGGGGCAGCGAGCCGGGGCCGTAGGGGCGGTGGCGGTGGCGGCGGCGGGGGCGCGCCGTGAGGACAGCGGTTTTGATGGGGGGCGAAAGGGCGTCGAGGATAGGACAGCTGAAGAGCGCTGTTGTCGTGGAACGGGTATCGAGGGGCGCGAAGTGAAGGGGTGTGTGGGCAAGAGAAGTTGTAGTGTAGAGTGAATTAATGGTATTGAACGCGTGTTTCGGTCGTCGAGCGCAGACTTGGCTCGCTCGTGAAGATATTTTTGTGACCACCCAGCGTTGAATGGCGGGAGGGACCACGGTGAGACCGTCTATCCTTTTACCCTCGTGATAAATATCTTCTTCTTGACCTTTCTTGGTCACAATGCTAACCCCAAGTACAGGTGCGAAGGAGAGCTCGAACGCGCAAGTAGTCTACACGCTCTCGAAAATATAGTCCCCAGTCAAACGAAAAGAAAAAACACGGAGAAGGAAAAGAAAAGACAAACCTGAGCCCTTCGGCTGCTCCACTATCACGCAAGCTGAGTCCCAGCCTGGTGGTATAAGGGTGTAACGCTACCGCAACACCCCAGGGTGCCTGGTTTCTCCATAGTCTTGCCTCAGATATCTGGGCGTTGTCATCAAGCACCTCGCAAATCATCAGTGATGCGCTCTATCATTCTTCCCCCCCTCTCCCATCCTTTGGGCAATGGCCTATCCTTTGGGGTCCACCGAGAAGGTATCAAGCTGATCTCCGGAGTTCCAAGACGCACGACACGTGCTGCACGTCGTTCATCAACCTTTGGCCGCATCGACAATTTGAGACTTTTGACACAACTACAAGCGAATGCAGATGCTCACACCGATCCAAAAGGGGGTTCTGCAGCAGGGTCAAATCGCGGGAAGTTGGGAGGCGACACCAAAGTTGCCGTGGTAGGTATAGGTTTGCATCCTAGGGCGTCATGTCGGCAAATTCGAAGCCTCCACGGCTCACTACAGCCGAAAATTGTTAAATCCCCAGGGGTGTTATTCAAGGAAGTAGGCCTCCTCCATATGCTCTCCTGACTGCCTATTCGTTTGTGTGCCTTCGTCGTAGGCCCCTGGATGATTGATTTTGGACGCTTTTGGTCGTTGAGGAGAGCCAGGTTTGTTGGGGCAAAGAAACGAGAATCCAAACGAACCGTCTTGTTGGGCCTGTTTACCCACAGGGGAGATATCGCTCTATGCTGCCCGGGGAACAGTAGAAGTACAAGTTGGTCGTCATGCAACACTGCGAATTTCATTGCTAGAAAAATGGACCCGCATGCGGAAGATCACAACCATTCGGTTTCGGGTAAAGCATGAGGGACTCACCAGAGACATTGGCGATTCTCATCAAAGGCTGCGGAGAACGGTTGACTCAAGACCTTCATTATTCACGAGTGAGTGAGCATGCACGCTTGCCCAACATGCACGGCAGAAGAGGAATCGACACATACCAACAATGAGACACGAAATTCACCAAGATGTCCATAGATTCGCATCTATTTAGTGCCGAGCAAACCTAGCAGCCCCCCTACTCGGTAACTGTAAATACAACCTTGATTCTTCACATTGTATCGCGCAATGTGGCCGTAATAATCTCACATCCCCAAGTGCAGAGCATTCATCGTTGCAATCCGAAACAAATCTCCCAAGATGACGGTGTCCTCCGAAATCAATCGTTGATTTCCCAATAGTACTCCCAGCCTCTGCTCTACTGACGAATAAGAAAACCAGACGCCCGGATACATCGGGAAACGTGTTCATCATCAGAAGTTACGGCTCTACCATATGCAGGAAAATATATCCACCAACGCAACCACATAACAATCAGCAAAATGTCAGCTCCGCAAGAAAAACGCAATAGTTGCGAATGCCACAAAATATATAGTATCAATCTGAACCCAAAAGACAAAAATCTGATTACAGTCCCCCCTCCCACCGTCAGCGGTGCCCTGCAACAAGAAAAACACGTGAAAATGATTTTTGTGCTACGACGAAGACGACAATGGCATTACACCCCCCCACCATGATTCTTGGTAGCAGCACGGTAAATAGCGCTGCACGAAAGACAAAGTCGAGAATCACAAGGCAATAGGAAGTTCTACACGTATAGCGTCCCTTCCGGCCGAAAACACAACAAGAGCGGTATCTCTTGTACATTGAGAACACGAAACAGAAAAAATACCAGGCACAACGATAGCGCCCCCCTTCAGCCAACAGGCGCCACCAATACCACCAAAATCAGCAACAATAACTGCAAGGCAGCCAGAGACGCAGATGATATAGCAGCACTAAAGAAACCCAAACGCACCGTCGGAGCATTCAAAGGTCAACGGATGTTCACGATGACATCTCGGTGAACGAAAAGTAAAAGGTCCCGAGGGGTGGAAGGTTTGTCAGGATAAGCGCGTGCTGCAGGGTCGTGGGCATATGCACAATCTTAAGCGGGCCCCAGGAAACAAATGTTCAAGCACTCGGATTGCTACCGATATGCACTCGGATTGCTACCGATATCTCACAGTGCCACGCTGACTGAGTAGTCTAGTGGACCTTTCGAGCACAACCCACCCCGCCGTTCCTCGCGTTGTGGTGTTATAAAAACCGCACGATGTGTCGAAACAGTGCTTCGTTCTGCAGGTCGACCAGACGGGGCAGCACAGCATCAGTAGTGGCCTCGTTTTCCGCCTGCACACCCTGGGCACGCAGCATCACCAGCGTACCCCGCCGGCGCCAGGCCCTGTCTGCCGGAGCGTTCGCCAATAGCTGTTGCAGCCATCCGTTATGCCCTTCGCTGCTTGCCATGATGTCCGCAGGGGTATGGCGATCTTCGTCGGTAGCCGTCTCGTCCGCACCCGATCTAAGAAGAATGTCGCTGCACGCAGCTGCCGAGCACACCTGGGGATTCATGCACAATATGTGAAGGGGGCTGTGCCCGTGTTCGTCTTGTGCGTTTGCGTTGGCTCGTCCCTTCTGTAGAAGTACGAGCATGCCGGGGTAATTACCCTGGTAGGCGGCTTCGTGAAGAGGCGTCATTCCCTTCATGCAGTGTCCTCCATCAGAATAGTAGCTGATCATGCGCGAAGTTCGCGCTTCGACATCGGCCCCGACCTCAATGAGTGCGTCGACAACGTCCGATCTGCCATCTCTGACAGCCCAATGAAGAGCACTGTAGCCAATGTTGTCCACGGAAGTCACGTCCGCGCCCATGCCAACTAGAGCGCTCGTCATGGCCGCATTCCGACGCGCTAGATATAGCGGCGAGAATCTCACAGTTGGGTCGCCCGTCGTGAACAGAACGTTGGGACCAGCACCGGCCTTCAAAAGAGCCTTCGCAACGCCCACGTGTTCCATCTTGACCGCGATGTGGAGAGGTCGTTGTTCATGTTTGTTGGTCGCGGAAACAAACGCCCCCCTTCGCAAAAGTCGACAGGTGAACGAAGGGTCGCCATGAGCGGCGGCATGATGAAGGGGCGTATTGCCGCGGCGGTCCTTAGCTCTGACACCGGCTCCAGCGATCACCATGTCTTCCGCGAGCCGCAGGCACCCGCTTTTGATGGCGTGGTGTAGGGCAGTGGACCCGTCGGCATCGACCAAATCAACTTTGGCACCTGCGAACATCAGCACACGCCCCGCATCGGCGTGCCCACCAGCGGCTGCATAGTGGAGCGCAGTCCTGCCCTCGTGTCCAGAGACCGCGTCCACTTCCCCCACACCTTCAATGTCGAGGACCGTGCGAATCACCTGTTCGTGCGTGCATGAGCGAATTAGGATACAGTATACCAACGGGACCGCATAATGTGGCGTCGCAGACAGAAACTGATGGTACCCTGCGTTGGGGTTATTAAGGCTACGGTCGTGCCGTTCTCTAGGTTTGCGAAACGTGTAGAAAGACGCATGAGAGAAAATCAAGCACCACCGTTGTTGTACTTCCTTGAGAACAGAGTAGAGTTGCTCGCAAACTACATGCAGGTTGTGTTTCGCTACGCACAAGTTGCACATTGACTGCGTTGTTTGTCGCAAGAGGGGCGCTAGGTTTTCGAGGTTTGTTCGAGGTACAAAGTGTGCAGCCGTATGTTGTTTGAACCATCTCCTTAGGATAGTTTCATGCTGTATTGCTTAGAATGCTACCGCTGTACCAGGAACAGCGATATTAGGCTACAGTGCTGACCCGCTCGAAAGAAACCCGCTCGTAAGGAATCGAGGCTCAGCACTTCGAAAAAATAAGAAAAAACGCAAAGAAATTGATCTCATTTGACATATAGAGTGATAAGAAACGAACTAAAAAGAAAGGCACAATTTCGGCTTCCTAGACACAAGAAACAGAGGAATCAAGGCTGGCGGCAGGAAAAAACGGCCTCGACGCGCATCCAACGGGCGGGGGGCCTATTTCGCCGCAAGTAGGGTATGGATCTCCTTGAGACTGTGAAGACGGAACCCCCTGGAAGCGCCGCTACCGTTTCGCCAAAACTCAAACGTACAAGGAAGGCAATGCTGCTCTCAGACGCATTCATCGGCAACCTCGAGAGGTTGTCGAGCTTTGTTGATGCCGGCTACATCAAAGAGAGCAGGCACGACGATTCCATCAAGAAGCACGTGACGGCTAACAAGTCCATCGACGACACGTTCTGGTCGCATGTGGAGCGCATGGCTAACTTGCTGTCCAGCGGCACGTTTACGGCGACAGACAACACAGAGCAGCTAGATGCAAAAGTTGCACACGTTGTGCGAGACGGAGCACCACAGTCAGCAGCGGCGCGCGGAGCAACAGGGGTTGGTGGGTGGAAGATGAAGGAGGCTCGTAGGCCCGCACAGAAAAAGTTGAAGCGCACGTCCAAGGAAACGAAGGCCGCGGCGAAGACGAAGCACGGGAACATCGTCAACTGCTGGGCCGCACCAACAAACAACCCGGTGAGTTGGAGAGTCCATTTGCTTCCTAAGTCCATGATCAGTCCATGATCGTGGATGAAACGCGTTTGTGCATCACCTGTTACGTCTCTCTCGCCCGCATTTTTTGCCGGCAGGAAAAAGCAACACGTCATCTTTGCGGAGAGGGATTATCTTTGGTTCACCATCGAGTTTGCGGACGCGGTTTCGGATACCGGCACTGCCATTGATTTTTTCACTTTTGCTTTTTGGCTTTCTGTTTTCTGCAACACTTAGTTCGAAGCGCTACATGTAGTACAAATCCATGAGCTTCCCTCGCGTGAAGAGTTTTTTAGTCACCCCCGGGAGTGCATGTAACGACCCCCCTAAAGAAAGCTCGTACTGCACCCTGTATATAGAATAGGGAGAGAGAGCTGGTGGCGAGAGAGAGAGAATGGAGTAGGTAGACTTCGCCCAATGGGTTCAAAAAACTTGACGGTTACATTACAACAGCAACATGATCTTCTTTCTGCCTCCCCGCTATCCCGAATCGCACCACAGCAACAGTGTCCGGTTGGTAACGCCCGGTCTTGATCGTTCCTCTATAGAACGCAAAGAAGTCCAAAAACACAAGCTACTCGTATTCAATTTCCCATCCTTACTGCTGGTGTCGAAATGCGCCAACCATGTGCATTCCGCTGCTGGTTAAATGAAAAGTCTCGTCTGGCTGTTGTAAATTCATTGGAGGGACAGTTTCAAAACACGTTTTGTTGTGCTCTTGAATCCCCGTACCCCGGGCCTCGCTTTGCTGCCCTTTACTCGCAGATCAAGCGTACCCGCAATGCATCGGGGAGGAGGTCACCCGCGTCCACTATCCCATCGCACCACCTCCTCCCAAGTTGAAGTGCCCGTACTGCCCCAAGACCTTCGCCGCCGAACAAGGTCGGTCGCTACTCTGTAGCGCCGTGCACCCAGCTCCTCTTCGGCACCTTGGAAAAGGGCTCTGGCGCGCTCTCGCGACTGGTGGGACCATCACGACTCCACCTTGGCAAGGGTTTTCGGGCATGTGCTCCAAAGTCAGGTTTCCCACTCCCTGGGAGGCGGGCAGATCTCTACGGGGGGCCAGAAAATGTACCACATGCAAGGGAGCTGTTCGTTCCAGCTACATCAGACCCAAGGCGATGCTACATCAGACGTGCCAGATGATGACCTTTCGCCGGACGAAGAACACGCCGAGGGGAAGAAAAGACGAGGAGCTGAAAGGAGTACGCAGTACAGCAACAGGAGGAAGGCTGCGGTGGTCGCGGAGCTGCGAGAGCTGGAGGCCGATCACGCCGAAAAGATCTGGCTTGTTCACGGCGTGTCGTCTCAGAAGTTCCTGGTAAGGAAGACCGGCATTCCCACACCCAACACCTGCAAGTGGAACGGTGAAGCAGAGAAGCTGATCGCAGCCTCGGCAAATGACTTGAGGAGAGACCTTTTCAAGACTGGAAGGGAGAGGAGGTGGTTCGGAGACAGAGAGAAGAAGCTGTACTCGCTGCTGCTAGAACGGCGCAAGAGGAAGCTCAGAGTGTCGACAGCCTGGATTCGATTCTCCGCGAGGAAGCTCGTGGTGGAAATGTGTCCGGACGACCCGCGTGCAAAACACTTTGCAGCGTCGGACCGGTGGTGCAGGAAGTTCACGAAGCGCCACCGTCTTTCGAAACGAAGGCGCACCAACATGAAGAACAAGTCGGTGGTCCGCAGATGAAGAAATGCCACAGAAAGCTGCGCCGGCTGCTGCAGGAACCAGCCGTTCGCCGGGCCGCTGCTGGGGGCACCGCCGAGAGCAACAGCGATGAGGTCGATGAACTCCAACCGGTCGATGAGGCCATGGACGCCTCTTCAAAGTCGAAGTCGGCAAGGAGCTAGATGAATATCTTGGGCACGAAGAAATCCTGCTCCTGTCGGAGACCAACAAGCTTTCAGCTGGCGCACGGCGTATTCTTTTCACGCGATTCATTGCAACGGCGGTTGCGCGAATGGACGCTCGGCCTGGGTACCGCCATCGCCTTTTTGAGAAGACTGGATCGGAGATGACGGCATACGGATCGTTGGACGACCGCATCACTCCGGAGGGCGTAGTGGGGGCGTACAACTTCATGGTCGGGGACACGAGCGGTGACGAGGAGATGCCCGACCGCGATGATCAGGTCGGCGACAACGATGGGGGGCTGGGCGGTGGAGAATCAAGCTGCGACAGCGACTCAAGCGCAGACGATGATGGCAAGTTTTCGAGTCTAGGTCCGTGTTGTGTTTCGACTTTGCCTCTCGTTTTGCATGCACGTGGGGGTGTGTGTGGATTTATTCAGAGCGCCTGTCTTATGCCTCCCTTTCTCGGACCAAGTGTGATAGGTGGTGACCCCGGCGATGTTCAACACCCCCTTTTCACAGCTGGACAGTGAAGATGACGTCGACGACGACGATGACATCATCGCGATGGAGCCTGCGGCCGGATTCCGTCTTCAAGAGTCCCCTCCAGCAAAGCTGGATCGCGCATTGATGAAGCGTTGCGTGTTCTTGAGGCGTGGTATGGGGCGGTTCTTGGGACAGATCAGCCGGGCAGCGCCCGCGCAGACTAGCCACACGTACGGCCACCGCGTGGTGTTGGCATACGATCAAGGCACCATCAGCGTGAAGATGTAGACAAGGCGAACGCAGCCGTAGGAGCATGGGCGTTGATCGAGCCGATCGACGATTCGAATGAGCCGGCGGAGGGGTGTGAGGGTGAACAGACACGCCGGCAGGGCAGTAGGGCGCGAACCCCCAACGTTCTCAACAGTGACCAACGGAGATAAAGCTTGTCGATTTGTGACCACTTCACCAATCGATTTCAAAGGGCGTTCGGGATATATCTTGTCCGCACGTACATGTGGAACATGATATTGTGCTTGTAGGTTCCTTTCAGTTCATAGTCCCGGGTGACATGCAAGTATGTACCTCGCGGGTAGTGCAAAGCGTCGTGGCTGGCAAAGGAAATTGCACTGATAAGAAATTGTGCAATATGCATGGTGAAAAAATGAGAAATTGTTATTTTCTCATCGGGAAAAAATAAGAAATAATTGCCGACGAAATTCAGCCCCCTGCGGCTGCGGGCTGCGGCAATAAAAGACTTGAGCCTCAGCTGAAATAGGTGTGTCTTACCAGCGGGCCGGCACTGTATGCCGTTGTTGGAAGGTTAGAATCTTGGAATTCATGCAGGAAGGATATGGTAGCGCGCCACCCACGATTGTAGAAGCAGACTTTGTGGATTCTGGCACGTCTGGTACAACCTGGCTTGATCTTGCTCTACAGAACCGTGACAGTGGTGAGTATTTCACGTTGGTTATTGTTCGTTTGGTTTTTGGTCACATCCGGCGTGTGCATGCCCACTGCAGTACTGTACCTGGTAGTGGTTAGTTACTTGCGTAGAGAACAGGGTGTTCGTGCATGATATGAGCAGTAGCTAATGAGCTAATAAGCAGTTTATAGTATCAACGGGACCGTACAAGAACGCGCCCGTGTGTTTTTTGGACGCATGTCATTGGTGCTTGAGCGACAGTGCGGAGACGCACACGGAGTGACAGAACGCCAGCAATCTACAAAAGTATCATACACTACAAGCATCTCCAACACACAAGGGTATATATTACCTCGGCGTTTCCTGACTCCGCAGCCGCGTGGAGTAGAGTGCGGTCGTCGCAACCCTTCCAGCCCGGACCGCCGTTCGCCGCGGCTTTCAGCAGGGTCCACGCAAGGTCCTTGTCGCCCTCAGCAACAGCGTGCTCCAGGGGGGCTTCAATCCATTCCGTCCACTGCCGTGAGGTCGCTTTCTCCGACATCAGTTGGAACAGCCTCATCGCCAAACCACTCAAGACTGTGCGGTCCTCTCCGGTTGCCATGGTAGCCTCGATCCTGTTGCTTGGTGACTTACGCGTGTGATCCTGGATCCTGCTGGATTTCCGAGAGGTTCGTACAGCAGTCCCGGGGGGGTCTCCTTGGGAGAAGTTAGTCACGGGGCACCGTATTGCAGCTACTGCTGTTGTTGTTGTCGTGTCAGTTGCTAGTCCCCAAATCTAGCAAAGACGCTATATGTCAGAGGAACGAATGTGCATGTCTGCATGTCTGATGCAGAACGCGTGCCACCCCCTGCTCCTCCCTCTCTAAACGACAAAGACGGAGTCAATCGGGAGAAGTTCCTGTCGAGGTGAGCTTGGTTCCAGTGGTGACGGCGGTGACGATTGTGGTGGAGTTGCCCCGCGTCGGGCCGCCGTTGTTCCAGGTCATAGGGTACAGGAAGGGCTTATGTACATTCCGTGCCGACTTCCGACACACCGCTAACCTTCTCGAGCTGAAGGATCAGTTTGTCGGTCTATCACGTGTCGCCGATATCACTAAGGACAGTAAGGAACAGAGGAGCGAGGGTTTCGCCGAGATCACTTGCAACTTTCTGCGGAAGAACGCGTGGATTTTTTTTTTTTTTTGTCAGACCCATTTTATGGTTTCAAAATGGGCAGAGTAAGACCCTTCTTCATGGAAACAGAATCTTGCAAATATATCTTGGCATTTTGACCCAACATTTGCGCACAATATATATTCGCCAAGATTTGCAGTATCGCGATTTATGGGGGAAATATGTTGAATGTTGAAAAAGCGGCGAGTTGTTCCACTCTTCTGCTTGAAGTTGATAAAGGCACAACGGCCACTTGGTCCATAGAAAATGCCGAGGTGTGGCGAAAAGTGAGCATGACGTAGTTGTAGAAGGGGGGTCCCTCCCCCAGCTGTATTGCCTCAACACTATGGATGGATACGTGGATACTAGCGATGGGCGCCTACCTGGGGTGCAAAATAGAAGCCGTTGCCCACGAGCTCATGTCAAGCGGAGAAACAAAATATTGTTCCATTGCTGTCCAACTGACAAGAAAGTGCATCAACCCGAGGCCAATGACACCCATGCACGTATCTCACTATGTAGCAGGCGTACCGAGCTCAAACCTCCGGCACTGTCATCTGCACTCACGGATCTGGCTCGGGTGCAAACGGATTGGGTGTTGGGTGATTCGATGAAGAGATAGAAGCGTCGCACACGACAGAGCTGTGTTGGCAAAACTTTCCTCCTCCTCTCTTTTTCTACTTCAAAATAAAGTACTCTTTTGAACGGTCCCTCGACCGTCTGGTGATGACGCACGTGGAACGAGCCAGGGCAAATTCGCATTTTTTTCGCGCGCCTTGGTCGTTTTCGTTCGATGTCGGCGCCACAGGCGCAGACACAGTGACGCCAGGGTGCGTTAGAGACCCTTGCGAGTGTGCCATGTGCAGATTTCATGGCGTTATGGGCGTTTAGGTTGACTGACCCTCGGTGATCGCGCCGCACCCAGGCAAGATTTGTCACGCTGCCTCAAGATTTGTCGGAAGGCTCATTTCAACAGATCTTGGGCCAAGATTTGTTCGAAAGGGCAGATTTCGGGCCTCATGAAATTTTGGCCAAGATATATCGGAAGATTTTGCTCCCATAAATCGTGAAAATGACAGATCTTGGCCAAGATCAAGATTGATCGACAAGATTTCGTTCCCACAAATCGGGGTCTAAGGGTTTGAACTCAAAGACACCACAGGGAGGTGCGAATCTCCAACGCTGTATCCACATGCGTTTCACTCAGGTAACGGTCACAGATATGGGGCGGTGCTTACGATCACCAGACAGACTGCGATGCTCGGTAAAGAGACAGAATCTCGAGATGAGATAGGGACAGAAGTGAAGAGTGAGAGGTGTGCAAGGGCACGCCCTCGCGCCCCTCTCGGACAAAAGTCACGGTCAGCGATCCGAGGAAGCCTCGTGGAAGACGGCTTTAGGTCCCTCGTAACGTTGCACGCTTCCTCGTGGCTCGGAGCGTTGGCGACATCGACATCGCTCCGAGAGACAATCTCTCCGAGGAGAACGTGGGGAACGTTCTCCAAGGTTGTAGGATTGGTGGTGAAAGACGTAGTGGGTTGGATTCGTAGAGTTGTTACCCACAAGAGCACCCATAAATAGGGCAATTTTTTTGTTAAGACACGGAAGAACTTGCAACAATTATCTATGTTTTAGAGGGGCAGAGCCGGATAGATGCCCTCCCACCAATCACCCGTCGAGTTTGTAAGACATTTTGTACGACAGAGACAGATGATTGGGCGATGGGCACGACGCTCTCGGCAGAATCACCGACATCCTCTGCACAGCAGCACCATACACAGACAACATACGATACAACCAGCACAGCAGTATAAGGACTGCTGTAGGCCAAGGGCAGCCAAAGGCACACATCATGGGAGGCGTTGGGTATGACTCTTGCAGCCCGTTGCCTGCTGTCGGCAGCACAAGCGAGTGACGACGCAAGTCAATCCGCGGTCCGTCTGCATCACCCTCAACCTACCGATCTTTGGAGCTTCCCACCCAGACGCATCCCCATAACAGAGAAAACGAGACCTACACGCTGCTGTAGGCCAAGACCGGCCAAAGGCACACATCATAGCTGGCGTCGGAAGCTATTTTTAGACCCCGAGGCCTACTGCTAGCAGTGTAAGCGAGGGAACATGCGAGTGCACACAAGTCAGATCGCTGTCTGCGGTCTCTTCTTCTGCCGGCCAATCTTTACTTCCACAACAGACGCACCCCAGAAACAGAGACAAGTGAGACGTACACAGCGCTGTAAACCAAGGGCGGCCACATACACACGTCGTGGGAGGGGTCCGGGCCAATTTTTGGAGCCCGTTGCCCTCTGCTAGTGAAAGCGAAGAAAAGCAAGTGCGCACCCATGCACAGCAGCAGAAGCGGCAGCAACAGCAAGCAACAGCAGCAGCAGCACTGCTGCCGCTGAGCTGATGATGATGAGAGCTAAATGGCGCTCCCATTCATCCCCTGACTGACTGGTGGTATCGGATGAGGTGTAAGCGTGCGCACTGGTAACCTACGTGGTGGTGTAGGCTCCGTCCATATCTATCTACTCTTGCTTTGATGTCTCTCTCCGACCCTTTTCTTTTCGCGCTTCGCGCGAAATAACAGTTATTTCATTTATCTTTTTCCTAGAATCGCAGCATTTTCTCCCGGCCGGGAAATGCTCTCTCGAGCGCTCTCAGGCCACCACGCTTATTCACTTGGTTTCAGAGTGCAGTCCGGACCGTTCGAGCGCTGACAGGCCAGCATTTCGCATTTTGCAGTTTTCGCAATTTTGACGCTCGGAGCGCAGTTCCTTCGGTCCGATGTGCTCTATCGTCCTCTCCAATGCCATTCCGTTCGTCTCTGCCTTCTTTTTTCTCTACCGGTCTCGCTGTCTCGCCGTCCGTCGAGTCGTGAGAGACGCTCTTTCTCTCTCTCTCTCTTCGGCGCTTTTTCTCTCTCTCCTCTCTCGGAATTAGAATCGAAACCAGAGTCCGAATGGGCGGTACAACTATATTATTATGGTACCAGGTATATTTATTTTTTCCCCGTTTCTCTCTCTGTCTGTATCTGTGATTCTCTCTCCGTCTCTGTGTCTGTCTGTGTGTCTTTCTCTGCCTTCTCCCTCTCTCATTTGTTTCCTGTCTCTCTTTTTCTGTCTCTCGCTATCTCCCTCTGTCGCACACACAATAATACCTATAATTTTTACACGTGTGTCACACATATTTTGCACCGTGTGTGCGGCTCTTTTCTCATATATAATGAATAACATATCTTCATCTTTCCTCATATGAATATCTTTTTCCGGAATCTTTATTTCGTTTATCTTTTTCCTAGAATCGCAGCATTTTCTGTGGGCCAGGGATCGTTCTCTCGAGCGCTCTCAGGCCACCACGCTTAATCACTTGCTTTCAGAGTGAAGTACCGACCGTTCGAGCACTCACAGGCCAGCATTTCGCATTTTGCAGTTTTCGCAATTTTGTCGCTCGGAGGGCAGTTCCTTCGGTCCGATGAGCTCTACGGTCTTCTCCAATACCATTCCATTGGTCTCTGCCTTCTTTTTTCTCTTCCGGCCTCGCTGTCTCGCCTTCCGTCCTTCCCGTCGTGAGGGACACTCTCAGTCTCTCACTCTCTCTCTCTCTCTTCGGCGCTTTTTCGCTCTCTCCTCTCTCGGAATCAGAGTCGGAAGCAGAATCGGAAGCAGAGTCGGAATGGGAGGTACAACTTTTTTCTATTTTTTTTCCGTTTCTCTCTTTGTCTGTGTGTCTTTCCCTGCCTTCTCACTCTCTCCTTTGTTTTGTATCTCTTTCTTTTTCTGTCTCTCTCTATCTCTCTCTGTCACACCCAATAATACCTATAATACCTATTTACACGTGTGTCGCATGATATATTTTTTCGGAATCCATCGGGGTTCGGTCAACGAGCGGTGCATGAGGTTCGTTAGGTGGTGTCCGGATATTCTTAGGGTTTTCGCGCACAAAGGTAATGGCAATTTCCTAGAGTCTTTCGCCACAAACCAGTGAATCGCTCCGTACAACATTTGGCTGCTTTCCAAAACAACTGCCACATGTGTTTTGACGTCTGTACAGCAGCGGCAGTAGTTCAATACATTTACAAATACATTAACAAGGGCGCAGACTTTATCAAGGCTAAGATCCTGTGCGACGGCGATGAAATAGAGGCCTGCCGTTCAGCGCGATACATTTCAGCTGCTGAATCTGCGTGGCGCTTGCTGGGTAGACAGTTGCGCCAGCTGTTTTTTACGCTCATTCTTGACGGAGCCCCTGCCAACCTTCTTTGGGAGCATTTCAATAAGGACTTTACATCAGATTGGCGCATGTCCATGACCGATCTGGATGCCGATAACGCCGCCCTTTGCGAAATCGATCTCGGGTTACAGCACCATGGACGAACGAACGTTATCGTTGGACTGCCTGCCGTAATCCATCGAGACACCCAATACTTTCGTTTCAAGCACATGTTCAATCCGGAGCAAATGCGCATGTTTGTTGCCGAGCATCTCCCAAACTTCACCGTCGAGCAACGTCATGTTTACGATAGCGTGGTAAACAGCGTGTCATCAGGATCGTCTAACGTATTTATGATAGACGCGCCTGCTGGGACGGGTAAGACATACACGGAGAGCGTACTATGCGCCCACCTACGATCACTCAGTAAATTAGCCCTTTGTGTTGCCAGTACGGGCATCGCAGGTCTCCAACTACCTGGTGGGTGGATTGCGCACTCCATGTTCAAACTACCTCTGGATGAAAAGAATGTCAGCGGTGCAACGTGCAGTATCTCCGCTGAGTCGCAACGAGCAGAAGTATTACGGAAGTGTGACCTTATTGTTTGGGACGAAATTTATTGTTTGGGACGAAATCCCAATGAGCCATCGTTTTTCTGTCGAAGCTCTTCATCTTACACTCAAAGATCTTATGGGCAATAACATTATCATGGGAAGAAAGAATATCTCGCTAAGCGGGGATCTACGCCAGATAGGGCCTGTCGTCAAACATGGCGGGCCCGCGGAAACAATTGATGCGTCCATCATTTCTAGTCCGCTTTGGAAACATGTACGTCGTATGCGTCTTACCATCGCAGCGCGATCGAGAGGACGCAGCGTACGCGGCGTTCGTCCGAAATATCGGTGTTGGTACCCAACCGCATGTTACAACAGACGACGGCGTCGATGCCGTGCCATTGACATACGTTCATAGCATGCCAAACATAGCCTCTGAACGATTCGTCCTTGGCAACACAGACTATTTTGAAGAATTGATCAATTTCGTGCATCCGGACATTCTCGACGCCGACCCGACTGAGTTCAAGGCTAGAGCCATCCTTTCGTCAACCAACGCTACCATAGACACCATTAACGCACACGTCCTTGACATCCTTCCAGGAGACCTTCTCACAGCATACAGTTGTGACACCGTCGATGCTGACGCGACTGACGACGGTTTGGGTTTCGTTGCCGCAGCTGACCTCCACGCTACTGACGTCTCTGGTGTACCGCCTCATGCATTGGATTTGAAACTGAACTGCATTGTCATGATCACACGAAACCTATAAACTTCAAGCAGGGCTTGGTCAATGGTCAGAAGGCTATCGTTCGTGGATTCTCAAACACGAATTGTGCATGTAGAACTACTAGACGGTCTCTCAACGCTCGTTCTCATCCCACGCATTCGCTTCAAGACTAAAGTCGGCAGCAATGGTATTGCTTTCTCACGATTGCAGCTTCCTCTGCGCGTGAGCTACGCGCTAGCCATCGTTTTGTCGGAGTTGCAAATTGCGCACTAGCGTGCGTTGTTACACGCCTGCTGTCCTTTGTTGCTTAGGACGCGTGGGCGTTTATCGTTCCTTTGGACCTAAGCGTGTCGCCTTCGCGTAATCGGCACCATGAACGAAGTGCATGTGCCTGCGTGCTACCGTAGGTACACGCCTGCTGTGTGAATGACCTTTGTTGCGTCGGACGCGTGGGAGTTCGTCCCTTCCTTAGTCGTACGCGTATCATTGGGTGCGGTCGTTGTCGCTTATTGGTGGTCGAGACTATAGGCTGCGTGTCGCCATATAGGACTGTCCTGGGTGTAGGTGTGTCGATTGCCTTTTGCGAGGCGAGTTTGTCTGCTTGCCAGAGTGTCGTCTTTCGTCTCTGCCTTCTTTTTTCTCTACCGGTCTCGCTGTCTTGCCGTCCGTCGAGTCGTGAGAGACGCTCTCTCTCTCTCTCTCTCTCTCTCTTCGGCGCTTTTTCTCTCTGTCCTCTCTCGGAATTAGAATCGGAACCAGAGTCCGAATGGGCGGTACAACTTTATTATTTTGGTACCAGGTATATATATATATTTTCCCCGTTTCTCTCTCTGTCTGTATCTGTGATTCTCTCTCCGTCTCTGTGCCTGTCTGTGTGTCTTTCTCTGCCCTCTCCCTCTCTCATTTGTTTCCTGTCTCTCTTTTTCTGTCTCTCTCTATCTCCCTCTGTCACACACACAATAATACCTATAATTTTTACACGTGGATTATTTTGCACGTGTGTGCGGCTCTTTTCTCATATGAATAACATATCTTTATCTTTTCTCATGTGAATATCTTTTTCCGGAATCTTTTTCCGGAATCCATCGGCGTTCGGTCAACGGGCGGTGAGCTTCGGTAGATCTTCTTAGGGTTTTCGCTCCCGCTCACGCGCGCCCTCGCGCCGTCCGCGCAAGCTCCCACTCCATCCCACACCATTCTCTCGCGCACTCGAGTATGGCGTCGTACAACATTTTTGCGTCTACTCCGCCCAGCACCAAGCGGAATTCAACATGCTTACGTATCTCGACTACAACGAAATGTACATAGTCAAGAAGGAGAAAGCGCGCACAAAATGCGTATACTATAGAGATACATACCGCAATTTTGTTACGCCACGTTCTTCTGAAAAGCATGTCGCACGTGTGTCGGCCATGTCCCCTCTGATAAAGGTGACGTTTTTTACCTGCGCTTACTTCTACACCACAAGCCCGCAAGATCATTTCAGCAATTACGAACTCACGAAGACGTTGTGTATGACACCTTTCAGGACGCCGCTAGAGCCATGGGTATATAATCAAACACAAAGTATGCCTAGAGGAGGCCATTATTTTCAAGACGGGTAGACGGTTGCGCCAGCTATTTGTTACGCTCATAATATTCTTGACGGCGCACCTGCAAAACTTCTATGGGAGCATTTCAACAAGGAAATCACGGCAGATTTGCGCATGTCCATGACCGATCTCGATGCCGATAACGCAGCCCTTCGCGAAATCGATCTCGGGTTACAGCACCATGGACGCACCAACGTAATCGTTGGACTGCCTGCCGTAATCCATCTAGACACGGAGTACTTGCGTTTCAAGCACATGTTTGATCCGGAGATAATGCGCATGTTTGTTGCCGAGCATCTCCCAAACTTCACCGCCGAGCAACGTCATGTTTACGATAGCGTCGTTACCAGCGTGTCACCAGGTTCGTCTAACGTATTTATTCATGATAGACGCGCCTGCTGAAACGGTAAAGACATACACGGAGAGCGTACTATGCGCCCACCGACGATCACTTCGTAAATTAGTGCTCCGTGTTGCGAGTACGGGTATCGCAGGTCTCCAACTACCTGGGGGGGTGGACTGCGCACTCCATGTTCAAACTACCACTGGATGAAAACAATGTCAGCGGTGCGACGTGCAATATACCCGCTGAATCGCAACGAGCAGAAGTATTACGGAAGTGTGACCTTATTGTTTGGGACGAAATCCCAGTGAGCCATCGTTTTTCTGTCGAAGCTCTTCATCTTACACTCAAGATCTTATGGGCAATAACATGATCATGGGAGGCAAGACTGAAGCGATCATCTATCATGTTGTCACACGACAGACAGAAATGCACGTCAAACGGGCATCCTCAACGACACATAACTTCCATTTAACCTTCCACGATCCCCACACGTACCGTCCCCGTGTACCTTGGGACTCGCTCCATTGGGCGTGGCGGCGTAAGCCGCAAAAAAACTTGTATATATATATATATTTGTTGGACCCCTTGTATGGGAGGAGCCTCAAAATGTTGGAAATAAATCTTCAAATGTTGTCAAACATTTGCGCGCGAATATCTGCCAGAGGAACATTTGAGTACCGTTTTTATGCGCAAAATATCTTATCGTGTGGGTTTCTCGGAATGCAACAGCAGTGCGGCGGGAATCGTGGTTTACTGCTACCAAACGATTTGTGACAGACAAACGACAAATGCGTCATGGAAACTGAATGTAACGAGCTCGCAAAGGGCTCCCCACAACCCTTGATGCACTGAGCTGGTGCTGTGCCCGCCAATATGTGGCGATAGCGCTCCGGGCGTGCGAGAAAAAATGTTCTCGGTGTCGAAAAGAGACCAAAACGTGCGTCAGCGCTTCCCAACGGCAAAAAGTCGGCCGCTTGAGAGAACACGTGAGTACAAAACTATCCAGCTCTCGTCCTCTAGATCATCGATTCATGTTTTGTCTTCTTGGGTGTCTTCTCCATCAACGACTCTCATCCGGTTGCGCGTGGGTTGGCAGTGGCCGTGCTCAGCCGGCAGGGAGGCACATCGTTGTGCGCGCAAAGGTTTGGACACAACGTTTTTTTCGGTCTATTTTTTCACTTGAATATAGAGGGCTTGTTCCTCCGTCCCAAAAAGACTTTTTCACCACATCGAGTTCACAGCGACGCGCCTCCCTGCCTGTTGAGTACGTCCACTGCAGAACCACGCACACCCGGATGAGAGCCGTTGATGGAGAAGACACCGAAGAAGACAAAACGTGAATCGATGGTCTAGAGGACGAGAGCTGGATAGTTTTGTACTCACCTCTCCTCTCAAGCAGCCGACTTTTTGCCGTTCGGAGACACAACCCATGTATTCTCCGTGCCCTCCGAACCACCCCTGTCTGTTTGTTTCTTTGTGCACGCTTGACAAGTTCCCGTCATGTATCAGCCGGCAACCCATTGGCACGATGACTCTAGGGTTGTCCGGATCCCTCTGTGAGCTTGCTACGTTGAGTGTGCGCTGCACAGTGGTTGGTGTTTAGGACGGAAGGGGCGGTCGGCTACTAATCTCGCCGCTCTTGGAAAAACATTTAGCGACCTGCCCCATTTCAAAATGTTTGTCGACTTTTGCTCCATTTGCCGAAGATTTTCTCCCACTAGACTAAAAGTGAAACAAAATCTTTATCCGCAAATGTTTGAAAATTTCGACATTTTCGCAAAGATTTGGCGACCATAAACATGGGTCTCAGTACACATATTCGGACTGGGGCTTCAAATTTTTCCGTTTAGGCTGATTCTTGTACACCTGAATTCCTTTCCTTCGTCGCGACCACCACAACGCGTTGGGCGAAAAACGTCACGGTCTCGGCTCGACCGCACCCAGGGTGGGTTGCACACGTCGGTCACTTGGGTCCATCGAGTGACGCACAAGCCACTGGTTTTCCCATCGTGACACTGACCAAGGCGTCGTTGGCGACGTTGTCACGCGCAACGGTTTGTGGGCCAACCCCTACTTGTTTTCGTTGGGTACATCTCCAGACCATTCGATAAAACCGGTCATTCCCGACCGAAGTTCGTCCAAAGGCAGCGCACCTTTCGACGGACCCCGGTCAGCAATGTCCCGGCTTTATAGAATAGTCTAGCGACGTACCCAACGAAAACAAGCAGGGGTCGGCCCACAAGCCGTTGCGCGTGACTATGTCGCCTACGACCCCTTGGTCGGTGTCACGATGGTAAAAACCAGCGGCCTCACACGGACCATCGCCCGTGAAATCGACGCGGTACCTGCGCCCCCTCCGCCACCGCCACCACCAGTTCCATTCGTATCTCCAGCATACTTGGCTGTTTCGAATAGTGTCGAAGGATCCGTACGCGACCGCCCTCATTCCGCGTGCCGCACGCGTCGACGAGATGCATGTCGAGCACGTCGCCCTCCCCTTTTTACTCTTGTGCAGCGACGCCGCCTTCGTCACAATCCTACACCCGAAGGCCGACGCCGGCGGTATTTGCTCGAGAGGGCAGGTTATGGTCCAAGCATCGAAGCTATCATCTACGTCACACAACCAATATCAAATCACGTCGTCGCGACCACCACAACGCGTTGGGCGAAAAACGTCACAGTCTCGGCTCGACCGCACCCAGGGTGGGTTGCACACGTCGGTCACTTGGGTCCATCGAGTGACGCACAAGCCACTGGTTTTCCCATCGTGACACTGACCGAGGCGTCGTTGGCGACGTTGTCACGCGCAACGGTTTGTGGGCCAACCCCTACTTGTTTTCGTTGGGTACATCTCCAGACCATTCGATAAAACCGGATCATTCCCGACCGAAGTTCGTCCAAAGGCAACGCACCTTTCGACGGACCCCGGTCAGGAATGTCCCGGCTTCATAGAATATAGTCTAGCGACGAACCCAACGAAAACAAGCAGGGGTCGGCCCACAAGCCGTCGCGCGTGACTATGTCGCCTACGACCCCTTGGTCGGTGTCACGATGGTAAAAACCAGCGGCCTCACACGGACCATCGCCCGTGAAATCGACGCGGCACCTGCGCCCCCTCCGCCACCGCCACCACCAGTTCCATTCGTATCTCCAGCATACTTAGCTATTTCGAATAGTGTCGAAGGATCCGTACGCGACCGCTTACATTCCGCGTGCCGCACGCGTCGACGAGATGCATGTCGAGCACGTCGCCCTCCCCTTTTTACTCTTGTGCAGCGACGCCTCCTTCGTCACAATCCTACACCCGAAGGCCGACGCGGGCGGTATTTGCTCGAGAGGGCAGGTTATGGTCCAAGCATCGAAGCTATCATCTACGTCACACAACCAATGTCAAATCACGTCGTCGCGACCACCACAACGCGTTGGGCGAAAAACGTCACGGTCTCTGCTCGACCGCACCCAGGGTGGGTTGCACACGTCGGTCACTTGGGTCCATCGATCGACACACAGGCCACTGGTTTTCCCATCGTGACACCGACCAAAGGGTCGTTGGCGACGTTGTCACGCGCAACGGTTTGTGGGCCAATCCCTGCTTGTTGTCGTTGGGTACCTCGCCAGACCACTCTATAAAACCGGTCATTCCCGACCGAAGTTCGTCCAAAGGCAAGGCACCTTTCGACGAACCCCGGTCAGCAATGTCCCGGTTCTACAGAGTGGCCAGGTGACGCACCGAACGAAAACAAGCAAGCAGGGGGTTCGGCCCACAAGCCGTTGCGCGTGACTATGTCGCCTACGACCCCTTGGCCGGTGTCGCGATGGAAAAAACAGCGGCCTCACCAGGACCATCGCACGTGAACCCCGACGCGGCACCTGCCACCCCTCCGCCACTGCCGCCACCAACGCCGCCGCAGCAGCGGTTGGCGGCACGCCCCTCGCCTCTCGGCCCGGCCGTAGAGCTGGGCCACACTCCAACCACCGGCCCCATTGGCTCGGCTCGAAGTGGTGCTGTGGTTTCCGATACTCACCAGTACGCGGGGCAAACCGCGATGCGGACCTCAACCACATAAATATACACACTAGTCTATCATGAGGCCGTGCTCAAATGCGAAGCAAGCGCTACAGGAGTTGGACGCAGTGTGCAGCCCTTATTCCCAAGAGGCCAAGCAAGAGCTTTTCCGTCCACCCCCAGCCACTGTTCCATATCTTCTATGCTTCTGACGCCACTCCCGGTAGCGTTTTCCACCGGTGTCGCTGCCCATCTTGTAAGCGGGCTCCTTCCCGGCGGGAGTGGCGTCAGCAGCATCGAAGATATGGAACAGGGGCTGAGGGTGGACGGAAAAGCTCCTGCTTGGTCTCTTGGGTATCAGTGCTGCACACTGCGCACTGCCTGACGACAGACGTGGCATGGTTGAAACGGGGTTCAGGCGCTTCCATGACGTGTGTCGACAGAAACGGGGTACACAATGTCAGGGCTATCGAACGGTAGGGGCCAGCAGTTTGATTTCTACATGTAGGGTGTACAGCACGGGACGACTGGCAGGGACAATTTGTTTGTGCGGGCACACGATTCGGGGTGTCAGGTAGAGTGGGGAAATCATTTCCAAGCAATCTACCAGGAGGCATCGCGGGGCTATTGGTTGTGGGATGGTATTTGCGGTTTGGAAGAATGGTGTCCCTCGTGTTGACTCCGTTCGCGCCTGGTGCTCTTCCGTCCTGCACTAGCGCTGCGAGTCAGACATGTTATTATTTTGAGACCTCATAGTTTCGATGCGTGGACGAGACCTTTCCCTCTCGTGCATGCAAACACCGCCCGCGTCAGCTTCCTGTGTAAGGTTTGTGGCGAAGGCGCCATGGGAGTGCCGGGGAGGGGCGCGACGTGCTCGACGAGCAGCTGGTCGGCGCGTCCAGCACGCGGACGAAGGCGGTCGCGCCTGGGTCCGTTGCCTCGATCCTTCAAGGCCGTTCGAGGCGGCTACACGCGATGGAGATCTTGGACGGATCCACGCAGAACACGTATTGCGAGAATAATAATGGCGTTAGCCGAGGACAAGAACACCATCTTCAGGCATATCCCTGCCGGGGAAGGGTTTCCGGGTGGTATCTCACCATTCCACCTGTAACCACTTCCTCGATGAGGATCTTCCCGAAAATGGTGTTCTTTTGGCTGGCTAACATCATGAGTTTCCCCCCCATGCCTCCTGAATGTGGTCTTGAAGGATCCGTACGCGACCGCCCTCACTCCGCGTGCTGGACGCGTCGACGGGATGCATGTCGAGCACCTCGCGCTCCCCGTTTTGCTCTAGTGCAGCCTTCGTGACAATCCTACACACATAAGCCGAAGCGGGCGGTGTTTGCTCGAGGGGGGAGGTTATGGTCCAAGCATCGATACTATCATTTAGGTCACACAACCAATATCAAATCACGTCGTCGCGACCACCACAAAGCTTGGGCGAAAAACGTCACGGTCTCGGCTCGACCGCGCCCAGGGTGGGTTGCACACGTCGGTCACTTGGGTCCATCGAGCGACACACACAAGCCATTGGTTTTCCCATCGTGACACCGACCAAAGGGTCGTTGGCAACGTTGTCACGCGCACCGGTTTGTGAGCCAACCCTTGCTTGTTGTCGTTGGGTACATCGCCCGACCACTCTATGAAACCGGGTCATTCCCGACCGAAGTTCGTCCAAAGGCAAGGCACCTTTCGACGGACCCCGGTCAGCAATGACCCGGTTTTATAGAATGGTCTGGCGACGTACCAACGAAAACAAGCAGGGGTCGGCCCACAAGCCGTTGCGCGTGACTATGTCGCCTACGACCCCTTCGTCGGTATCACGGTGCGAAAACCAGCGGTCTCACCAGGACCATCGCACGTGAAACCGACGCGGCACCTGCAACCCCTCCGCCACTGCCACCACCAACGCCGCCGCAGCAGCGGTTGGCGGCACGCCCCCCGCCTCTCGGCCCGGCCGTAGAGCTGGGCCGCACTCCTACCACCGGCCCCATTGGCTCGGCTCGAAGTGGTGCTGTGGTTTCCGATGCTCGCCAGTGCGTGGGGCGGACCGCAATGCGGAGCTTAGCCACACAAAATAAATACACGAGTCTACCATGAGGCAGTGCTCAAATGCGAAGCAAGCGCTACAGGATGCAGCCCTTATTCCCAAGAGGCCAAGCAAGAGCTTTTCCGTCCACTCCCGGCCACTGTTCCATATCTTCTATGCTTCTGACGCCACTCCCGGTAGCGTTTTCCACCGGTGTCGCTGCCCATCTTGTGAGCGGGCTCCTTCCCGGTGGGAGTGGCGTCAGCAGCATCGAAGATATGGAACAGTAGCTGGGAGTGGACGGCAAAGCTCCTGCTTGGTCTCTTGGGTATCAGTGCTGCACACTGCGCACTGCCTGACGACAGACGTGGCATGGTTGAAACGGGGTTCAGGCGCTTCCATGACGTGTGTCGACAGAAACGGTACACAATGTCAGAGGTTTCGAAAAGTCAGGGCCAGCGGATTGATTGCTAGGGTGTACAACAAGGGACGACTGGCAGGGACGTTCGGTCACACGATTCGGGGTGTCAGGTAGAGTTGGGAAATCATTTCCAAGCAATCTACCAGGAGGCATCGCAGGACCTATGGAATGTGGGATGGTATTTGCGGTTTGGAAGAATGGTGTCCCTCGTGTTGACCCCGTTCGCGCCTGGTGCTCTTCCGTCCAGCACTAGCGCTGCGAGTCAGACATGTTATTATTTTGAGACCTCATAGTTTCGATGCGTGGACGAGACCTTTCCCTCTCGTGCATGCAAACACCGTCCGCGTCGGCTTACCTGTGTGGCGAAGGCGCCGTTGTTGCACCAAAGTATATGGAGGGGCGCGACGTGCTCGACGAGCAGCTGGTCGGCGCGTCCAGCACGCGGACGAAGGCGGTCGCGCACGGGTCCGTTGCCTCGAACCTTCACGGCTGCTGTTCGAGGCGGCTAGATGTGATGGGGATCTTGGACGGATTCACGCATAGGGTGCAATGGGGGAAGTATCATGGTGTTGAGCCAGGGACAACAGCACCATCTTCAGGCATATCCCTGCCGGGGAAGGTTTCCAGGCGGAATAGTAGGCGCATCTCACCATTCCACCTGTAACCACTTCCTCGATGAGGATCTTCCCGAAAAAGGTGTTCTTGTGGCTGTCTAACATCATGAGATTTCCCCCCATGCCTCCTGAATGTGGTCTCGACGGTTCCGTCCAGCATCTCCACCATGTTGAGCCGTTTCGAATAGTCTCGAAGGATCCGTACGCGACTGCCCTCATTCCGCGTGGCGGATGCGTCGAAGAGATGCATGTCGAGCACGTCACCCTCCCCTTTTTGCTCTTGTGCAGCGACGCCGCCTTCTCCACAAATCCTACACCCGAAAGCCGACGCGGGCGGTGTTTGCTCGAGAGGGAAGGTTATGGTCCAAGCATCGGTACTATCATCTACGTCACACAACCAATATCAAATCACGTCGTCGCGACCACCACAATGCGTTGGGTGAAAAACGTCACGGTCTCGGCTCGACCGCACCCAGGGTGGGTTGCACACGTCGCTTGGGGTCTATCGAGCGACACACACAAGCCACTGGTGTTCCCATCGTGACACCGACCAAGGCGTCGTTGGCGACATTGTCACGCGCAACGGTTTGTGAGCCAACCTCCGCTTGTTTTCGTTGGTACGTCGCCCGACCACTCTGTAAAACCGGGTCATTCCCGACCGAAGTTCGTCCAAAGGCAAGGCACCTTTCGACGGACCCCGGTCAGCAATGTCCCGGTTCTACAGAGTGGCCAGGTGACGCACCGAACGAAAACAAGCAAGCAGGGGTCGGCCCACAAGCCGTTGCGCGTGACTATGTCGCCTACGACCCCTTGGCCGGTGTCGCGATGGAAAAAACAGCGGCCTCACCAGGACCATCGCACGTGAACCCCGACGCGGCACCTGCGCCCCGTCCGCCACTGCCACCACCAACGCCGCCGCAGCAGCGGTTGGCGGCACGCCCCTCGCCTCTCGGCCCGGCCGTAGAGCTGGGCCACACTCCCACCACCGGCCCCATGGGCTCGGCTCGGAGTGGTGCTGTGGTTTCCGATGCTCGCCAGTGCGTGGGGCGGACCGCAATGCGGAGCTCAACCACATAAAATAAACACACACAATACGGGGCGATGATCTTAGCATGGGAGAACCAGATGATGGAGCAAGAGCAGGACACTGCTGTCGTCCAACTCCTGCATCCCCACTGTGGGTATAACCTTTCCGTGTCATTAGAACGTGTTGCTTTTTCTTTTTCGTCGCTAAGTGTTTTCATTGGTCCGCCTGTTGCCGCGGTCAATATGCTAAATATGAAAACACACATACCCCGGCGCCCGACGACTCTAAAACCTGCAGAAAAACAACTGGCGGCATATACCACCTCACAATAGCCACACAACCAAGAACCACAATTGCTCGTTGATGGGCACCGCCTCCAGAGAATACCAACCTCCGACAGCCTCCGTGCCGTGTGCCTCGGAAGCATGATGAAGGCACGAGGCAGGTCGTGCCCGTCTTGTCTCTCTGCCCTCTCGTGCTTACTTATCAGCACCACAGCGAGCTAACTCGCGTGCCGAGCGAATTCGACCTTGCGTGGAGAGGAGGGGCTCACGAGGGGGGCCCGCGAGTCAAAAAATTACGTAAATAGCCAACAGGCACAGAACAGGAGGCCAAGCTCCCGCAAATGATGATCGGGGCCTCAGTCCTCATGGAGAATGGTGGTGGTGTAGACGCAACCTCGCAAGATTGGTATCTTCTGGAGGAGGTGCCCATCAACGAGCGTTGGTGGTTTGTTGTGTGGCTTTTGTGGGGTATGTGCGGTACATGGGTGTGTTGTGCGGGTAAATGTGCGGTATACATTTTTTATTTTTTGGCGCGGGTTTTAGAGTTGTCGGGCGCCAGGATTATCTGACAATCTCTGGGCTTAATATTGACTCCTTCCAGGTACACCAGTGTCCAGCATCGGTTGCACGGGAGGGTCTCGAGATGCCACTGGCTACCTGGGGGTGCAAGCAAATGGTTGCTTCTGCTCTTTTTCTGGGAGAGAATATGCTTAACGTGTCACTTTCTGGTCTTCGGCCTTTCCCCGTTATGCTTTTTGGGCATGTTTAGGGGTAATAGGGTCGTTTGGGTTAGGTTTAGTGCATGCGCGTTCTTTTTTTCAAATTGCTTTAGGGTTAGGGTTAGCGTTAGTCAAAGCAGTTCCAAATATATGTGACAAGCGATTGATTCAACCTTGGAGAGCTAGCAGCGAGCCTGAAATCACGTCTCATCGACCATATTTTGTGGCCTGAAGCGTCCAATGGACGAGTGTCTCAAACTGTGGACACATATGCTCCTTTCTGCTACGAAATTCTGCACAAGTGGCTACAATTTGCTGCGGATTGGATGCCATCACCTGCTACCATACGCACGTCAAACAGCACACATCTAATGACCCTCCCTTATCTGACAATCTAGGAGACATGCACATCACCAATATACTCCTGAGAGTGTCTGAACCGGTGCATGTTTTGCTGGACAGGACAACCGACGGGTCGAGATGTTCTTGATGCTCCTGGAGGCAATTTCCTCCTTGGGGTATTCGCTGCCTCGTGGTGCAACCTATGCTTCATAGTGTATTTGAGCACATGTTGCCGTTGGCACAGGCTGGACACTTCAAAGGGGCCCGTGGTCCATTGCGTTCTGCTACTGTGGGCCTTTACCTTCGAACTCGCCGAAGGCGTGTTACTCTATCTCTTGGAGGATGACGCCGTGCCAGTGACTGTAGCCGTGGTAATTTTCGTGGCCCCGGCCGCTCTGTCTACAGCCCTGTTGTTCGTAGCCCACCGCTCCTTAGGCGCTACTCTACTGAACTTTGCGGTGGAAGCTGTCTTCGCCTACCTCACCGTATCATATGTTGTGGAGAAGTCCGCCACAAACTGGTTGATTTTCGGCAGCCTGGGCCTCAATGAGGCTGTAGTCGCTACCGCCTTGCACTTGCTCGAGTCACGCAAAGCGGAGTCGCGTCAAGTCCCAGAATCCACCGGTGGAGGGAGATTCGAGCGATTTCTATCCCCGTGTTGCCAATGTTTCGAGCGATTTCTATCCTCGTGTTGCCTTATGTTCCAAGCGATTTCTATCCCCGTGTTGCCGATGTTTCAAGCGATTTCTATCCTCGTGTTGCTGGCATTTCAAGCTATTTCTTTGCTTCCCGTGTTTCCCGTATTGCCTGTGTACACATCTTGGTACTGCAGAAACATCTGTAGCTACCGCCGGTATGTGATGGTCGAAGACAAGATTAAGCAAGCATTTCCCTTAGGGGATCGCCAGGTTTCAGGAGATGATATGAGTGGCAGTGAGGTGGTAGGGGTGGCTACCATATTTCGTGATCTTTTCGCCAAAGGAGCAAGTGAGGTACTCTTCTCAGTCCTCACTCCGCTCCTCTTGCGATACATGTACCGGGAGAGCGTTGCAAGGTCGACAACAGCTACAGCTCTCTACGTCATAGGTCCGTTCGTGGACGGGGTAGTGTTTAAGATGAAGTACAAGGAACCATTCACGTCGGTTTCCAAGTTCAAGAAGGCTGGCAAGGTTTTCTTGGTCGTCGGGAACGCGTGCTATTGTGTATTTAGGTTGTTCGTTCTGGCGACGACAGTCGCCAATGTAGGCTGGCGTCCCTTTGATACTACGTATGCTATCGTGTCCGCGACATTTTCGGCCGTCTGTATGATACCTAAAATTCTGGATTGGATTGTTGGCGATGTTCCGGTGGCTGTGGAGAAGAACGAAGAGCCAAAAATCGGCGAATCGCATCGCCCGGCCGACTATATCGGCCCTTCCTCAGGGATCTTTGAAGTACCACACCCGGTGAAGTCCAAAGCAGCCTTGGTTATGTCAGTGGACCAGAGCTAGCGTCTTGGGAAGTTTGTTTGTATTGTCGGGGTCGGTAAGATTTGAGATCTGGCGCCTGCCGTGATACATGAAGGGGTGAGTAGAACCCCGTAGATCGTACCCAGTACCGAGGAGGGGGGCTGTTATTGATGTATACCTACGAGGCTAGATGCTGATCTGCGGGGATCTGAAGCTACGCGCATAATATTAGTAGTGTGGGAGTAGCGAACCCGCTCCTACACCGGGCCCACGGGCCTACTCTCTAAATGAAAAACGTCATTTCTGCCAATCCTCATATTACGAGCTGCCCCAGACACCGGAGTTGCCTGCTGAGGAGTCGTGGAAATGAAAAGGGAGGCCGTCGCGGAGAACGTCGAGCTGAAGATGCAAATCAAGCACCCTGTCCTGAGCTCAAAGGCGTTGTATGCATAGACAAGGTGTTTTCCCTAGCGAACACCAGGAATGGGCGAACACTTGGTACGACCCGAAACATCTGAACCACAAGAATGAGGCTGTTTCGAGGAGGAAGGCTTTCGACCCTCAACTCAAAGTTTTCCAAAATATCCACAAACATGGTGTTTGGGGGACTTCGGAACAGGTTTCAGAGAAGTCCCCCTAGGTCGAGCGGTCGTTCAAGTTTGATCGTAGGTGACAAGTGATACACATCACAAGCAGTAATGTAGGGGCTTTCGAGGCCAAACGGTGGCGCGTGTAGAGTGATGAGGTTCGTGAGCGCTTTTTTGAGGCTGTCATTCCCCTTCTCACCCTCGTCGGATGCTTGTCTTTCTGACGAGGAAGGAAAGTCGAGACGAGAGCTTGCGGAAAACACGGTAGGTTCTTTCGCGAGAGGTCGTAGTTCAACTTTGATCGTTGGCTAACAAGTGACTTTCGGGGGCAAATGTTGAGGTACGCAGTGATGGGGTTCGCGAGCGTTTGTTCAAAGGCTGTCCTTCCCTGTTGTATGCACATCACTGAGTACGTATCTCCGGGCCTCCTGGGGTCATGTACGTTTTTGGTTTGAGGGGCAGAGAGAAAGCAAGGGTGCCCGCAGTTTTCCGATTGGTCGTATTTTCCTTTTCTTGCCCCCTTTTCCAAGGCGAAAACATGGGCGGGGTGCTTCAAGTTTTCGACTCTGCATGTTCACGTGCGCCTTCGTTCGGTCTCCCACCCGCTAAGGATATTGGTCTTGAGTGACCCGTATTTTCTCTTCGGACCACTGACGGGGCTGCTGCACTCAAACAGCCGCATCCGGTTACGGTTTGGGGGAATGTTTACTAGAACGGGCACACTTGCCTTGGAACGGTTCTCAGGAACGCCTAGAAGAAGAACAGTGTTTGTTGTGTTCGTGGACCCGGAGTTGGTTTGTGAACTCCCCAAAAGCCATCTCCGACTCCACTCAGTCCTGGACGCTCAAATCATTTAGTCTAGGGCATTTTTTCCGGAAGTCAAGCCGTCTGAGATTTCCGACTTATATTGTATATACGCATGTATGTCGAGGTCAGCCATAAAGATATTCGTGCGGACAAGCGATGTGAACCACGTTCGACTCATATCTCGATATTGACTTGCGGTTGACCGGCACCTCAACCGGGTGCGGGGTGACCCCACGGATGACCGATGCAGTCCAACACGGTCACGAAAAGTCATGGCCACGGTTTCGGATATTGTTCTCTCACTGATTGCCCTCCCTGAACACTGATCACTGAGTACCTGTATCCACTATTTATTTCGCAATGGTCACCACTCGTTACACAAACACGTATATTGCCAAAGCACGTTTCGTGCTGCCGTCCAAGAACCCTATTTTGTACACACATACAAAGACTGTGCAACATGCTCCTCTTCTGTAGTCTTTGCAGAACCCCCTCCTCTAGCTCGCACGAACTCTACGAACCCCCCCCCCCCCCCCTAATATCTGCATGCTCCGGTGGTGTCCCTTGCGACAATACAATGATCATGGCCGCCAGCCCCTTTCAGGCACAACGCAGGGTACAGACTATTCATTGCGCTCTACCATGGTTGGTTACATAGCACGAGTTGTCGACAACAGCTCTTTCTTGCCGTGAAAAAGCATAGCAAGACAGATCTGCAAAAGGCACCAAACAAGACAACATACCGCTAATAATATGAAGCAATCACGACCATTCATGACCAAAAGGGCAAAAAGGAAGTCGTGGGCGTTTTTCACCACGCTCCAAGACGACCAAGGACTACAAACGTTCTTGTTTCCCACACACACCAACCTCTCCCAACCCTCAAGCCCTTCCACCGTTCACCCGGCATCCAGCCCGCAACCGAGGGCGAGGAGGAGAAGGCCGCATTGCTCCTGCAACGCTTTCCGCGGCACCTTTCCACCCACACCCACCAGAACAGAAGACCAACCACATATGTTGTAGATGTGTTGGCTGTGTGGGGGTCAAACCGTGATGGGTTCTATGATCGTGTCCGTGTCTACCTCGAATCCTCCACGACAGGCATCATCGGCCCCCGATAACCACGAAGAGGGGGGCTTGCTTCTTGGCTTCGCACCGCCGGCAAAAAAAAAAAAGAAGTCGCGCGCATGTACTGTATCGCACTGCGCATGTATGTCTCGATGCCAACGCCTCCACCGCCCAACGAGCTGCTTGCTTGTGGGTGACTCGAGCAGATGGTGACGTTCTTGATCTCCATGAAGCCATACATGGGCTTATGGGCAAACAACTTGGAGCGAAGCTTATTGCCGTTATCCGAGAGCGAGAGTCAAACTACTATATGTATTCGGTTTTTCGTAAAGTTACGCAGCGCTGTTGGTCGGTGTTGATGTGGCCATTTCCGTTGTTGGGTCGTGTCGTGTCGTGTCCTGTCATCACCAAGTCTCCTTCGCCGAAGCGCCTCCCTCAGTGTCGTCGCCCCAGTTCATGTCGTAGCCCTGATGGTAATGGCGGGTGGCAATGATGAGTCCCCACAAGACGTGATTGCAGGGAGGAGAGGGGTTAACAAGAGGGCGACGACAAAGCCCGGCTCAGATCTCTAAAACTACCGGGTGGGGCTCGTGAAGCTGATTGTCACATAAGCGCACAGCTGCGCAGAAGAGTGACCCCCGTTTGCGAAGGGCGGGTGGGCTATCCGGACACGCTCTAATAATACTGGTCCTGTCATGCCATACTCTTGTGCGCATAAGGAAAACGCCAACTAAGCATCATCTGAGAAGACAACATAGTTACGTTCGGTGTTGCAAAGCTTTGGTCGCCATCCACGTTTCTCAATACGAAACGATTCAAGAGTGCTCTCTCCAGTGCCATTGAAAACACTCGGTAGTGCTTCACAACAAACTACCAGGAGGTTTTTAGCGTGAGGGCAAAATAAACAAACGCAAAAAACCAAACGCACCAACTCACACGCACTACGACTCATACCATCCCTCGTCCGAGTCGTTTAAGCGTGTGGTAGACAACGACTGGTTTCCTGCTTTGTCTTACCTTTGCCTCCAGCGCCTTGTGCAAGGATTCTCTGTGCGCCTCGCCGAACGTTTCCACCACCACCTTGATTTGCACCTGTTTTTTTCGATTTTTTCGCACCAAAGAACGGCAAGAAATCGCCCAAAGAACGATTGATACTCGGGCGGCGTTGGGGGCGAATGACTGACATTATCCCCCCAAAATAGTGGTGTGCTTACAAGAGTGCAAAACTATTTTCCTCTGAGTATCAACAATTTCACTGTAGCCTACCAGTAATACGTCGCAGAGGAATCGAGATTGCTCCGGGACCCTTCTCGCTTTCAACGACGAATACATGAATGGCGGGGCGGGGGGGGGCGAGCGAATCTGCGTAGCCCCGGGTCTGGGTGAGGCTATTCAGCTGGGAATAATAGGTCGTGTGCACGGCGGGTTGTAGCTGCAAGAGACAAGAGACGGCACTTAGAGGTGGTTGGTTGGCTAAGGCCGCATGTCCAGCGCCGAGCGCGTGGACATCTCTGCGGCGAAGGCGTCGACGCCGCTCGCGGTTCAACACCAACGAACCAACAAAGCCGAGAAAACAACTTTGAAGTCAACACCATATTCAGAAGAAAACGGTGCCCGGTGTATAGCCTTCATGACTAAAGGCAAATTTTCACCGCACACAAGGAGAGCGTTGTCAACTTTTGAGGGGACAGCGGCGGGGGGAGGGGATGGAGGAAAATATCGGCAACCACAATGAGACACAATAGAAGGGCCATGCATACACACCTGGTCCATGTTCGAGTGAAGCCACGCCCGCTCGTGGTAGATGTCTCTGATGCTCCCGCCCGCCTGCGAAATGCTGCGCGAAGGAGATATTGACGATGGCGATGGGGGTGTTCAGAGGAGAGCGTGGGAAGGGACAGGCGGTATATGCGCAAGGGGATAGGCAAAGAGGGGGCACGGGCTCTGTACTTGAGGTAAACACCGAAAACAGAATCGGAAGAGCAAGATGCCCGGTGCTAAATAGGCTACCACCGAAAGAAAACATAGAGAGGATATGGGCGATACATGCGGGAGAGAGCGATGGGGGGGGCGTGGGAAAATGTGCAGTACAGTTTTGTGGGCACGATGGAAGCAACCGGCGAAAGAGAAGAGGACCAAACAAGAGAGAGTGTCGACAAAGTAGCACCGATACAATACCTAATGCAGTGGAGGGGAGGGGGTCAGATGGACACCTTGGCGGCATCAACGGGCCGAAATAACTCAGCCAAAGCCGCAAGGAAAACAGGCTCGATCGCAAAACATCGAACCTTGTGGTCCAAGCACACACCTCAAGACTCCAAAAATGCTATTCAACGACCACACAGCGACAACCAAAAGGGCTTACCAACACAAACAATAGCACACAGTAGTCAACCGGTTGGCGTTGTCGATGCTCCTAAAGTAAACACACACGATTACATACAAAAAAGGCGACAAAAAGAAGAAAAAAAAAAACGTCGACTCACGAGGCAGCGAGCTCCGCGATTCCCCCCGGTCGGTCCGACACCGTCGTCACGAACCGCACCAGACGCATGTCCGCCGCCAGCCCTCTGTCGATCACGCGCCCGAGGACGGGCACGTCGATGTTACCGCCGCACAACGGGATCACCACCTTCTTGCCTGCTCGGGCAACAGCAGCAGCAGCCATCGGGGACGGCCACGGCAGGCCAGCGGTGGCGGGACCCGGGGTGGGGGGGGGGGTGGGGTCCGTACGTGCGACCAGGAGACACACACAAAAAGTACGGCGAGGAAAGGGATGGGGATAGCTTGTGAGTGTTTCTACGCGTGGCGGCCGTGTTTTGGAGGTGAGATGCCACAAGACTGCGACAACGGCATCCCCGTCAGTCAAAAGAGTGGATGGCTCCCTTCGTGTGCGTTCCGATACGCGGGCTCAAGCGGGGGCACCGCAGATGCGACAACGGGGGATGCCCCAAGTTTTTATATGTACACATATATTTGACGGATGGATGTCTTGCCTTTAAGGCCGGGGATGTCGAGGGGGCCCCCGGGGAGGATGGCGGCCAGCCCCGAGGCCCCGCCGCCTTCCACGACGAACTTCTCCATCTCCAGGAGGCGGAGCACTGACAGCGCGATGTACTTCTCCGACACGAGCGAGACGCCGTCCACGTGAGCCTGTGCGACCTTGAACGCCTGGCCCCCGACCTGAGGAGGGGCGGCGCGGAGCGAAGCGAGAGAGGGGGAGACGACGGGACCACAGGGGGGAAAAATTACGGAAAATATAGAAGCTCATCCGCCGCGAGGCTTTTTATCCGAAGGTCATCGTGAAAAAGAACAGGCTTCGGGATATGGGGGGAGGGCGGGGGGGGGGTAGCGATGAACTGAACATTGCATGCGGAAAGAGTGGGAGACAAGCTGCAACAAACGCGAAAAAAATACAACAACACAACACACACAAAAAAAAATGAAGGATAGTTGCCCAACGAAAAAGGAGATGAAACGAAAAGGGTGTAGCACAAAAACCACGCTATGAATTCATTGTTAATCTGTCTCAGACTATTTTCTATGATAGAGATGGATTCGTTGTGTCATATTAAGAAAAAAAGAAAAAAAGGAAAACTTCTTCCAAAAACTCAGGCCTACACACCGTAGGCACGGCGAGTCCATCGGCCAGAGTGGCGGTCGTCTCCGCGTGCACCGGCTTGCCAGCCTTCAGTGCCGCCGTGAGGCTCGGGCAGAAGTGCGGCTCCACTCCAAGAACCTGAAAGAAGGTGCGCGCCGCCGCCGCCGCCGCCGCAAAAAGAAAGAGGAAACGAAACGCAACAAAACGATCCAAACGAAACGAAACACGAGAGAGAAATGAAAACGAAACGAAAAAAAATGAACGAATTGAAACGGAATCAAACGAAACGAACAGAAATGAGAACGAAATGAACCAAAACGAAGGAGAACGACGCCAAAAGACCACCACCGACGGAACCCAAGGGGATTGCGGTTGTTGCTGTCTAAGCATGCCTCCTACGAAGGTTGTCTTCAACCTCAATAACTGCTGTCGCTGAGGTCGACTTCTATCCTTTATCGCTGTACGTTTCCCCTCCTCTCTTTCCTAGTCGAGCTCTCTCGTCTTCCGTGCTTCTGTTCTCCCGCTGTCCCAAACATTCCCCGGGGTCATCTAGTATCGAGGTACCCCCCCCCACACACACACCTTGACCTCCGGCTGCAACGTCTTGGTGGCGAGGGCGATGCCGGCGATAAGCCCGGCGCCTCCCACCGGAACAACGATGTAGTCCACGTCGGGAACCTGCTTTCGGTTTCGTTTGGACGACACGACATGTCGTTTGGGTTGTTGGTTCTCAAGGCAAGACAGCAGCAGCCAGGAGCACACAGCAGCAACATGAGGCAGCCATCCTTGACAGCGCAGCGCGCGTCAAATCACCACTGCAAAAACCACATTCAAGTCGAGCAATAGTAGGAGCGAAATCACATCACAACGGGCCACGGAGTATGGCAAGGTGGGCAGAGGGTGGTGGATTGTTGTTGTTAGCGTGTGCAGGCACACCGACACCCCTCACATGAACGCTAGAATACCTACGGCACGGTTTAGCTGTAGATCCCGCCCCCCCCCCCCCCCCCCCCCCC
>FN649734.1:3876604-3891662 GCA_000310025.1 Ectocarpus siliculosus
GACCGGTGTTGGCATATTCAGCACACTGCTGTGTTGTTCGTTGAGGAGGCCTTTTGGAATATTTGAATGTTTTGGTTTGGCACCGCCGTAGCTTCAGCAATAGGTACTGTAGTCAGCTTGACTTTAGCAACAGGCCGTCAGCTTGACTACAATAGTAGTTCAAACATTGGCAATGTCGCAATGTCATGTCGTAGACAATTTCCCGCCTGGTTTGTCATGCTCGGGAGAAAGGAAACTTGAAGAGGACATAGTTGGTTGGTGTTCTATGTCCCATATCCAGAACATGCATAGTCTAGTTTTCCCAAATGTAATCGTATTGCAAGTATCTCCGACTTGCGTGCATGATTGGATATGTACCGCCGCAAGAAACTCAGACTTGGGTGCTTGAATGAATGAATACATACCTCGGCGCCGAAATTGCAGTAGTTCGTTGTTGAAGCTGCAGCTGTGTTCTGCGTTTAGTCGTACGTCAGTGCAAGTAATCACCTATGCTTGCAAGTACCGCACTTGATGTGCGTGCTTGGCAAGTTCGAGAGTATGGTGTTGAAGCAATCTTTTCCACATTTTAGCTTGCCAGAACCGTATTCTGGACACGCGTGATTGGTCGACGGTTGCCGGATGGGTGTGATTCCATGATTTCGAGAATGGGCGCGAACTCGCCCCATCCTTTCACTCTGCTTGTTTGGGGGTCCTTATGTGCCCCTCTGCTGTTCTGGAGAGATGCACCTCTGTGGGTGCACTCTGTTTCTCAATTCTTTCTGGTATGCTCTCATCAAGCAACTACATTTCCACCAAAATATATTCTTCTCCTTCGGACCTCCTGCGTACACTCAGAGCCAGCGGCACAACACGTGAGTTGGTATGTTGTCCTGCAGCGGTACAGGATTACGTACACGCTCACACGCGGCGCTTGAGTTATGCCTTTGACCTGTGACTATGAGCTTGCACAATCTGGTGCTCTGCTTACGTACATCAGT
Source organism: Ectocarpus siliculosus (assembly GCA_000310025.1). Taxonomy (NCBI): domain Eukaryota; class Phaeophyceae; order Ectocarpales; family Ectocarpaceae; genus Ectocarpus; species Ectocarpus siliculosus. The sequence continues at coordinate 3,877,582 of FN649734.1, forward strand.
GGTCATTGGTGCATGTACACGTTCGTTCTTCTTGCGCGAGACACTGTGGAGAGAACACGCACCAACTCAAGAACAAATTAGGGCATTGATTTTCGACGACAATCAACAACACCTCTTCGAGAACCGATACGGGACAATCGTCAAACACCCACAAGCCTACATTCCCAAGAGGGAGATGCCGAGTGTACTCACCGGCGGCACAAAGCAGAAGGGATGGCGGCATTTATTGGAAAAGGCGGGCAGAGGGCGCCGAAAAAACTGGGTCTATGTAGACATGCATATCTACGTTGCGACAAAGAGTAGCCATAGTACCCCTACACCGCACCCCCTAGGGTACGCAATTTTCGGAATTTGTCAGCTGCAAGTCGTAGCCGACAGCACCAAACTTGAGCTCGTGTTTCCGGCGAAAGAATGGTAGTAGTATTTAGTGTCATGGTTTGGTGGTGCACCTTTAGATTTAGGATCACATGCATGCCCCCCTTTCTCGTTGCTGGTGGGGAGATCTTGTTCCCGAGGGTGACGGGAGACGCAGGAATCAGGCCGCTAAATAGACACTTCCGTGGTATTTAGTAAAAGGTTGGTTTGTAGTACAGCACAAGGATCTGGTAAGTGATGCTGATGATGTGTTGTTGTTGTTGTTGTTGATGTGGTTGTCTTCACACAAAAAAGTGTTCCGGTCTCTGTTCAGTACCTATCTATTGTAGCACCTGTAGTGTTCCAACTGACGCGGCCGCCTTCGGAGAGTGCATACTAGAATAGATACTTGTACTGGCACAGGGCAGACTGCATGACGTAATATATCACCCCCCTTTCGGCCGATTTTCAAAGACCGAGTACAATACAGTAGTGTACTGACGACGCAGAAAATGGCGACCGTTGGAGCCGTTTCGTCGAGAGATGTCCGAATACACATCATTTGGTTTCTGACATCATCTTCGTCGTGGAGTACTGTAGTCAAGACTTGAAATCGGTCCAAGGGGCGTGGAATCTCATGCAACCTATGCATACGGTACGATAGCAAAGGCAGATATGCATATATGCATATGAAGGAAATGCTCAACATTTTGCCGGGGTGAATCCAAGAGCTGTCGACCTGGCCGGGGGAACAGCTACAGCGCCACTGGCAGCAGCACGAAGACCACCGCCCGTGCCTTGTGGCCGCACGCAAGCAAAAGCAGCTGTACAGCAGGCCGTATCTCTCCCTGGAGCCACCGTGTCTTACGTACGTCATCAGCCTGTTCAACACTGCTGTCGTCTTGCGTCTGTTGACATATTTTTCGCGCCGCTTTTTTCAGAGTTCTCGCATACGTCTGGCAACTCACATCACTGCTGCCGTGGAACGAAGCAGCCTACGCAAAGGCAGCAGACACGACCTCTAGACCAAGATAGAGCGTGTGCGCGACGGCGGAACGCTTTCGCGCCAGGGATGGAGAGATTCGCAGGGCATCACACGCTGTACGACGAGCAGCATGCACATGATCTTTGTGCCGTATTTAGCGGCGATTTCTGAACGAGATTTTCAACCAAAGCTCCGAGGCTTCCTTCTTCCGCTCCCCCGCAAAACTCCATGTCACAGGTCGACTCTCTCTCTTGTCGCCCCCCTTCCTTGCCACCACTCACCAGAAAGGATACCGGTAGATCGGGAGGAGTAGGCTGCGGCTTGTCTGGCTCGGCAGCCTTTGGTTTCGCATCCTCCTTTTTCGCAGCAGCAGCTGCTGCTGCCTCGCTCTTCGGAGTAGCTGCGGAGCCTTTCCATCTCGCCGCCGCCCAAGAAAGAACTGGCCTCGCGGACGACTGGGGAGCCACCAAAGGCCGGCCAACTACGCCTCGCACCGCCGAACGCATCGGCATGTTTAGCGTTGATGTGGTTGTGCGGGGGATAGCACAGGTCGGAGGGAAATAGAGATTGGCTGCGTGTTGTGTGGCAATGTTCTGGGTGTACACAGCAGTCTTGCGTCGAAAAAATGCGGCATGATTTGAGGATCTCTCGGATCTCGGCGCCTTTTTTTTTTTCTGTCGTCATGTATTTTGACCGCCCTGCTGAACCGATCAATGCCGCTGCGACGGACATTTCGGTGCGCAAGCAATGCTGTCCAGTATGACTGAAAACCCAAGGGCAATCAAGGGGGCGCTGAAAGACTGGAGTTTTCCCGTGTATGATGTGCCTTGTCTGCACGCAAGCACTCCTATTTGCGTGCGTACCCTGTTCGTATGACAGCATGTTTGAAGTGGAAAAAAATACATGTATGTACGTATGCATAGGGGCAGAGACCGAAGACTCATCAGGAGGAATGACATGCGCGGGGCGTCAGTTCCATCACCCCGGCGATGTGTTTGCGAGTATGTAGGACGTGGACAGCTTTTTGTTCCCGTTCGGTTCGCAAGGAAGCGTCAAATACGTTGTTGACGTACGTACAGATGCGTGCATAGTCCGCACAAGTAGGCGCGAAACCAACAGGCGGTTTCCAAGGTGTCCACTGGCGCATGTTCAGGGACGGGGCCGTGTAACACACGTCGGCCCTCGATATGGTACGTGTCGACGTACCCAAACACATACACACCGTTTTGGTCGCGTTAGGCCACCACCAACAACGCTATAGCCAGAGAGGCATCCAGTGTGGCGTTGTGTTTTGTTCCGGGTGGGCGAAGAGCGCCAACTCAAGGCACCACCTTCAAATTTTGGGACGGACGACAATGGGAGGACACAACAACGTCCACGACGCGCCTCCGAATATTGCATGACTCATCCATGAGAACTCGTGTTGTTAACTCGTTTCATTAAAGCGCAGAAGAGGAGAGCATACGCACTGTCTCCCGACTGCTTAACCTTGCCCCCCCCGGAACCCAACATCCGATAAGAGCAAGAAAGAGCCAACAACCGTAACATGAACAATGACGCGAGTCTCGTACGGCTAAAGGCCATCCAGCCGCACGCAGCAACACGTCGTAAAACGCCCGTGGGGAAAGTCATGTCCTCAGGCAGCCAACCGTTCTAACGAAAAAGGCAGGGGAGAGAGGCAACTCAAAACTCACTCCAATAGGGACCAAAAGCGAAAAAATATAACGAAGGAACGGGTTGGGTGGCGACCACGGCATATTCTTAGTCCGCCCTTAGCGCCAGCTCTGCCTAAAGACCCTGTCCAGACACGCCTCTAAATTTCTAACATACGCGCCATGCAACACCTGCAGCAACCCTCCCCGCCCCGTCGACTGCAAGTCTGCATACAAAATCGGGCGTGACCAAAATACAGGCACAAATCACGGGCAGCGGGGACTTCGCCAGCTAGCTGCACCTTTTGCCCCCCCGACGTCTTCGCCTCACCCTCAAACTACGCGTGTTCATCGTCTCCCAACGGCCGAAATCAAAACCAGCAAGGAACCCTTGCTTTATATTAATCCACCGAGAAGGGTAGGAAAAAATTCGTGAGCTTTGATTATGATTTTTGGACATGAGTCCCGCTACTACGCTCCCCTCAACACATTCGTCAAAAGCACAAAAAAAATCCAGAAATTTCTCAGAACTTTCCTCATCCTTCAGCTGTGGTGATTTGCGTGCAGCGAGCGCAAGCGTTTCGCCGGCGACATCACGGCGGCGTAACGTAACGCCAATTTACGCGTGGAACGGTACGCCGCCGCCGAGCAGGAGCGACTGGTGGATGAGGCCGCCGATGGCGGACATGGCTAGGCGGCCGTTCTTGATCTCCTGCAACTGGTACTTCTCGCGCACGTCCGCGGGCTTCTTGGCGAGCATCATCGGGTCGAACCCGAAGTCTCCGGGCTCGTTCCCGTCCTCGTGCATGTTGTCCATGGTCATCTTCCCCTGTTTTACCATTGAGATGCAAAGAAGGGGGATCGGACGGGGGGGGTGAGGTGTGCGCAAACAACCATCTAATCGCCGATAAGCAGCAGCCAGGGGGGTTGTGTGTCATCTGTTGTGGCGGGTGTCGTTCGAGGCCAAGCAGCAACACAACCAAACCGGCTTAAGATTACAGTCAGTAGACAGAGTCGAGTGCGAAGAGCATCTCTTCGTGTACACATCCTGCGTTCATCAGCAGCGCAGTGGATCTCTCCCACGTGCTATTTCCCAGGTGTAGCGAAACCGCGGTGTTTCACAAGATCGTTTGGGCAGCGTGCATGATCGGCAAGAAAAGCAGCAGCGGCGGAGACAAACACAAACCATGTCGGATGCGGAAATCTCACATAGGGGAATGCGGTAGATAACGTTAACGTTTTGAAGGGGTCTGTAGCAGGAAACGAGCCCTCCGAGTTGACAAAGGCACGGACGGCATGTGTCACCAAACAACCGAGGACGTCAAGCCCAAACACATGTTGAGATTTGGCTAGCAACACCGGGTGCGCCAAGCTTTAAACGCTCATGTACGTTTTCGTTGACCTGGTGGGTGCGCCAAGCTTTACACGCCCATGTACGCTTACGTTGACCTGGTGCCTTTGGAAGAATTTGCAAGTGTCCGGCGGATGTGGTAGTCGTTGGTTTGGTATAGATGTTGGCAACAGCACCGGTGGAGAGCTAGCTGTCATAGCTACCTCGCCTCGACGGGTGCACCCCGAAAGAATGCAACCCGCCCTCTGAGGCTCACACCGCACGCGGGAATACACGCACGCGCAACTACAAGAACCAACAATGCAGCAGGTATTGAAAGCTGGGCCGTGAATTTGCAGGAGTTCGGTACGCCAAGTGGATGCGAAAACAAGAGAAGGGACGGCGGTTGTTGCCTTCCCCGCCCAACCACAAAACAAGGGTGCATAACATCCGTGTGCGTTTCTTCATTTGAACATAGGCTTCCAAGCGTGTGCGCAACAGACGCGCTGGCAAACAATGTGGTGTGCAACGAAAACACGAACTATGCACGCTTCATCATTTCCACGCTACACAAAAAAAGTAGGCGACGCTTGACAGCAGGCACCAGACATGGCAGGAACCGAGAAAAGCAAAAGGCAGGCTGCGTAACGCCAAGTCTTGATTTTCGCTGTTGTATGCATGTTTGAGGTAAAGAATACGCGGTTCGGGAATCGTTGATGGGGAACGGGACGGTTTGATGAGCCAACCGGCACACAAGGGTGCTTCCTTGAGGGGGCATCCTGCAATACCATCGTCGACGCCAAACGGTAGACGAACACAGAGAGAAAAAGGCCTGGTCCTGCTTGTGGAAAATAATAAAGCGGCGACTCCGAGGGCCCCTTGCGAACTATAGTGACAGGGCTCATGTACCCCCAAAAACGATGCATGGATATACGTGGTGTACGTACGTCTGCAGCGAACTGGTCTTTCTCCTATGAAGGAGCACGCCAACGACAGACCAGCACCCACATGTTTGTAGGGGGCATGGCTGTAGTTCTCGCAGCACGTATGCGGTGCCGGGGAAAACCGGTTTGCAGAGCTACAGCAGTATCCTTCCGGCAAGGACAACACGTCAAGAAGAAAGCCATGATATGCTTGACTCGCAATGAGCTTCTGAGCACGGTAGGGCGAGTTTGGCACTACGATGGTATGAATTGGGGGGCATTGGCCGGACGAGAGAGCGGCGGGGGGAGGAAATCCCCGAAAAAAGAAAGGCACGAGGTTTTCCCAACACGCGCCCGATTGTACCACCTCTCCGTGTGCAGGCCCAAGATTTCATCAAGCACCCATGTTCAGCTTGCTATCAGGAGCACCACCACAAGATAATGATGGTCGGGAGAGACGCCTTGAGGTGCTACAACTATGGGCGCGAAAATAACACCGTTCAACAGGCAAATAGTTTGCGTGTATTAATGAAATCAAGGAGTACATTTAGGAAGCGGTTCTTGCGTATCCCATACAAACGTCTAGGGGAGCACATGTTCAAGCCTGGGACAGAAAACAACATGCGTGATGCTTGATACAGACCCGCATTGACTTTCCTTCAGCATAACGTTCCGTATTGAGTGGCGCACACCGCACGCCTCGTGCAGCGGCCTGGCCGCCGCTCAGCGCCGCTCGACACCACGTGCTCGATATTGACAGCAGCATTTGTCTCATTAGCAGGAGACACAGTATCGCGGAAAGACAGAAAATTCCCTGAGAATATTAACAAAACACCGCGACGTGCGGCATGCAGTAGCCGTGCAGTGGCTGCTGCACTACGAGACAAGTGCTTGAGGAGGTTTGTGTTGCAATGTTGGAAGTGTCTCACACACGAAAGAGGAATATATGTAGCACGCGTATGTACAAGGTGGCCCAAAACTTGGGGGTTTACGTTCACGGCATGCTTTCCCACGGGGAAATAGCAGCAAAATATGTAGTCAGTCTTGTTGAAGTACTCCTCCTTTCTAGGCCGTCGGGCACAAGCATCGGCCGAATCGCCACCACTTCCAGCTGCTGCTTACAACTTACTAGGAAAATAAACACAAAGAACGACTACAACCGTAGCAGTATTGTGAGCTGGGAGTGTACTCAAGTGAAAAGGCAAAAGTGTTTTGGTGCTCACACGTGCATACTTCGAAGCTGTACATCTTGGTATATTAGTATGCAGTGGAGATTGCTTGCTTTTCTTCGCCTTCACCAAGATACTAAACTCCTGGGTGTTAAAATATGTGATGCGAATGCTTGACCTGTTGTTTCTTCGGACGAAGGTTGATCACGATAATATCACTACTGCTGCACACGACGTTTTCTTGTCTTCAAGATGGTACTCAATGAGTCATCCTGTAAATTGCATGGTGCATGTAAACCAGGAACTTGTTGAAGGTGTGAACGTCACACAGCAGTGGCAGGGTTCAGCAGAACCAAGAAGAATCACACCATCAGCCCGGCAACAAATGCCAATTGAGGGTGGAAAGCTTGTTTGACGGATGGCCCTACATGCAAGCAATGTGTGTGTCGGGATAAGGCGCGTCACAATGCTGTTTGTAGGGCACTGCTGCTTCTCTCAAAAATCAATATATATACACTGCTCCAGCAACGTCTGCTGCTGTCATCGTGAATCAGCTGCTGCCGGCAAAACATGTCGAAAAACAAAGAGGGCGACCCCACAAAAAGGAAGCACTCACGTTGTGGAATTTCCACTCCAGGAACCCGCAGAACAAGAAGATCTGCAACATGGGGCCGGGCCCGACCGCCGCCATAGCATCCACGGGGTTCTCCGACATGTACGCAGCCCCGGGCACGTGCACCACCTCCGACACGAGCCACCCCACCACAGCAAGCATCGCAACGCGGCCGTGCTTGAGCTCGGCCTCCCTCATGAACTTAACGGGGAAGATGGTCGCGAACCCGAACGGGTCGAAGCCGATGTCTCCGACCATGCCCTCCAGGTTCTTGGGCTGCTCCAAGAAGGGGATGGACGCGGACATCGCGGGGCCCGCGGGCACCGGCTCCGGCTCCACCGCCGCCTCCGGTTCGGCGGCGACCTCCTCCGCCATGCGTAGCGCCTTGGATGCTGCGGGAGAGCTGCTGATCACCCGCGAAAAGGAGGAAGGTGCTACGAACGCCGAGGCGCAGGAAGCGCACGCCAGGCCCGCGCCTACAGTAGAGATGACCTTCATTGTTCTGTGGGTGTGGAGGTATGTACGTATATATGTGGTGCAGTCTAGGTCTTCTCGGTGGCGAGAGTTTGGTGCAGGAGCAAAGACGCTTAGGCTCGCCCACGTAAACATGCAAGATCAACATTCAACCCACTCCCCTCCCCCAGCATTTCAAATTATTTGACACGCCCCACCCCATCAATTTGCAGAAAATATGGTTCAAGACCCCCCCCCCCATCCTTGCCCCCCCTCAACCCCCCTTGAGCGGTTTCAGTTTTTTTTTTTGTGTGTTTCTCGGCTGCTGCAGAAGTCGTTATGCGACGTCGGCGCGACCGCCAACTTATAACGAACGAATCCATGGCATCATAAGCAACGGCTTCGACTCGAGACAGCCCTTAAGGTGGTGCGTTGAAGCCCTTGCCGCGAACTTTCAGCTACGCCGACCCGAGGCTAGTTGTGGACTTGCACCAGCTGACTGCTGTACATACATACGTAGGACTTCTCTGCTCTCGACGCAGCGATCGGAGAGGTTCACAGCCGTGACCATCTCGTGGTGCTAATGGACGCCAACGCACGCACTGGCAGGAGGCGAGACGGGTGCTGCGACGCCAAGATTATGGGCGCGTACGGACGCGACATTATGAACAACAACGGGGAACGACTCCTTGGACTGGCATCAGACAACCAACGCTCCCTGATCAACACCTACTTCCGGACACCGAAAGGTGGAGTGCAGCACACATTCCAGAGCTCCAACAAGGGGAAGCAGAAGTACCGCCTCGACTTCATCCTCATGCGTCAGACGGACCGGCGTTTCGTACGTAATGTCTCCGTCAAACGTGTCGACTTCAAGGACTCTGACCAACAACCTCGTGCTTACGACTGTCCGCCTCCGCCCCCGTGTCGCACCTAACCGACGAGTGCGGAGGAACAGCGCAAGCAGCCGGATCCGTATCGACCTCGAACGGTTAAGGAAGGACAACCACCTACGGACCGTCTTCCAAGACAGAGCCTCCAGCCGCCCTCCGCCCACGGCTCTCAGGCGGCCAACGGGAGAGACCGCCGCCGAGCTCACGGCTATGGTGATGTCGGCCGCTGCCGAGACCGCGCCGCTGGCGAGGTGCGCACGAGGGCAGAGGCTGGTACACGAGCGAAGCGCAGCACGAGATATCCGAAGCGTCTAAAAAGATTAGGGCGGCCGAGCAGCAACTGCGTGGGGCCTCAAAGAACCGCGCCTTCGAGGCGACCCTGAAGGCGATGCTCAAGGCGGCGCGGAAGAAGCGAAGCATCGCGAGGTGAGGAGCACTGGAAACATTCTTCGAGGGCTATGTACGGCAGCTCGAGAAGAAGAGCCGCGAGGGGGATCAGGCGGGTTTCTACAGGCACCTGAAGGTGATCGACGTCGAAGGTAAGAGTCGTTCACCTCTCAGAACATCAAGGACGAGGACGGCAAGGTCCTTCGGGACCCCACGTTTATCCGCCAGCGGTGGGCGCGGTGGTTCCACAAGCTTCTCAACACCAAGTCGCCGACCATCGACCTGCATGCGGCTGACAGGGTCAAGCGGTGGCCCACGTGCGCGCCACTCGACGACATCCCATCTCTACTCGAGGTTGAGGAAGCGGTACGGGAAATGGCCAACAGGAAGGCCGTCGGGCCGGACGACCTGCCGGCTGAGCTGATCAAGCTTTTCCTGGATGGAGATCAAGGTCTCCTCCGCGACTTCCACGCCTTCATCGTGGACGTGTGGCAGACGGGGGACGTACCACAGCAGTGGAAGGATGCCACCATCGAAGTGCTGTTCAAGAAGGGGACACGATGGAGTGCGGCAACTACTGCGGCATCTCTCTCGTCGCACACGCCGGCAAGGTGCTGCTAAGGTCGTTGCTACACGCCTGAGCCACTACTGCGAGCGAGAGGGCATCCTCCCGGAGGAGCAGAGCGGTTTCCGCCCACACCGGTCGACGCTCGACATGCTGTTCGCGATCCAGCGGCTCCATGAGCTCGCGAGGAAGAAGAGTACTACTGCGGTCTTCGCGTGCTTCGTCGACCTCACCAAGGCGTACGATTCGGCGGACCGAGATCTACTGTGGGACGTGCTCCGACACTTCGGCGTACCCCCGAAGACGCTGGCGGTCATTCGCCACTTCCACGAGGGCATGAGGGCGCGCGTCCGAACGGACGACGGGCAATACTCGGAATGGTTCGACGTGGGCCAAGGCCTCCGACAGGGATGCAACCTGGCCCCGCTGCTGTTTTGTTCTTTGCCGCGATGCTCATGGTCGCAGTGGCCGAGTTCGACACAAGGACCCCAAGGTGACGGCGGACATGGTCAAGATCGGGACACAAGTGGAGTACACGGGCAAGAAGGGCAGGTCGGCGGGGAAGAAGACGACGGTGGTGACGGACGCGGAGGCCCTGTGGGCCATGCTCTACGCTGACGACGCGACCATTGTCTCGCGCTCGCCGGAGAGTCTCGAGAATATGATGTCGGTCATCGTGCGCGTGGCCGGCCTGTTCGGACGGATGGTATCGGAGCCAAAGACGGTGATCATGCTGCCGAAAGGGATGGAGGAACGCCCGTTCACGGTCAGCGCCGCCGGCCAGACGTACAAGCAGACAGATCGGTTTGTGTACCTCGGACATACCATCTGCACGGACTGGAAGGCCGACCGGGAGATCACGAGCCGCAGCTACCGAGCGTGGAAGTGCTACCGCCAGAACAGTGCTTCGATGTACGACAGGCGACGGGCCGACCTCTAGCTCAAGATCCGGCTACTCCAGGCTGAAGTGGTGCAGACTCTCCTGTACGGGTGCGCCTCGTGGAGCCTAACAGCGGAGCACTACACCAAGCTCAATCGGATCCACCGCCAGTTCCTGACACGGTGGAGTAAGCGAAAACGCTCAGACCGTCCCCTGTCCTATGCCCAGGCCCTCATCCAGGCCGGCTGCGAGGAAACCATCGAGGCCACCGTGCGCAAACGGAGAATGTGTTTCGCGGGCTTTGTTATGGGCATGGAGGACAACCGCCTCCCCAAGCGCATGCTGCTAGGAGCGATGGCGGGGGGCGTGGGATACCGGGGCGGGCAGGGGAGTGACTAGGTGTCTCGTCTAGGAGAGGACCTCGTGGCGTTCAACATGGGAGACGAAAAGGAAGGGGGGAAATGGAAAGAGAGCGCGAAGGACCAGGAGGCGTGGTACAACAAGGTCGAGGACGGGGCGGCATGGTTCATGAGGAAATGGCACAGACAGAAGGCGGAAGCGTCCGCGAAGCGCCGGCACGCGAGGAAAGCAGAAGCAAAGGGTACGGCCATCTTGGGACCGAAGAGAAAGAGAGTCGGGGAAGCGACGGTGGGGGGGAAGAAACGGCGACCGGGCACTGCTGTAGAAGCGAGTAGGGCGGCCGAGGCAGCACCTGTGGCGAACTATGTACCCGGCTGATGTTGGTGCGCCCTGTTCCCCTCCCTGCTGTATGTTATACTCCGTATGTCCTTTGTATTGCCTTCGACCTCTGTGCTGTGCTTCTTTCTTCCTGTCCTCCCTGCCTACTCTGCCATGTTGGGTACCTTGGTCTCCCTTTTGCTATTGCTTTTGCTTTTATATTTCTGGCTGTCTGCCCATCTGCCGCCTCTTTGTTCTGTTGCCTCCATTACTCCTATGCTAGGGTGCGTAGTGCCTGGTGCTGGTACGTTACCCTTTGATTTTTTAGGCGGGTGTGGGAAGCGTTCTCCTTTTATCTTTATTTTTATATTGTTTGTTTTTTATCGGTCTTCTAGGGCGCTTTTCTCGACCGGTGCGGTAGCTGTTCTTTTCTTTCTGTCATTTTTCTTTGTTTCCCCGCGGCGTCGTATGTGCCGGGTTTTTGCGACCACGGGCTCCCCATTTTTGTGGACTATAGAGCTAATGTGAGAAACAACAACAAACAACAACAACAACAAGACGTACTGCATGTTTGGTGAAGCAAGACGATTGTCGCATCCTGTACGTAGGAAACGAAGATGCGGACAGAAGTTGGCAACGCACCACTTACAGCAGTAGAAGAGATAATCCCCGCCCACAGCCGTGCAAGTAGACCAAGAGAAAATTGTGTACTGCGGGACGACGAGTACATTTTCTCGGTACTTGTACGCGGAAATACAGCAGGAGTCAAACGCTCTCCAGCGATACATCAAACAGTGGGATGCATAGTCTAAGAAACAAACGAAGAAACCACGGTCGAAGTTGTACCAAGTGGACGGAGTCCGATGTAGACCACTGGAGGAAGGCCTTCGTCGGAGAGAGAACCGTTGCCATAATCGAGAATATGCGTGAGACTATGCGTAGAGTAACCCAAGATTGGCGAGAGGTAGTGAATTGTACTCGAAAACGTGATGGTAGCGCTCTGCACGACAACTAACTGTTGCGCCATCTCCAATGCGAAAAACAAGGAAGCACAACGACGCCCACATTGCGCCGGGCAAAAGCAGGAGAAGAGCACCAAAAATCCCGTACTGCTGTTTTTTGTGTTGCATCCTTGAAACACGGATGTATGTGTAGAAAAACGTTCGACTTTTCAAAAAGTTCGTGTTGCACATGCATACACGCACCCAATGTAGAGCCTCGTGGTCGGGATAATAACGCGGGCAATATCCGAACACGCAAGATTTAAGGAAAACTAAATACACACACAGAAATACTACCCATTCGAGATATACCCACAGTCGAACGGGATGTGGTGGAGTCTTTTCAGTGAGTGGAGGAAAGCTAAAGTTTGTTTTTTCTCTCCCACCACCAGAACGTACCATTCTTTCTTGCACATGCAAATGCATAGGCACAAGACATGGGTTTAGGGACGGACCGTGGTACGAATGTTGCTTGCAACACGACAAACAACTCGTACCCGGAACAATTCGCGCGCAAGAGAGCGAGATGGCAGGAAGCACACAGGCCAGGAGAAAAAAAGACAGGATTCCATAGAACCTCTGTCCTGTTTTTTGCAAGGGTAACATTTCTATCATTGAAGCATCTAAAGACCTAAATATGAAGCAAGTACCGGTAGACAATGCACTACTGTTGTCCTCCCAATGTAAAGCAATATCTCGAACACACCTACGGTGGTGCCGGATAAACCAATCCCCACCCACGTCCATCACGCGCTGGTCCGTCCACGTGGTGGCAGTTGTCGCCTACCTCCTCTCTTCCCTCGCAATGAAAGTTACCGTGTGCTCGCGACAGGCTACAAGGACAAGAGAGCCGAAACGACAACACGGCAACATCTTTCCTGCGTCGAAACACAGCAAGCTATATTCTCCCGAAAGCCAAAAGCGCAAGGTCTGTGCGGTCCTGGCGCGTGGGACGCAATCACGCGCGGACCACCAACGACTATAGTATTCGTTGAACAAAATCGGCACGATCGAGGCGCCAGCTGCTGCCCACACCGGTGTGTGCCAAACCTTCCTATCTGCGTGCACCCTGCGGGAACTAGAAATGCCAACAGAAAAGAGACCAGACCCCAGACCCCCCCCAAAAAATGCCCCCACATCGATCGCCGGATCAACCCCGAGTCATCCACCTACATACCTATCCCGCTCCTTCTCGCTAGAAAGCAAAAAACGTGTCCTTTTTCGAGATAGACCCTCTCTGCGCTCTATTCTAGGCTCTCGCCTTCTCAATGTCTACACCCACAACAACATGGCGCAACAAAAAGCCGTTCCGACAGCAGTGATGTCATCGGGGAAGGGATGGTGGAGGGGGGGCGATCCTACATCGCCCTACGACAATACAAAAAATATCATCTCAATCTTCGCCCGTCTACTCTACGGGCACAGAAGAAAGACCAGAAAAAAGCAACACGAGAAAAAAAAAAAAAGGCTTCTCCATCGCCCAATCAATAAATAAAAGACGCAGCGGCAAACCTCGCTAGTCTTCAGAGCATTAGACGTCGATCTCTGCGACGAGGTCGTTCCCCTGGATGTTGTCTCCCTCCTTCACGTGCAGCGCCTTGACGATGCCGTCCGCAGGGGACGCCACGTTCGTCTCCATCTTCATCGCCGACAGCACCAGCAGCGGCTGCCCCTGCTTGACCGTCTCGCCCGGGTTTACCTGCCCGGGAACGACGGTCGTTTGAGTTTTCCAGTCGGTCGGTTTTCGGGGTCATATTTCAGTCCGATTTTTTTTTTTTTTTCGTTCCGGTTTTGGTTCTTCGGCGGCTCCGCGGCTCCGTTCGTTGTGCGCCGAATCGCAACATTCTCTGTACTCCTTCGAAACGGAGTACAGCAGTACAGTAGTGGGGAAGGCCTTCCTATACGTGCAGAGGAGACCGACCTACGTTGAATTTGTTTTCCGTTTGGTTGTCGGTCGGTCTCTTCGTTGGGCACCCCATCTTTCAAGTAGCACTCCTTTGAAATGGTGCCCATAGAGGGGACCATTTAGAGATACTGCGTATGCCAAGGGTTTCGAAGTCGCCAGTACGTGTGGTCGTGCGCCGCAAATCCTACCAGATATCACGCCGAAAGCCCGAGCGTCACCGAAGAAAAGAAGGGGGTCGTGCAGTCGGATAAAAAAAAACTCACAGAATCCAGGGGACGGTGTGGTTGTTCAC
>FN649734.1:3895825-3906035 GCA_000310025.1 Ectocarpus siliculosus
GCGCGAGAGAGAAACCCACCCCGAGAGGTTTTTACAAAGGTTTTGGCAGAGGGGGGGGGGGGGGGGGAGTGATGCATATGCATATATATCTTAATATGCATATGCATGTATATCTGATATAAAAAAAAATCACGTGGCCACCAGAGCCAAGTTTTTCACGCAAGCCACCCGCGACATGTGTGAACAATTGTGGTACGCACCCTGGTTCTTGGGCAAGGCCCTGCCATGCGTGCGTTCGCGTCTACTCCACGCAAGGAAGGAAATTGAAGCGGTGGGCGGACGTCGAGGTCACGAAAACGTGCTACTAGAGATCGAAGCGCCACAACAGCAGCAGCAGCAGCAGCAGCCAAAAGGAGCACATGCACAGCAGCAACCAACAGCAAATAAAGAGGCGTGTGTCCCCCAAACACGTGCCCTTCCACAGCCAAAAAGCATGTCTCGCCACGGGAAGGAGCTTCTACTGTCTTACGTACAAGTTGCTCTATTACTTTACGCTACCTTGATGATGTCACCGAGAAGACGGTTGGCCGAGGCGTAGGCACGCTTGATGTGGGGCCACCTCCCCGAGAGGCCCAGCTGCTGGGACTGGAACAGGAGGTTCGTGTACTGTCCCCCTGAAAAAAAAACAAAAAAAGCGGCGGCGGCGGCGAAAACAGCACGCACACAATCGGAAGAGAGAGAGAGCGGGTGAGCGAGAGAGAGTAAGAGAGTAGGGAAGGAGAGACAGAGGAGGAGCGGGAGAGAGTACAGAAACTAAGAAAATATAATGGAACCAGAAGTTAACGGGGGAGGATAAGAGGGCATGCGCGTCGTTATAAATGCTTTCCATTCCGAGAACAAGGCTCGTGTGCCCCCCCCCCCCTTCGTAAGGCGACTACAGCAGCGTGACGGCGGGGCGGTATAGGAAACGATTCATCTCCATGCTCTCGAAATTTGCAAAAATGTACATTAATTCGGCAGCAAGACGTGTCGGAGATGTACCGCCGTGCGGGGGGGGGAGGGGTGGGGGGGGGCTTACCTGGCATCTCGTGGTTGTAGACGTCCGCCGATCCCGACTTCTGTCCGCTCTCGAACGGCGCGTACAGGCCGCGGCACTCCTCCCAGTAGTCGTTCACCTTTGGTATTCGGCGTACACAGGAACAAAGCCGTGATTTATTGCAAAAAGAGTAGTCGTGAGCCGACATGCCTTCATGAAGAGAAGGTGGTGTGAGGAAGGGGGGTTCTATAGGGTCGGTTGAGCATGACAGTGTTATGAGTCCGCTGTCGTGAGTCCGCTGTCGTTCAGGCGAAATCGAGTGGCATGCAGTGCATGCAACACATGCGTGTATACATTTACCCCTGACCCTGGCAATCCCATCAAAGCCACAAGAAAAAATCAGCAACAACGAGCAAAAACGCCAGATCATCTGTCTGGTGCCGCCGCAATCGAGCGAAAAACAACACGCAACGGTACTGCTGCTGCAAAAGGCTGTTCAAGCTGCTGCTGCTAAAAGGATGCTAACGCTGCTGCTCAAGGTTGCTGTAAAAAGCTGCTGCAACGCCTGTAGGCTGCTGCAA
The DNA here is from genome assembly GCA_000310025.1 of Ectocarpus siliculosus. Classification (NCBI taxonomy): domain Eukaryota; class Phaeophyceae; order Ectocarpales; family Ectocarpaceae; genus Ectocarpus; species Ectocarpus siliculosus. The sequence goes on from FN649734.1 coordinate 3,897,383, forward strand.
AATCTGCAGGTAACGCTGTTGCTGCTGACCTTGGTGATCTCGTCCATATCGAGGCCCGTGTCGAGCGGGGACCGCGCGAGAGAGGAAGCCAGGGCACCCATGCTGGGTTGCGAGGTGGTGCCGGCCATGGCGTCCATTGCCGCGTCCACTGCATCCGCACCGGCCTGGAGTGTTTTGGGGTTGGGGTTTCACAGATGTGGACGTTGAGAGGGAAAATAGGAACGGCGACATGAGACCGACGCAACATTCGCAACAGCAGTAGTGACATAGGGGAGCATGTACGTCCAAAGGTGTACGGCAACACCGACACAAGATGGGCAGGGTTAAGGTACAGATAAGGTAGTCTACTTGTAGAGGAGCATGCGAGTCGAAGGGCAAACAGCAACGGCGACTTGCCCGACAGAAATATGAAACACAGCATCGTGGTAGAGACCGCCCGCAACCACGACGAGAGCAGGGAGGCCATCGCCGTACAGCTTGGGGTACCTTGACACGAAAGGGAACTATTGCCCCAAAACACCGGACACGGACAGCAGCCGGTGAAACCAAGGGGGGGCGGGATGGACAGGGAGGGGCCGTCTTGCCGCTTGGCAAGGCCAACAACAAAGAACGGCAAAAAATTGAAAAAAAAACTGCAGCGTACATCAATCCCCCCCCCCCCCCCCCCCCCCGGTGTTGTTATGTTGTTTGCCATCGGGGTTGGTTTTTCGTCGCTTGGCAGCGATGTTGTAAAACAAGTCGATCACTTCGTGAGCTCGGCAACCAGGTTACCGTTTTTTTTTGTTTTTTTTTTGGGGTAACCATGAATGGTGGTCGAGTAGATTATGTTGTGCGGGGTCGAGAACCCTCACTCCGCGCAAGGAGGATAATCGCACCACGTTGTGTTAAAATTGGTCAAGCACCCTCAAGGCAGTTACACAGCAGTGCTTACAACTGTCTCTGGAGTGAAAGCACCAGAAAATAAATTAAGCCATACGCAGCTGTCATCCGTACGCAAGGAAATAAGCACAAGATGCCGAACACCCTTAGCAGGATGCAGCGCACCCTTCATGCGACTCGTCCAATATCTCACGGCGCTTCGCGCTCGGTGATGTGAGAGCCTGGCCCGGTGAGAACCCGGCGTGCTCCGTCCCGGCTTTGTAGGGATGCGAGGTCAATGGTGTAACGACTACGGCATGCACGACTATGAGTACACCCCCCTCCCCAAAAAAAAACACAAACTCTTCATAGCCCTCCCCCATGCAATGTCGCACCTACAGCAGTGCAATACATTTTCGTTTTTACGGTACTCCCTCTTGTTCGTTGTTGCCTAGTCGCTTACGTTTGCGGCCGCGAGCATAGAGGCAACCCCGGTCCCCGCTGTGTCGTGCGTGTGCACGTGGATCGGCAGGTCCGGGAACTCCCGTCGAAGAGCCGACACCTGCCCCGACAAACAAGGCAAGCCGGGTGGGGAAGAGCAACGACAGTGGGGGTACAGTCAGCACGGCCAGACTCTTTAAATCACGGGTCGAGAAAGGAAACCAACTCTGGAGAAAACCTTACACGTAGCGATCTTTCGAACCGCAACCACCACTCCAGATGTGTAAACTAAACCAAAACAAGAACGTCGTGTAAGGAGGAACAGGACAGGGGAGTACAGCCAGACAGACGCTTCAATCATGGTCCAAACCGGAACCGACGCCGCTGGTACACCACTCTACTACCAGAACTCAACTCTTTGGAGGAGACTCCATGCGCAGGCAGATCTCTTCTCCACCCACAACCACCACTCTAGAAGTTTTCAGCAAAATTAACGCCCATGCTTGGAATAATCATAAGCAAACAGACACGGCAAGATGGAAGAAGCACGATTCATCATCAGCAGCGCCGGCGTTGCCAGGGACCTGGTACAGTTTCCGGCAGAGGGCCTTGCCATCCAGCGTCGTTCCGGTCGTCACACCCTTCACCCTTGCGGGCAAAAAAAAACAAAAAAACAGCACCGCCATTTCCCACCGCACACGACCCAAGCAACGCCCCCCCGCTCCCCCATCTCACACTACGGGTCCCCCAAGAGGGGCCCGCGCCTGCAGCTATAGACTGCCTCACCAGCACGGTGGCCGCCTCGGGCTTGAGAAGGCCTGCCATGTCCTTGATGGCCAGCACGTGGATGCCGAGCTCGGTGAGCTGCCTCGTGAAGTTGAGGTAGTAGTCCAGGTTGTACTGCTCGCTGAAAGGATGAGGATCAACGAGACGAAGCGAGAAGGGAAGAGAAGGGAACACGCACACAACGCCAACAAAAAAACAAAAACAACGTTAACCACGACCCCCTTGCTGCAGGGAGCACAAAAATAAATAAATTAATACTTCGTACAACAACCAGCGGAGGGGGACACATTTGACACACACAAAAAAACGACAATAGCAAGTGAACCGGCAAGACTTGCGCGTGATGGAGCACAACCACAATAAACTACAGCAGGCGACGCAGCAGAGGCACACAGCATTGACGTGAAGATGTCGACAAGCACGCACAAGAAACGGGGTGTATGCTAGTTCCTGCGTTTCGGTGCGTGGACCACAAACAAATAGAAATGGGGCTTGAAAAAGCAACCACCTACAGCACCTTTTCAACATTTTGAAGCCTGTCACAAAAACGCCACAAAAACAAGGAGAACACAGCAGTCGGAAGAGCCAGTTGTACAGCGCGCCAGAGCTCCATGAACTCCACCCAATGATGCCTTTTCTTTCCCGTTTGTACTACGAGGGCACGCCACCAGCACAGCCGCCCCAAAAAAAAATGATTCAACACAAAACAACGAGAAAGTATCACTATTCCAGAGAGAGGGCTCGTGGTAGGTATTTCTAGCACCGCGGCAGAGCGTCTTTTGACCCGGATCATCACCATCATCATCATCACCATCATCATCATCACCATCACCTGGTAGGGTCCAAGATGTCCCCGGTGTAGCACACGGCAGCCTCGACGATACCCCCCGCCGCCCCCACGGCGTCGATGCCCAGGCGCATGTTCTGCACGGCCCAAGCAACAGCAACGAAGAGCGCGGTCATTTCATTGCCCGGCCAGTCGGTGAGGCCGATGCCAACTCAGGAAGCGAAAGTAGGCATGCACACACCACAACGCGCCTCTTCGCGCATTCGTTGTCACGACCCACGAACGCCGGCGAAGACGTTTCGGCATGTTCACGAAATAAGCGACCAGCAGCGCTTTTCGTGCATCACCTGGTGCTGGGGGCTGCGGGCGATGACATCGCGACGGTGATCCAATGCGCGCACGCCGAACAACTACACGAAGGGCGTGGTACTAGTGACGACCCCCACTGCTGGGCTGAAACAACCCCTTGTGCATGAGAACCCCCAGGGTAGGGGAAACGTGTCTCAGCCACCCTTGGCCAAAGTAGGACAGAACGATTGGCCATCGGTGATGAATCGGTCCTGCGTCAAAACAATGATCCACCCTCTCGAGGCCGTGCGGCCAATTGTCTAACCACTACACCATGAACAACATGAGTATGCCCCCCCCCCCCCCTTCTGGCCCGCCCTCCGCCTTCACCTCTAGGTAGTTGAGGCTGTCGAACACGCGGAAGACGTCCATGCCGGCCTTCTGGGCCTCCTCGCAGAACCTGAACACCACGTTGTCCGGGTACGAGGTGTAGCCGACGGCGTTCGCCCCCCTCAGCAGCATCTGGAATGGGATGTCGGGCACCGCCTCCCTGATCTTCGCCAGACGGTCCCAGGGGCACTCCTAAAACAAAAAAAAGGAGTCGGTGACGAGAGAACAGCAGCAGGGCCGGGAAAAAAAAAAAAAGCTTGAGGAGCCGAGGGGCATCCATCCGCTTGTAAAAAGGCTGCCAGTCTACATCGCGTAGGGGGGAGGCCCGGCGTTTGTTTTTTTGCTTTTGAGACAACGAGGCAATGGGACCCATCCATTCGACAGCAGCAAACAATGCTGCTGTCCCTTCTCAACAGACCATCGCCAACAACAACGACCAACATAGAGCTTGCGCACTTACAGCCGGAGCAGCAACACGGCGTGACAGGCACAGACAGCCCCCCGGAATCCACGCCTTCGGGAGCAAAGGCAGGCCTATCTCTTTGAATCAACAAGTACCTCCCCCCCCCCCATCCAAAGGCCCACCACCAACAAGAACGATGTCCGAAAACAAGAAAACAAAAAAAAAACTCCGTCCAAAAAAACACCACCATCACACCGTACAACCCCCCCTTTACCTTGAGGAATCGCATCGACACGTCGAAGGTGGCCCCGCCCCAGCACTCGAGGCTGTAAGCCTTTCGGAGAGCGACCGAGGTGGCCGGGGCGACGTTGAGGAGGTCGATCGTCCGGACCCTGGTGGCCAGCAGCGACTGGTGGGCGTCCCTCCAGGTGGTGTCGGTGATCAGGAGACCCTCGTTGCTGCGGACCGCCTTTGCGAACGCCTCCGGCCCGTCCTAAAAAAAAAAAAAAAAGAAACAAGAAAAAAACGCAAGACAGTAGTGGTACGTACGTGCAGCAGTCAGTCAGTGGTGGATCCGTTACCAGAGGGCGCCGTCCAAAAAAACAAACAGAAAACGTCATAAAACAAACAAAAAACGCCAGAAAAAAAGACAGACGTATCGTAAAGTCGTGGTGGCTCCGCCACAAGATGGCACCGTCCTGAAGACAACAAAAAAAACCTTCAAGTACAGAGAGACAAAGCGTTACGTACGTACTGCAGTCGTGGTTCCGTTTGAAGAGGGCACCGTCCGAAAAAATAAAAAACGTTCGTAAGACAGCTGCCTTACGTACAGCAGTCGTGGATCCGCTATGAGAGGGTACGTGCTGCAAGCGAATAGGGTTGCTCCGACATAATAGGGTCGAGGGCCGTTGTCGCACCACCCTCTCACAGCGGAGTCGCGGCTGCAGCTCGAAAGCAAAAAAAAAATGTTGTTTGATTTGGGTGGACTACGTGTCATTGCTCTGCACCAATCAGGGGGAAACCAAAAGCAAAAACCTGGTACGGCAGCATGCACACTTTAACTAATACGAAAAACCGGTAGATGCCCCCCAGCAGAATGATGCGAAGTTGGAAAAAACGTTAACATCGTGTTTCGTCAAAAGACACAACACGCACCTTGACGTAGATGTCGCGCAGGCTGGGCTCGGTCTTCTTGGGCATGTCGGTCATGGGGTCAAGGGCGGGCACGGTGGGGTCGACGATGGCCGGCTCGCCTCCAACGGCTCCGAGGGAGGGGTCGGGACCGTTCACGATCACGTCCGCGATGTACTTGAGCATTTTTGGCCACTTGAGAGAGAGAGAGAGGGGGGGGGGGGGGGGCACGAGGATAGCGGTTTTACGAGTTTCATCGTGTAGTCCTGCACACGACCGCTGAAGAAGCCAACTAATTTGCCGGGAACCTATCGACGATGAATCGGCAAACAATCCCGCCACACAACGGAGCGGACCTCTCTCGGTGTCGCACGAAAGACAAAACAGAAACACGAGTCGTCGATTCAGGGGGCCGCCGACACAAACATACAGCAGTTTTGTCAAGAACCAAGAGCCGTGTGCATAGGTGCTGGTAAGTCTACAACAAGACAATGCATTCATTCTTCAGCATATCGCCTCGCCAAAATATTAAATACACCTCAAGGGGGGCGGGACGACCGGGCATCGAAATACGTCCACACGACTAACGCGGCCTATTTGCTGGCGGTTCGAGACGCGGCGTAATTATTACCGGTTGGAGACGCGCATGGGCGCGAGGAGGTGCGGGTTCTCGCCGATGAAGGAAGTGTTGACAGTCCCGTCCACGAAGTCGGGGTGCTTGAGGACGTTGAGGAGGAACGGCTGAGTCCGTCGTTATTCGGTGAGGGGTTTCGACAAAAAAGACAGAGGGAGGGAGGGACAGAGAACCGAAAAACGGCGCAGGTTGCAGGGAGCGCGTTACTGGCTGCTGTGGGCGGCGATGGTAACATATATATGGGTAGATGGAAGACAAAAATGGACCAGTCACATCGGAGAGGTGCAACGGCAACGGGCGGATGAAGAACACAAAGAGGCTACGCATGCGGCCGCAGTAGCGCAGCAGCAGCAAAAAATTGTGCAAGTTCCAAGCGTCTACTTGTATAAGGTTAAGGCTGTACCGGGGTTCAGTCCTCCGATTATTAGTGAGCCTAAACATACCCTCACGCCCCGTCCGTGTAGCCAGGGCACCGAACACCCAGCTAGCGTCGTCCCCGTGCCAGCAGGCAGCGGAACAGCTTCCGCACCCACCACCTCTCGTGTCTTTATCAAACGTGCCTCGAATAGATGCCCTACATGTTAAATTTTTTTGTGTCCTGGCTCCAACCCTCACCTTGTTAAGGGTGACGCCTCTGACTCGCATCTCGTCAAGGGCACGGGTAAGCTTCGACGCACAGTCCTGATATTCAAGTGAAAAATCACCACACGGCATCGAGGCAGCATCATCACAAAGGTGTGCAACGGGGATAAGCGCAGGCGGGCGGAGGGGAAAAGGCGTGCGACAAAAAAGAGGTCAAGATGACCGATGCTACCACGTGCACCAAAAGCGATAGAAACAGCCGCAGCCGCAGCCGCAGCACCAGCAGCACGCCCCGCGCCGTTCAATTGCCAGCGGCGGCACCACCACCAAAGCCAAAACAAAGAACACAACCCTACCACTATTACTATTACAGCAGCCCCAACCTCAACACCCAGCGGCGACGATTTTTGTTCGAAAACAACTACTTCTACTTCTTAGGTATAATACAACAACAAACACCAGCAGCTTCGACAACAACAACTACAACAACAAACACCAGCAGCAGCTACAACAATAACAACGACAAACAACCGCAGCAGCTAAGTACAACAACAACAACAACAACAACAACAACACCAGCAGCAGCTTCGACAACAACTACTACAACAACAAACACCAGCAGCAGCAGCAGCAGCTACAACAACTACAACAACAAACAACCACGACAAAGAGCAACAGCAGCTTCGACGACGACGACGACAACAACCACTGCCGTAGAGCACCAAAACCAAAACATCAGCAAGAAATAGCACTTCCACCGACGCCATCGACACGAGCACCACCCCAGACAACGACGACGACAACAGCAACAGCAACAGCAACAGCAACATCAACAACTACCCACCCTTCGAGTGGGAGCGCTCGCCGTGATCTTCATCAGCAGGGAGTCGTAGTGCGGGCTGATGTTGGCCCCCTGGAACCCGGGTCCGTCGTCGATGCGGATGCCCATGCCTCCGGGGGAGCGGAAAACCTCGATCAGACCCGTGTCGGGCTTAAAGTCCTGCTCCGGATAACGCCCCCAACGGCAACAGCATGGATGGGGCAGCGATTAATAAACAAGTAAATACAACGAGAATAAAAAAAATGATACAACAACACGACAAGGGCAGGGCGTTAGAGTTTGACCACTCCCATCCGCACTCCTATCCGCAGCAGCAGCAATAACCATAATCGGGGGGGGGGGGGGGGGGAAGGCTCGGTCAAGCAAGCGCGCTTGGGACTTTCCCAACGGTATAGTGGATTTCCTCTCCTTCTCTCACGCCGATCGAGCGTACGGCAAGCATCTACTAGTTCAAACTAATAGATCGGACCGGTTCGCAAGGGGCGATTCACAGCACACGGACCGGTTCACAGTTTACAAGGAACGATCCACGGCACACGGGATGGAACGCGCCTGGGAAGGGTCCTCGGTGGTGACCCGGCACTGCATGGCGACCCCGCCAACCTTCACGTTCTCCTGGACCAGGCCTAGGTCCTTCAGGGTGGCCCCCGCGGCGATGCGGATCTGGGTCTGGACGAGGTCCACTTGGGTCACCTGCATCACGACAACCAACACAACAACCATACGCACACAAAAAAAAGTTATGAATGATAAAAAAAAAGGGTCCGGTGAGGGTGGGTCACCACAAACCACCCAAGCAAGGTTTCGAACCTTGTTCTTGATGCTCTAATCTCCAGGGGTATGACAACGGAGGTGGATATCTTTTGCAAGTACTATACTTCTTTGCAAGTACAAGAAAAATCGATGGGCGTGCCTTATCACAAACCATCTTTTTGTTGTTGTTCTGTGCGAGGAAAAATCGATGTGTGTGCGTGTTAACGTTACAAACCGTCCAGAGAAGGTCCCCAAAACTTCCTCCCAAATAGTGACCTGCATCGTGAAAAAAAAAATTCGGTGGCGAACACAACTCATTCTCCTGTCACCGAAACTGACCTGTTCCGTGACCGTGTGCTCCACCTGGATGCGAGGGTTCACCTCGATGAAGTAGTGCCTGTTGGTCACATTTTCAGTTTCACCAACGACCAAGGGGGGTAGGGCGTGACAAAAATTAGCATAAAGGGGACGAGGGGACGAGGGGACGGGGGGGGACGGGGGGGGGGTCAGGAGAGAGAGAGAGAGAAAGAGAGAGGGAGAGAGAGGGAGAGAAAGAGAGAGAGAGAGAGAAAGAGAGAGAGAGAGAAAAAGAGAGAGAGAAAGAGCTCGCGGCACTAAAGGGCAAGGCCCTCCACGACGAAACCTCACAGCCACCCCACCTCCTGCTTAGTCGAAAGAATGCCCCGGGCCAGGCTGCTGCTGCAGTACAGCATTCGAGCCCATGGATCAAACCGAGCCCCCCCCCCCCCCCGGGGGGTC
>FN649734.1:3913115-3925263 GCA_000310025.1 Ectocarpus siliculosus
CCAAGGGTTTGGTGGAGGGGGGAACGACCGTTCCCTTTGGGGGGTGGGGGGGTAGGATCCCCAAAATGCCCCAGGGGAAAAGGGGAAAACCGGAGAATAGTTCCGGGAAAAGGGGCCCCCCGGGAAGGCGGGGGGGAAAAATTGTGGGGATTAAAACGGGGGTGAAAATAGTCGGTTTTGTGCCCTCGGGGGGTTTGGCCCCCCCGGGGGTCCCCTCGTTTTGTTTTTCCGGGTTCCGGGGGGCCCCCATGCCAGAAAAATTCCGCCACCCTTCCCTCCCCTTTTTAATAAGGGGGGGTTCAGAGGGCTTTCGCCTCTGGGGTCAAACTGGGGAAGGGGGGTCAAGGTTTTAAGGACTCCGGGCAGCCCCGCCCAGGGGTCCCCCCCCCCCCCCCCCCCCCCTCGTTTGGTAACCACGGATGCCCAATCACTCCATGGCATATCTGGCCTGGCACACAAAAAACCAAAGTATGATGATCAGCTTCTGGTTCATCCTCGTAAAACTGTAGCCTGGACCGGCGAATCGATCCGTCCCGATAGCGACGCGAGGTCAATGGTCTAATGACGACAGCGGCATGCGTGTATCCCCTCTAGACTACGGCATGCGTTCATATGAGTACCCCCCTTCCCCCCCCCCAAGGGAGAACTCACTTCGACATCGAGGTAAGCGCCGACAGGGCTCTTGTCTTGCCCCACGAGGAAAGCCTGATCAGCCTTGTACCTGCCGGAGGGGCGTGTGAGCTACACAGGTCAGTTCGCGGTTTTTCAAATATCTTGGTAGCTTTTTACAATCACAGCTGAAGGACTAATGCCACAGGTCCAACGCTGCAGCGTTTGCAACGGGTGGCAGAAAAAAACGGCTTGACACTGGGTTTGTTTCTCCAGCTGGTGCTACATCGTCAAAAGAGCAAGCGCTCATTGAACACATGTGGGGTGGGGTTTGTTCGGTCATCGAGGATGTCTTAGCGGGGGCTTTGTTAACCGGGAGACGATCGAAGACAAGATTAACATTGGGAACGCACAAATTTTCCACCCGCCGATGAGTTGACGTTATGTTGGCGTCACCTGGGCCGAACACGATTGGCGCACTAAACAGAAGCCGCATGGCAAAAACCGATGTTTCGCCCACTGCCCGCTGCTGGGAAACTAGCTGCATTGTAATGATTTCTCGAGAGATAGATTCATTTTTTTCGTACAAGCAAATGTACCTATGAGTCGCTGTGGAAGTGGCTTTCACAAAAATGTTGGATTTATGTAGCAACGCGAACGACGGGAGAGCAGCAGTGGTAGAGCAAGACAAAAGCACGGGTGAAAAAACAAGGGTTTCCCTGCTTGCTGATGCCACTGCTGTACAGCATTTAGCGTTCGTGTGAATGGTGCGTCTGCGCTGATTTGAGCTTAAGGCTTCTCTGTGGTGCAACATGGTCGATCGCCAAAAGCCCCTTTTTCGTGACCACCACCAACTCCTGACAGCGGTTCCGCCGCATCTGCGGTGTGCCGAACCTCGATTCGGCATCTGGGTTGTGCAAGGGAGTACAGGTACAGGGGTACATGCTTGTAGTCAAACATACACACGACAGAAGCACATTTTTACCGGACACCTACCTGTGGATGGGGATGGATTTGCCGCAATCTGCAGAACAAGAAGAAAACACGACTGGTGTGTGTATACTACTGCTGTAAGGTCCTCGGCACGGGGTGCCTGCCCCCTTCGGATGCGCACTATCAGCATCGAAAACAGGCCCCCGACACTTTCATTTTTTTTTTTCGTTCATCATTTTTTGACATCAGCGCTCACAGCATTTCTGGCGGATAGGAGCGCTCCAATCCGATCCATCCGTGGTCACACAGACACTGGGCGAAGCATATATACGACTTAATGAGTTGGAAAAAGCTCTGAGGGACAAGAAACCGAGCCAGCATGCAAGGCTCGTGTGGTGATCACGTGTACACGTTTTAGGGCGGGCTTCACGCGCCAGAGGAGGCAGGTGTTGCACCGCATGATAACCAAGTCAACCCACCCACCAAAAACGATTGGTGGACTGCGAAGTTTTCGATCGCCGCCTCTCGAGTACCACACAACTTGCACAAGGGATGTCCTGAGTATTGCTCAAACACACCCCACGATTGTCGTAAGAGAGGTAGACTACTTGTATGGTTGTAACTTGTGGTATGTTGTAGAACACTACGTGGTCGCTCTTGTTATTTCCAAGGCAACGTGGATCACGGTTTGCTGCCAGCAGCAGTCGGAGGCATGAAAAGAGAGAGAGAGAGGGAGAGGAAGAGAGGTGATCGGTTGCCGCAATGGCCAGAGCGGAATGGGGGTAAGCCTCTCCAGTCAAAGCCAGATCCCACAACACAGCAGCAGGATCTCGCATGGTAGGCGGAGGGGGGGGGGGGGGGCAAGCATGCTACGGACGTCGATTGTCGATTGATGATGATGGGAAGCGGATCGCAGCAGCAGCAGCAGCAGCTGCCGCATAGCTATATCCCAAGCACCAAGCGTCGGATTCACTGCAACTACGCCAACTGGAGACAGACACGACCGCCTTCCTGAGTCTGCTGTCGCCCCGAGGTCCGAACCCGTCTCTGAGTTACGCACAGGCGCTGGAAGAGCGTGCAGCTGCTGCTGCTGCTGTGCGCATGAGAGCCGCTTCACGCGCATATTTCATCACCCCTCTCAGTCTGTTTATATAGATGCTGCCGCGCCAAACCATCCGGCACATGCATTGTCGTGTGGTTGAGCAGGGGAAAGAGACAGGACGCACGCCCGACGCTGGAGCGTGCCACAGAGCAGAGCTCACAGGGCGGGCGCCTGCAGCATGCTCCACTGGAGCACATGCACGCAGGGCCAAAAACATGTTCGCTGTAGACGGAGTTGAACTTGAGTTGCGAAAACAAGCACCACACACACAAGAACGCGCCCCACACCTGTGCTGCGTGAACCGGTCCTCCTTGCTGAAGATTCCCACCGTCCTGAGCCCGAGCTCGTTGCCCGCCCGCATGATCCTCACGGCGATCTCCCCTCTGTTCGCCGCCAAAACGGATTTGAAAGGCATCTCAAACCCGCTGCCATCGCCGGCCGTTTGCTTGGCCTTGGTGCCCAGCAAGGCTCGGCTGCTCCTCGCGGCCGCCGCCGCCGCCGGCGCCACGGCAGGCCGGCGGAGCGCCAGCCTCCCTCCCGGGGAGAGGAGGGCCATCCCTGCTCGAAGTTGCATGGCTAGCTACGGCCGCACACACGCGAGGTTTCTCTTTTCGCCTGCTGGTGTTCTGTGTGTTGTGCACTTGAACAGAGAGATAGATGCCTCTGATCTCTGATCCTCTGATGGTGACGCTCCTGGGCGGACCATGAAAACGCGGCGGAATAGGCGAGTGGGGGGTTCGCGGAAAGGAATATGAATGAAAATGATATGGACGTTGTCTCCACCAGTTGGTCTGCTCTGCGTGTTTCTCTTGTAATGAGTGTAGTCTTCCGGGATCTTCGACAAAACAAAGACGCTGTCAGTTGGGAAGTGGAGAGAGAGAGAAAGGGGTGGAGCTGTGATACGCCCTCGAGCTTGGCGTTCCCCGTTACAGCAGGCAACCTGAAGCGTTTCATATTGTTTTAGCCCCCCGTTTTTTTTCAGTCGAGACCACGTTGGGCTTCGCGGGGGACTAAAGTTGACCTTCGACCACTGATTCGCTGATACAGCAGCAGTCTTATTAGTGCAACTCGTGTTTACCCTTTGCTAATGCATTATGTTCGCTTCCCAGCTCCTGTTGTCCATCTCAGACAAAAAAAAAACTATTTTCCCCACCCCCGGTCCCCGCCCTGCCTGCGGGCAAACCAGAGGTTTCCGCGACAGGAAGCATATCTTTCGAGCACCGCACGCCAAACAACATCCCTCACACAGCATCCCTTGCAACAGCCTCGAATGTTGAATTCAGCATGCCGGGAAGATCATCAGGGAGAGAAAACAGGCAAGCTGTCAACCCAATCCACTGCAAAAACTAATTCTGCTGCTTGCTGCTGTGTAGCGCTAATGCCTGTTGCGCTGGGCATGAGACGCGAGCCAAAACAGACGCGATCCAATCCCGACATGCCCACAGCTTGGGGCCTGTTCAAACCATTGCTAGACTTTCTCTCTCCCGCTGTATTCTCCGCGCACGGACAGGAGCGCCCAAGATTGGCGCTCATCAGGGCGTGGAGATGATGGTCGGCGCGGAGGACGTGAGGGAAGAGGGCGCAGTGGACGCGACATGGGGGGGAGGGGCGGCGGGTGGCGACACACCAACAATCTCAATCTTCACGTCTTTGTGAGCCGTGATAGGGAACCGCGCAATCAGCACGACATGCGCGCGTTCGTGATGTCGGCGCGCTTGCACTCCACCGCCGGAAAGCTTTCTGAGGTAACGTGCACACGTACAGACTGCCTAGGCCTGATCCCTACATATTGCATAGGTCTGCACGACGCCCACTCGCCCGCTCCATACACCAATTCTTTTGTTCTTTTTATGAATTGAGCAATCGAGCCAGCGCGCCCACCAGACACGCCGCACGTCGGTTACGCACGTTTGATTGCCACCGTTATCAACCCCCGCCCCCCCTGTGCTCACAGAAGAGTAACCCAAAGCTGAGGCTGGCGCAGCAACGTAAATAAATCCAGCTTTGCATCATTCACTTCGTGAAAATGGAGTCCGGGGAGTATGGAGGGGAGCTTGATGAGAAGGAATACCGGCTCTTTTCCAACACTGCTGCAGTTTACTTAATCAAGAGAGCCAGTTCGGACATAGAGTTCTCGCCTCTTCCTCGGTACATGTGTATCGATTGGTAGAAAAGATAGAGGCAATTTGCCGCGGTCCACCTCAGATTGGCGTGTTGCATGCCCCCGGCCTACCTTGTGGTGACGTCGCAAACCCCGCTAGGATATTTTTGCACCAAATGAGAAAGCGGGCGGGTCACACTACATGTTGTTTCATGAGAAGAGCGTAATGAAAACGGTATAAATGTCAACGGTTTTTTTTTGGCAGCAAGAAGAACAGCTGGCCCCGGAAACAAACAGCTGGACATTATTCTCTTGTTTGGACAGAAGGACCATAAGATATCCATAAACTTCAACCAACCAATTTCGAAACGAAGAAGCCTGGTCTGGTGAGAAGGACGCCGATCTTTTTTGTGTGTTGTTTCATGCACCATCGCCGCGGGCAGGCAATCTCGTGGCTTGGAGACACTTCACAGTTTGGTGTCAGCAGGGTGATGGACATCTGCCGGGCGAGCTCGACGACCCTGGACGTGGACGCTGGTCCTATTCCTAGCCGTGTATCATTCCAGGTATTGGGCATCACAGGGGTTTATTCCTCCTGGTGTGTAATTTAGGAGAGAAATACCAAACTTTTTCACTGTTATTTTTTTCTCTTTTTTCTCTCTTTTTTCTCTCTTTTTCTGTGCCAGATGGCCTTGTCTCTGCTCGCGTTGTGAAGTACCAAGATTGAACAAAGGGGGTGTACCTCTTTCTCTCCGGCCCATGATAGATAGTGACTGCTAGTCTCAGTTGATACCTCGCATAGCGCGAAGAGGGAGTGGAGGATTCCAGAATATCTGTCGTTGATTTCTATTGACTTGCGGACCCCTCGGGCCAGTTTATTTGAGTGTACCTTTTTAGGGTAAGTTAACCTGTGACCACGGGAATCGACCGCGTCGAGTGTTGGATCAGTACGGACATACGAAGGTACTGGGTAGAGAGAGATCGGAACGGTTTTTAATGTGAAGACAACAACAACAACAACAACAACAACAACAACTGTTGGCGAAAGTGTGGTGGAATGGCGGCAATACACTAATAAGACCATCTGCGTGTGTAGGGAGCACGGATGCATGTTACATATCATGTTCATAAACTTCTATGATTGAATAAAGTGAACTTTGTTTCTGTGTGACCGTATTGGTGCTACTGTAGAATATTGAAGACCTACAGAACGCTAACAACCACGTTGGAAGCACCACCCTGTCAGATCCATCTGTAGCTACAGATATTTTCAATGCCCGCGAAGGCGACACTTTAACGCACATCGTTTTCAACGTGTCCCTGCATTCTTCCCGGTGGAACCAGCGCGTCTTTTTACCGCTGATCGATCTGGCGACATCGACGGAGTTCAAAAACAGCCCCCTGCGTAGCGAGGTATGTGTGCATCCATCCGATTGTATCCAGTTTCATTCTGGCTGTGATTTGTCGACGCCGTTTGCACTACGATAGTGAACATACTTGGGGTTACTCGATACTTCCGGGCAATGGTTTGACTTCATAATGAAAAGGGGACATTTCTTTCCCATCACCACCGCTCCCGCAATATATTGGAGGGAAGACTATTGTCTAACTCGCGCTTCCCCCGGTCCTACACTCTTCCTCCTGGTGGGGACGTACGTACATCTTTACGTGCCCTCCGAAGACGAATGTTCTGTTCTCTACGCTATACAAGCTGGACCAGGCGGACGGGCTGTGGCCTAGGGTGTTCGATGAGCTTTCGAAGGTGCGAAATGAAACGAACCTATTCTAGAGTTACAATGGAATCGCGTGTCAAAAGCAATGTGTGGAAGTTGAATACGGGCCGTACCAGAATTTCGATTGACTGAAAGGCGGGGGGGGAGGGTCTTCGTCCGGCAGTCCCATAGAAATGTAAGGAGTTTCTAGCGGGTAACGTGCTCTGCTGGTTAACCGCAGGGAGTTACTTCTACGCAGTCGCTAAGAGTAGCTCCTCCCTCGCACCATCTGTCGCCCTTCACGTTTGTCCGATTCACTCCTACTACTACCGGTGGTGGCGTTGCTCCTGATTCTCATGGAAAATATTTTCAAGCTCACAACACGCGGTTCCGTCCGAGACTTGAGCTACACGGCCTTCCATCGCGACCGCGATAAGCAGATCAGCGGCGTGTGGGAGCCGGTGACGTGGGTGGATGTGGTTCTGCCCATCGCAAGGTATGCCTCACTCGTAGCACACGTGGTAAAGGACTTCTCGACGTCGACTGACATGCATGCTCTGACACATCCCAGCAATCATACTGTGTATCCTGAGGATGGAGGGAAGTCGCCGAGCGAATCTTAGGGAGAAAATCTTGGGATGGCTGAGCACGTTATGACCATATAGTTCACGTGAATTTCCAAGTCACCACACAGTAATGACACTAACCCGGGGACGCGACCTGCTTTTGCTTATCCTCAAAATTCATTCCGGGATATGTTCACTGGGGAGTGAGGTTTCGTCGTTGTGGCACGAACATATGTACGGCGTGTGCGTTGAAATCCTCAGGTTCATGGTTGAGGTGACGAAGCGGTTCCGCGACGCTGTTCTGCTCGACACTGCGTTTCAGAAGGCAGCGACGGAAACTCTGCCCAAACTGATAGCAGCGTGGAAGGTGAATTGCGTATGCCAGCGATTTTCGGGTTGGATGTGCGGAAGCTGTCAGGGACTTGTCATGGCATGTCGCGCCCTCTCGAAGAAGGAAAATATCCCACACAGCAGCCGGCGTTGTGTCCAACACGTTGGCGACTCCGTTTCTCATTCTCCACGCGTGAGATCAGGGTGGCGGGAGATGGTAATTTGTCATGGACATCAACATGTTCTTCGTGGTACAACTGGCTGCAGCACAGCCGCTGAATTAGTAATTGTTTCGTTTGTGGCTCAGAACCAGTGCATCTGATAATATCAGATCGGCAATACTGAACCATCGTTGCTAGGAGTGGCAAACCCGTCCCAACCGAACCTCCGACAGAGCAGATATGAAGCGCGGCCCGCGTGCTGAAGATGATAATGACGTCGCTGCGGTGCCCCTGCCCTGCGCACACGTCGGCGCTAACCTATTGTGCACCGCCACCGTCGTCTCGACCCCGTTCATGCACTACCGCAACAAAACGCCTGCGGGTCTCGTTCGACCCTCGGCCTTTCGCCGCCGGCTGTTTCACTTGCTCCATTGTCAAGACCGCGGGAGGACGTGGCGGAGACCCACCGCCTTCTCGGACCCAGCTGCTAGAGGTCGACGACGCGATGGCAAACCTCGACAGGTCAGGATTCCCGTGGCGAAGCCTGACCTCGCGACAAGTTGGTGTTTCGTTCCAGGCAGAATAAGCGCAGTTGCCCATGATTCTAAAAAGAAGCAGCATCTGGCGGCCACAGCTACTTTGCCCCTACTTTGTGTTCCTTGGGGTTGTTCGTCACTTTGCACGTGCCCACGGTACGTTTCTCAGGCGAGCGATTGTCCGCGGCTGCTGCCGTCCATTCACGAAAGGGCATACCACGCCCTACCGCCGATATGCCCCTGTTGCTACACTGTTTTCGTCATCGTCGTCGTCGTACTGTACTGGTACTGAAGCAGTATTTTTTTCTTTTTCCTGCTTTCTTGAGCCCTACCTTTTGAACACGTCGCATCCTCTGCTGTTGTTGTTCGTTCGTGCCATTTCTGCCGCCGCCTTTCTCCTCCCCTGCCCCCCTCAGGGTGATGGGTGCGACGCTGCAGATCCTCCGGGCGTCCGAGGTAGCCAGGGCCGAGCGAGAGAACGAAAAGCTAGGCCGCAACGCTCGCTCGGAACTGTTCAACCTGTCCGATTCTCAGGTGCAGCCGATGACACGTACATTGTGCCTCAGAACCCACGGGTTTTCGTGATCATCCTCGGAAATCAGACAAAGGGCCAAGCAGTTCTCAATATTCTTGTATGGTAGTAGTCTCTTCGGGTGATGGTGAGCTAATCTTCTATTCGTTCCCTGTGTGTTAACCTGTTGGTTTTCTAGGTGTCATTGAATTCCCTCGGATTGCGCAAGCTTGCGTGACAACTGCCATCACCACGTTGTGCGCTTTCGCCTTACCTGCTCTTGTATTCTTCGACGCCAGGGACAGACAGAGGGCGCGACGTACGATGGTCCTGGCGTTTTCAGCAGGCTCCAAGTCAAGTAAGGATCAAACATATTTGTAAGGTAGACCAATGAGCTGGGTGCAACAACTATCGGCGCTCTGCCCGAAGCACCAAACGTTTCCTGACGGTCTGATATTCCTCCGAGCAGGTCATTGCGTCAACGGGAACTCACATGAGCATATTGGAATCGAATGCCCTATTCCAGGACAAAAACCGCACCCAGCACTTTCATAAAGCTAATGCCAACATGGGGTGTGCCGTTGCACAACAACGCCGCCTTCTGTATTTTCGCAGGCGGCACGACAACGACGCGGAGAGGATCTCCGAGATCTCCGTCGCGCCTACCGCCGGGGAGATCCTTTGTGAGAGGCCTCCCTACGTGCCCCGCAATGCGCCCTCCACGTGGGATGGGATGAATCACCTAAAGGTCCGTTAGATAACTTATTGGTTTCGGAGTAGGAACTGCTGCGCCATGTCACCTCTGCCGACTTTCAAGTCAAAGCCTAGAAATCCGTGGGGTAAACGTTTCCTGTACCAACGCCCACCTTGCCCATGTACGCCCCTCCACGCAACCCATTCGTTCGTGTAAAGCCTCTCGCGCCAGACTCTCCAGCCCCGGTGTTGGACACGCACTTCCGCCTCCTCCGGCAGGACTTCGTCGAGCCTTTGCGCGAGGCAGTGCTGGGCTACCGCAGGGAGCAGCTCAAGGCGCAAGACGTGGGTTTCTTGCCGAACCGAAGATCTCTAGAATGAGTTGCCGGTGGCACTGTTGAGATCGTGGTAGAGGCGCCCCTGCCTATCCTTGAGAAGTACCACGACCTAGCAGCATGCCTTATCTGGGGAATACGTAGTCTGGGGCCGAGCGATGCGAAAATTAGTTGGAAAAAAATGACGCAAGAGTTGGGGGTGGCGTGGTAAGGTGAAAACTGCGTTAGAGTCTTGGGGGGTGGTTATGTCAAAACCTCTCAAGGGCATATCACAGGGATGCATTGATGGCCATTCCTCACGGTCGAATGTCGTGACGATTTACATCTTTTCAGAACAGAGTCGGCGGCGGGGTCGGCGGCGGGCGTGGAGGCGTTTTCAAGGCCCAGACAGAGGGCGGGAGGTCCTTCCTGAACCTGTTCGTCTTCAAGAACGTTCGGGTCGCCGGCATCTCAGGTGTCAGAGAGCGAATGCGGCAGGCAATCGTGTACATTGTATCCGTGATATTCCTTGCAGCTGTCTGAGTTGCATCGAACAACAAGCAGAAAGGGGTTGGATACAATATTTATCCGATTGATAGGGCCGTTTGTTTTGCCGTGCACGCCTGTTTCGATTCCCCCTTGCGGGGTGCTCTGTTGGCGGGTGCGCTGGGTAGAGGCCCCTTTTCCTCTTTCCGGCGCGTGCGAAACCGTGAGGTAACGACGTCGCGAGAGAATGACGTTTACTCGCTAGGGGCTCAAAATCCTGGATGTGGTTTACGCCGAGTTAGAGCTGTCACTGGTTTCCCTATTGTGGACCCGAAGTCGGATACGACAAGCACCGGTGGAGGGATGACAAAGCGTGTGAATGTCAGTTTCTGTTCGTTTGAACGCTTCAATTTGATGGCGGGTTGGCAACGTTTACGCCCAACCTGATCGAGCTCTGAACGACGGGATATCAGGCGCACCAACTGCTGTACGAAGGGTGTTTCGATGTTGAGGCTGACCCTCTCGGTTTTCGTCCGTTTCGTGACACAGCAGTTGCTTTCTTTCCCTTTCGCTTGATCTCGCCGCGGCAGGGACAACATACGGAGGAGTGAACGTGTCTCTGGAGTTCGACAAGCCGGATGCGGTGATGAACATGTCGCAGACCAAGCAGAGAGACCACTGGGAGAAGTCTGGTCGACTCGCCGTCGGTGAGACAATGACATACCCTGCTCTCAGTCTTGCTTTAACGGGGGGGTGAGGGGATCGATGCCCGATATCAGATAGCTAGGCGAGGAATAGTCGGGCTGGACGGCATCCTCCCGGTTCCCTTCGCGTTGTGAGCGTTGATCGAGAGGCACCAAACACACATAGAAATGAAAAATGTAAATAAATTTGACTGGCTAGGGGACAATTTGCTGGCTTCTGTATTAACGCGGCATGTTATGGCTGTTCATTCTGGTATCCGTGGTGATTTTTCGGCGAGTCTCACACCATCGCATTGCTACCCTTTTCCGCCTCTATCTTGATTATTGTCCTCATCGCCCCTGTCCCGCCCCCACTCTTTCACCCGCCCCACGCGTCAAACGTTTCGATGACGGCGCCCTCGCCAAATACAGCCAACATGGTGGTGATCTGCGAGGCCCATGTTACGGCTGCCGACGACACTGCGAACGAGGGTGATTCCTCCCCTCCCCTGCTTGTTTTCGCCGTCATCTCGGTGAGTCAGGCCTTCCGAGGACGTTTAGGCACCCTCCAGCAGTTTCGTAGCTCTGGGTGCCGCCGGGCTAAATAGAGCGTCAATCCCGATCGACAGGTGCAACCTATTGTAGTTGGTGAATCTTGAAACCGCACCAACTCGGTGATGGAAGACACTCGGTTGTTGTCGAAATTTTGGATACTCGCCCACGGCTGTCGTACGTCATGGCCCTGCATGCCCGTCGTCCAATCGCTTGCTCACGGTCAGCGTGCGACCTGCCGACACACAGCTATTCGCTCTCCAATTCTCCCTACCCCCACCCGAACGCCTTCCCCCCCGGTGTTTGCCGTCGGGGTTGGGTTTTCATCCCTTGGCAACGACGTTGTACAACAAGCCGATCACTTCGTGAGCTCGGCAGCCAGGTTACCATTATTTTTTTTTTGCGGAAGCCATGATGGTGGTCGAGTAGATACATGTTGTGCGGGGTCGAGGACCCTCACTCACCGCAAAGGAGATGATCGCACCACGTTGTGTCAAAATGGTCAAGCAACCCCGATGCGGCGACACAATGTTTATGACTGTCTCTGGAAGTGAAAGCACAAGAAATTAAGTCATTCGCAGCTGTCATCCGTACGCAAGGAAGGAAGCACAAGATGCAGAACACCCTTAGCAGGATGCAATGCGACTCGCCAAATACCTCACGGCGCTTCGCGCTTGGTGATGTGAGAGCCTGGTCCAGCGAGAACCCGGCATGCTCCGTCCCGGCTTTGTAGGGATGCGAGGTCAACGGTCTAACGACTACGGCATGCACGACTATGTGTACACCCCCCCCCCCCCCCCCCCCCCACCCCCTCACCTGGCACAAATTAAGCATACCACTTTACCGAACTGATTAACAA
>FN649734.1:3925363-3969349 GCA_000310025.1 Ectocarpus siliculosus
GTAAAGGTTTTAAGGATTCCGGCAGCCAGGATTTGGTTTACCCCCCCCCCCCCGCCCCCCCCGTCCGTTTGGAAAGGGACGGGTGGTCAATGGTCAAATGATTAAGGCAAGCAACAAAGGGGTACCCCCCTCGCCCCCCCCCCCCCGAACGCCACAGGAGCGAGACGTGAGGAAACTTTCGGGGCCGAGCCCCAGGGCGGAGATAGGCGTTTCCTTCGACACCAGCGCCGGCACGGTTGCGGCGTTGGAGAGCTTGCTCGATCTCGGTGGACGGACCTCTGACGGTGAGAACCAGCCAGCTGACCGTTTCAGGGGTACAGCTGCCTTCCTTCTGAGTCTTCGACCAGGGTACAGCAAAACGCGGGGCGAAGCCTGGTGGAAATACTTGCAGGCGTCGGCAATCTGCGGTCGACGAAATGGAATGTCTTCAGTGCCATCACATGTAGCCAGTGCCACACTGGACACTATCGCTCACAACCGCCAACTTCGACCTCCGCTTGAACATCGCTCTCCCCCCCTTGGCTCGATGCAGGCCGTCTTCTGATGTTACAGCCGTCAAACTCCTACTTCGCCTACAGGCCGATCCTGCAAGTCCTTAAGAGTCCGGTAAGGAGCGCTCGATAATGTCCTTCCCGTTTGTTGCAGCTTCGGAGAGGATCGAACGCGCTGAATATCACAAGAAAAACAACCACAACTAACAATATTGGAGTCACAGTCGGGCAATCGGTAGCGCGTCGACCAAGAAGGAGAACAAAGGAGCATCGGGGAGTGGGCCAGAGTTTGGCGTTCACGAGTCGCAGCACGTGTTTAGGGCGGGGGTAAAGAAACACCGAGGTGATGGTCCAACCCCGTCCGCTCTCGCATTATCCTCGATAGAACACTGCTGCTACAGATAGACCCACAGAGTTCGGTTTCGACTTGTGGTGTAGCCCTCGCGCGGCGGCAACACCGTTTCCATAAGATGCTCGCAGAAAGCACAAAAGTCACGCCCCGTACGTGTTTCCAATTCGAACTACGCACACACTTGGTGTTGTTGTGGCAACACGGTAGGCTTGTTTTCGTTTTCGGTTCAACCGGAGACTTGGCTCGTGAGTCCCGTGGATGACACAGTGTAGAAGGCCGCCAACGCATACCATACCGTTTCGCTTTCTACACGCACCCCTGTTGACGGCATTATTTCTACAAATACGTATGACGGGTTACGACATCGGAACAACATCAGGCGCGAGAGGTGCTTCCCTTCGCGGACACGCTGCTACCGCCCTCAGCCGCAGCCGCGGCTGGCGCCACAGCTCGAGAAGCTATCGAGCCAAAACCTCCGAGGTACCTTCTGCAAGGCAAGTGTACGTGGCGCTCATGCTGGCTTGACGTGACGTTCAACACCGCCCGAGACGGTTTGCTTTGAATCAAACAGCGAACCCATCTTATCTGGTCTGGTCGGTGTTTCGGGACAAGCCTACATCCTTGCATATTTCGCCAATCTTTCGCAGAATGAGATTCTCCTCTGCACGGGCGTACTACCATTTTCCTTCCCAGGGCGTGGACGTGACAAACAATTTCTCATCACATCGAGTTAAGATTGACACAGTCGCCGTGATGTCACCCGCCCACAACCAATCACCCCATTCTCCGCACCACAGATGGTGCATTGAGCATGAGTTGCCAACAAGGAGAAACTGCCTTGGGGTTGGAAGACCTCTCACCAAGCGAAGCCCTAACCCGACCCCCCACCCACACCCACCCCTCGGCCTTGTTTGCCATCGGGGTTTGGGTTTTCGTCGCTTGGTAACGACGTTGTAAAACAAGCCGCCCCCCCCGTTGTTTCCCATCGGGGTTGGGTTTTCGTCGCTTGGCAACGACGTTGTAAAACAAGCCACCCCCTCGGTGTTTGCCATCGGGATTGGGTTTTCGTCGCTTGGCAACGACGTTGTAAAACAAGCCAATTCACTTCGTGAACTTGGCAACCAGGTTACCGTTTTTTTTTACCTCTTTTTTTTTTTTGGCGGTAACCATAATGGTGGTCGAGTAGATCATGTTGTGCAGGGTGGAGAACCCTCACTCCGCGCAAGGGGGATGATCGCACCACGTTGTGTTAAAATGGTCAAGCATCCTCGAGGCAGTTACACAGTGCTTACAACTGTCTCTGGAAGTGAAAGCACCAGAAAATAATTTAAGCCATACGTAGCTGTCATCCGTACGCAAGGAAGTAAGCACAAGATGCCGAACACCCTTAGCAGGATGCAGCTCACCCTTCATGCGACTCGCCAAATACCTCACGGCGCTTCGCGCTTGGTGATGTGAGAGCCTGGTCCGGTGAGAACCCGGCGTGCTCCGTCCCGGCTTTGTAGGGATGCGAGGTCAATGGTCTAACGACTACGGCATGCACGACTATGAGTACCCCCCCCCCCCACCCACACCCACACCCCGTCACGTGCACAGTTGATGCATACGACTTGACGGATCTGATTAGCAGTCCAACGCGTGGGGGAAACGCCGAGGCATCCCTGGACGCCCTGAGGTCCGTCAGCATGCTCGATCGGGAACGGTTCCCCATGACCGAGCTGTTGGAACATACGACGCTTGACCAGGTATGGGACGAAACTCGCCTTCAGCGTCCGATTCATCGCCTTTTGTAGGCATCGACTGAACGGCTTCAACCCGGTGGCCTCAAACGCATTGATATTGGAACGTTGTCGGGCGCAATGGAACCCGAAATTTACCGTACCACAAGAACCGGATCACGGAATGGTGCGTTCCGTTTCCCTCTTTGGCCCACTGGGTTTCGAGCAATATGACGGATGGCGATTTATGAAGCCTTTGCTGGGTTGCAGGCAGTGATGCACACGCCTCTTCGTTGTGGCGAAATCAACGCAAGCGATCGTTGTTGTGGCTGCATCAACGGAGGAAGTGATCGCACCGGAAGCATGACATATTTTCCTGTGCCTGCCTGCCTTATCGTTCCGCGCAGGCTCAACTTGAGGCTCTTTGCGCGGCACTCTCCCACGAGGTGGCCCTCATCCAAGGACCCCCGGGGACCGGCAAGGTGCGACCGTGCGCTCGTCGCCCTCCCTCGCCGCCTTGCGCGTCGAGACCTACCCACCAGAGAATGGCGTTCTGCGAAGAGCTCATGAGGATCAACTTGTTCGTTCGTGTAGAACACTAACCGTATTCCTCATCTCCCGTCTTTCTCTTAACCTCCTCCTTTTCACTTTCGTCGCTTGCTCTTCCTACTGCCTCGCTTCTCTGCGTCTCTCCGAACCTTCCCCCTTGCTCCTGCTCGAAGACGTATGTCGGGGCGAAGGTTGTCCGGCTCCTGCTCACCAACAGACGCATGCTGGGTCACTGGACGGGCCCGATCATGTGCGTCTGCCTCACGAACCACGCCCTGGACCAGTTCCTGTGCGACCTCTTAGACGCCGGAGTCGACGGCATCGTTAGGTGATGATGCATCCCACCCGGTCGAGGAAACGATAAGAATGGCCACGTGTGTGGCAGGTGGGGTACGCTTGTTGATGCTCGTCCAGACGACGAGAATCGTGAAGGGTGGTTTTTATCGAGTGACCCGTTTTCGCGCATTCCGTGACGACGAGAGCGTGGTGGGTGGTTTTCGTCGAGTGACCCGTTTTCGTGCATTCTGTGCACAATCAGCCTTCTTTGTGTTGTCCCCTGGTCTTAACAAGTAGAATCAATAGTACTCGTGTTTTATTTCACTTTTTTCGCCATTTTTTAATGTGGCCGTTCTTGTGAGTGCTGTCGGGGTGTGTGTGTGTGGGGGGAGGGCTGTTGATACTGCACGAGTCGCTTGTCGTTGCGTTGGGTAGGGATTTCCCTGCTTGCGTCGGATCCCGGTATGCATTGCTAGTCCCCCGCGTCTCCTTCACCCCGATATCTGACCTTCGTGGGTGTCATCCACTCCTGTGCTAGACCAAACATCTGCGCGGGTCATCTATCTGTGAGTGAAAATGATTTCGTGCGTCCGATTATCTTACGAAATCCCCCCGTCCCGCCCTCCTACCGCTCCTCAAAATTTCCATACTTTTTCTGCAAGGGTTGGCGGTAGCTGCAAGACCGACAGGCTAAAGCCATTCATGCTGAGAGAGCTTTCGCAAGGCCGGAGAGGTATGAAGCCAAGGGTTGCTTCACCCAAGGCGTTTCATGCTTTGCCGTGCGAGAGCCGTTTGAAATCGCATGCTCTTCCCCTTCAATATTTTCGAAAGTGTTTCTAAGTGATGATAGCTGGCAATTCATTGCCACCGCTGTTCATGTTCGACCTCGGACACTTCGGAAGCTGCAGCTTCAAGACGATTGTTCCACTGCCTGCTTCAAACGCTTGTGGACTTCAAAGGTATTGAAATACGCAACATTGGAGAAAATAGAGCACCCTTGCAAACGTCTCATGATGCTGGCGCATTCATCATGTGGATGGCCCCGCCATATCGAGGCAGTATAGACGCGGTGAACTGCGTGGCAAATGGTTACATTGTCCCGGGAACTATTCGTTGACATATCATATCCCGTTTCGACCGAATACATATCCGGGAAAAAATAACATCTACTGCACTAGGCGCTCTCTTAGTTCTTTTCGTCCTTGGGTGCGGCGACCGCAACCCCGACGTACTCATTTTCTTTCGACAAACGCTCGAAGATTCTTGCGGCAAGGAGATGTACCGACTGCGGAACTTGATGAAGCAGCTGAGCGACGACATGCTCAACGAGTGGAAGGTGAGCGCCAAGCGACGATACCGCGGTACTGATTGAGTGGTGTTGCTCTCGTGACGGGTCCTTTCGTGAAGGATGATAACCCGCGAGCCGGTCGGGATATGCCGCGGTTTCCAGCGCTGTATACGTTGCGGTGTTATTACCACACCTTGCTCTTGACGTATCGCTCTTCTGCGGCTTTGGGTCCCCTTGCCTTACCTTTCGGTTTTGCAGTGGGCGGGCGAGGTCACGGCGATCACGGCCAACTTTCGCGATGCCAACAGGAGCAACACGGAAGCGTTGCACAGGCTTCTCGTAAACCACGCGCCTCTCGTCTTTGAGGAGGCCATCGTCAACGGCAGCAAGAACCCTGTGGTTGACGAGGATGGCTGGCAAACGGTGAGGTGCCTGCCTCGACTCGTTCCCTCAGATTTCGTCACGGAAGCATGGTGCGCCAAACTGAGAGAACTTTGCGTTGGTGAGCGCGAAGTACTCCCTGCCGAGCGCATGAGGATTTCCCATAGCTATTAGTACACACTTTTAGCCTCGCCATGATACCGCTAACAACCTCCAGGTAGGAAAGATGTCCAGCGGTATCAAGGACTGGCTGGCGGGTAAGACCAACCACGACGTCAGCGGTCGTACGCTGAGGAAGGCGAGCCTGCCCGACGCGCAGGGCGGCAAGGTCGTCGGGACCAAGGAAACGAAGAGGCGCGACCAGCAACGAGCGTTGGACCGTCGCCCTGCCGCCACGGCTCCTTGTCCTGATGCTCGACGTGGTGCTGGTGCTGCTTCGTCAGTCAGCTTACCGTCGGAACCACTCCCTAGCGCAGATGTTACCCGGGCCGGCGAAAGCACGCAGACCACGGAGGACCTCGACGACGACGACGTAGTCGCTGAAGGGAAGGAAAGCGCCGGCGCCGACTTCAGGGCTACCAACCAAGGCGAAGACCACATTGCCACCGGGATAGCGCGCTCGGTGGCCGCGGGGAACCCCTGGCTCGCCCTGGCCGATCTCAACTACGACAGCAGCGGTGGCAGTTCCGACTGTTCCTCAATGTCAGGTGGCGAATCGACGTTCGATTTGTTTGAGGTTGCAGCGGAGCCAAAGAACACTCTCTCGGGCGGCGGCGTGAGCGACGATGGCACCTCTTCGTGGTCGTTCGCCAACAGTGGTTTGGCTCCCATGGCGGACGGAGATGAGAGGGAGATGTTCGAAAGCGAAGAGACAGATTACGACGAGGCAGGCCACGTTGACGGTAAGTGATGAGTTAGTTGTTGGAGACCTGGCCGTAGCGATGGCTCGCCACGCAAACGATAGAGCTCCGGCAACGACCAAACCTGACAGTCCTTCCGCTCACTCACCCAAATCACAGTAGGCCTTCACCCGCCTTCCCGCCCGCCCTGGCACAACACCCAAACCTCGCTCGCATCAGGTGGACATCTAGAAGCGAAGGGTACTTCCCCGAGCAGTGAGACCCACGCCGACGGGGTCCATCCTCCCGCGGCCCTTCCACCCACACCCGCTACATCTGGAGCGCGGCATCAGCCCCAGAACCACCACCAGCAGCACGAGGAGCACGCCCGAAGGTTCGCGCCCGGGCGTGGTTGGTCTGGGCACGGGCGCGGGCATGGCACCGCCGTCCACGTCCGTTTCGCCGCGGGGCCGGACGATATCGGTGGTCCCGAGTTCGGCGCCGGCCGCGGCAAGCGTGACGACGTAGAGATGAAGGCAGGGGAAACGTCGCTCGGCAACAGCGAGGGGGGCGGCAGCAGTCTGGACGAGGACGACGACGGACATGGGGGCTCTACAAGCGATGGACAGGAGCGGGGTAGCGGTGACGAGGGAGAAGAAGAGGCGGATTATGTCGCGTCATCAATGAGCGAAGACGCCCAAAGCGAAAGCGATGACGGTAGGCCGGAATTGGGAGAGGTGGTTGTTGCTGTCTTGAGGTGGTTGGATAACCTGGAAACGGAAATGCAGAAGGAAATCTACGCCGCAGATCGTTTTTTGGGCACGGTTTAGAACACTGTCTTTCGAAACAAGGAACTGAAGTTTCGTTTCCCGTAAAGCTCGCGCCTCGACCATGCGCCACACGCCCACTCTCCTCTGTTGCGCCCAGACGAGGATTCCGAAGACGGCTCCAGCGAGCAAGGAGATCCAGCAGATGCCAGTCCCACCCCTCCAGCCGGTGCCGTGGATGGTCTGAATGCCTACAATATCATCGTGTCGGTAAGATTGGTTCTGGTGATGCTGAGCGGGGCATTCCCTCGTGGCCTTGGCGTATTCGAGGGGGCTGAAGGGAGAGGCACACTCTACTTGAATGATACATATCTCGTTGCCTGGAAATCGAGTTGCGTTCATGCCGCATCAATTACTAGCAAAAGAACACCAGGACATCAGGACATCACCAACCTTTAACATGGGGAGCCCAGTGCCAACAACGTGCGTGGGCGAGAGATCGGTGCTTTTGGCGAAGCCACGTACATGCGCACACGTCTCGATACCGCCGATCCGCACGTGGCGGGGTCAGTCATTCCTCGCACGTTGATCCATTCGTTGTTTCAGGCGGTCCTAAACGGACGGAGCGTGTGGGCGCTTTCTCCCGAGGAGCGACGGACGCTCTGCCATCATTGGCAACAGACCGAGGCAGCGGCTTCGAGGGAGCGCCTTGCTGGAATGATTGAAGAGTGAGAACACTTGTGTGTGGGCGGCGTTTGTGTGTGTCAGTTCGGTGCGTTCGTCTCAGCGATATGTACACGCGCTGGTGGCGCCACTTTTCATGGGGTGGTGAAAGTCCGATCCCGCTGCACGCCTCAAAGCGGAGCCATTCCACTTTGTTCACAGCTACTGTAGGGCCGTCTGTTGGCGTTGTTGTCAAGGCCTACCAATATGCTGACGCCTCCAGACATTCCCTCCTCCCTCCCATGTTCAGTTTCTTCTCCCTCTGGGAGAGGCATGACAACCACAAGACCCAGGGAGAGCTGGCCGTGCTGCAGGAGGCCAACGTCGTGGGCATGACCACCACCGGGGTCGCCATGCACCAGAGCCTGGTCGAGGCGCTAGGAGCTACCGTTGTTGTCGTCGAGGAGGCCGCAGAGGTATATGCTTCGACGATGCTGCGGCAAACTTGATCGAGCGGGAGAAAATCGTACCAAAAGTCATTCCCTTGATTGACGGTGTGGTTCCAACACGTTTCGGTCATCCCATGCTACAAAGTACCAGGAACAATATTGTTGTGGTAGGGTTTTGACAGGCGCTTGTTTGTTTTGTCACTTTCGTTGCGATCACTGCGTTGTCCATTCTTCCTCTTCGATGGACCGCGTCGACAGGTAATGGAGGCGCACATCCTTGCCGTGCTGACGCAGTCGACCCAGCACCTCATCCTCATAGGTGGGCCTGGTGGTAGTCTCGTTGATAGTTTAGCAGAGAGCGGCGACCGTGAATAACAATATAAGGTTCCGATGATTGCGGCGCACATCCAGATTGTGAAATCAACACTACCCACATGAATCTTGGGGTATAATGTACCCATATCCCTCCAACGTAGATGCACAGATGCATCACGTATTCACCCATCCCCTGTCCATGAATACTCATCATCCCAGAAATCATTCGAGACGTAACTGGCCACGTCTTGTATTCGTGATGAATATGTTGGTATCATATCGCGCCGTCATGACTGTAGTGGCAAGGAATGAACATTTTCGTGTGTAAAAAAAATCACCCTTCAGGGTCAAATCAGGGTCAAGGTCAAGGCCATGCCGCTGACATCTCGTATCCTCTCGGGTGAAGCTATTGGAGAGATGACCGTTTAATGCCGTTTGGGCGCTCGAATGGTTGCATCCGTCGGTTTGTTCAGGCGACCATTTGCAGCTGCGGCCAAAAGCAGAGGTGTACCGCCTGACCAAGGAATCAAGGAAGGGCTTCGATCTCGACGTGTCCATGTTTGAGAGGGTAAGGACGCTACTGTAGACAATGTTGTTGAGAACATGGGCGACGCACGGGCACTTTTCCTCTTTCATGGCGGCGCAGGCCCGGAGTGTCGGACTGATGACGGTGGATATTGATGTGGTCCGATGACGTTCCGCAACGTCATAGACTATGTGGTGGGGTAAACGTCAGTCATGGTGCTCCCGTGGTATGGTCGACACAATGCATGTGGTACTCTGGGAAATTCTGAAGTATTCTGCAGTGTGCCTCGTTCCACCAACCCCGACCCCACTTCGGGGTTTCCCTGTGCATCTTTTGCTTCTCTTTGCTTTTCGTGACCAGTTGGTGGAAGAGCGCCGAGTTCCCGTCCACGATCTAGCGACGCAGCGGCGCATGCGACCGGAGATCGCCGACCTTATTCGACCTGCCGTGTACCCGAATCTCAAGGACGCACGCCAGGTGCAGAAATATCCTCCGGTGAAGGGAATGCGGCGCAACCTTTTCTTCTGGGACCACGCGGTACCCGAAGACAAGTCTGGCACTGTCGCCAGCTCCAAGACGAACAGGTACAGAAGATGCACTCGCACAAGTGGCACGCATATGTTTGCCACATTCTTTCCCGACTCATTATTCGAGGATTTTCATTCTACGCGTGATATAGGGCCATCAGCATCTGCTACAATAGGGTGTCCCGTTCCAAGGATGATACGCATCTTCGTTCCTTCAGTGGTTTGAGTGAAACGGGCGTTCTTTGTGTGTCAAGCCAGGCAGCCTTTCTTGGTTTTCCCTTCGTAAGATGTGTCGGAAATCACTCCACCGCGTTCGGTGAATATTTGTTCGGATAGTTGTGAACACGGTGTCACTCTCGCAGTCCCTCTCCGGTGATCTTGCCAATGAATTCGTGGGGATCGCAACTCGCAGGCACGAGGCCAAGCTTGTGTCAGGACTGGTGCAGTACCTTCTCAAGCAAGGCTACACAGATCATGGGGACATCACTGTTCTCACTCCGTACCTCGGGCAGCTCTTTGTGCTCAGGGACGTGGTTGGGAACTCCAGCGTCCTGCACGTTCAGGTAATTATACGAATGTCCGCTCATTGTGACGCAATTACTGTACATCCCTTTACGCTTAATCAACTTTAGCGAGATTGAAGATAAAGGTGTCGCCAAAGGTGGGGGCATGGTCATATGACGAGACTGTGGAAGGCACCATCGAAATGTTCACTGCATTCGTGCGTAGCACGAGGATATCGAAGAATCGGACAAGGATGGTGGAGAGGAAAGCAGTGCAGGGACTGTTGCTGTAAGTGTGTTTCCTCTGGTTCCTGTGGGGATGGACGGCGAAGGGTTTGGTGCAGGACGGAGAACAAGAAGCTCACGCTAACAGACTCGCTTCCGACTTTAAATCTCTTTTGGCGACGTGGTTCAGGCCGATTGGCATCAATCGGTTTCACATGACATACCGTCTACAGATCATCCCCATTTCGTCGTGTAAATACGAATATGGCATATTATTGGTGCTTTCCTGCAGGTAAACGAGCGAGACAGTGCCAAGCTGGACGACATGACTGAGGCTGACAGCAAAGGGAAGGATGGTCAGCCAAACACCCGAGGGTTCGATGATACTTCTGATGTCGACGGCGGCACCAATGCCCTGCCGTTTGTAGAGGTTGCAAACAAGAGGGTGGGCAGCATGGTCCGTATGGCAACCGTTGACAAGTGAGTCGTCTTCCGTCTCCAAACTGTACCATGAACCAACTTCGAGATGGATGCGATGACAGAGCTTCTCCTACGTTATGGCCTCTCGTGTACCCCCCGAAACATACTTGCCACTTCTCTGTCCCGCGTCCTGTTCTTGCAATACTACAATAGCTTCCAGGGGGAAGAGAGCAAGATTATCATCATGAGCCTGGTCCGGTCCAACCGCAACGCTGACATCGGCTTCTTGCGATCCTCTAACAGGTACGCTGACATGATTGGCCTTGGTTGGTTGTGGAATCGTCTTCTCGGGTGGAACGAGGAAAAGGAACATATCCTTAGCGATCTCGCCCCTACGACGATGAGACAGACTGAGAATGAATTGCATTGCCGGCCGAATGTACTGCTGACGATGATGATCAGGCGAATGCGCGAACTTGATCGTCAGTGAAAGAATGAAACGTTGCTATTTGGTGAATACTGGCACCATGGCCTTAGCCAATGTTTCAATTGTGTTTGATTGTGACGCTCTAACTTCTGGTGTCGCCTTCCCTGTTTGTTCCCGTCATGCTGTTTATGCCACAGGGTCAACGTTGCGTTGTCTCGAGCGCAGCATGGCATGTACATCATCGGGAACGCAGGTGAGAGCCAGGAGAGTGCGCGGCGCACGAAAAAATTTGTTATCCTACCATTCAGCACACCGTAGACATGGCGTGCATCATGCACCGCGTCGGCACTGGATCTTGTTCGAAGATATGTTGGGCCTAATGATTGAGGCATGAGGAGGAAATAGACGTGACGTTTTTGAACCATTGACTATCGATACAGTGCTCACATATGAAGCCGCCGCGTTGTTGAGGGTTGGTAAACAAACGCTATTGAAGACGACGAGCGATATTTTCAGGTGGCTGTTATGGCCCTTCTCTCCCCATCCTGACTGCAGGCATGCTCGAGTCGAAACGCGGGACCATGTGGTCGGAGTCGGTCATTCCTATCCTACGGGAGAAGGGCGCCATCGGCACCACGCTCGAGCTGCAGTGCGCCCGTCACAAGGTGCACACCGATAAGGAGTGTAGAGGAGAAAAATATTCCAGAACCGGTTTCAATAATCGTTCAAACAAACGGTGTATCAACATATTTCGGAACCCGTCAGCACCATACGCATAGAAAATGTGACTGAATCCGGGGTTTCGAACTCGTTTTTGGTGTCTGGGCAGGACTCCATCACGGTCATCCACAAGTATGAAGAGTTCGCCTCCCTCGCGGGGGATGGAGGCTGCAGCCGGGCATGCTCCTCTCGTTTGCCGTGCGGGCACGCATGCTTGAGAAGGTGGGCACATGCACTGATACTATGCAGCACCGACAACTTTCCTATAGAGGTGTCATACACTCGTTTTCGACGGCTTCATACAATATAGTCTAGAGTCTTATCGGACAATCAGCGTCTAGGAGGACGCGAGCTGTTGGCATTTCCCTAAGATGCCACGTATTGGTGGTCAAAAGCTTCCATTGCCAGACAGTACATGAAGCCAGCTTGAACAGTTAATTCTCGGAGTGAATTATTTCGCGAGTGTCCAGGTCGCCTCTGATCACTCGTGTTGGTTTTTTCATTTTTCTATTCAACACACAGGGACATACATACCCCGGATCGGTGCTCTTCACCCGTCAAAGACAGGACCGACAAGGCTAGATTGTTGCCAGCGAGGGCAACGAAGGGAATGGTAATTATTCATGTTGTGTAGATAATACCGTGAATTGCAGTAGGACCGAGACCCTGAAATTTTCGTGTGTTGCTCAAACCACCAACCGCAGGTGTCATCCGGATGACCCCCATCACCTCGGCGTGCGTTGCAGCGAGCCGTGCCCCCGCCTCCTGCAGCCGTGCGAGCACCCTTGCCAGCGGTACGACCAAGCAGAGTACCAACCGATGAGGTCGTCACACATCTACGCTCGCCACTCACCACAAGCTACAACATGTTACCGTGGTCGATCGGCTCCAAGTACATGGAGCATGTTGAAGTAACGCAACAAGGGAGCAGATGACCCTCAATGAGTTTATTCGTTGCGCGTTGGGCTCACACATGTTTTCACCAAGGGAAGGGATGCATTACTTTCAGCGTTGGAGGGTGCGTCACTTCCCCACCCCGCTCCCTCCCCCGCCTTCAGGACAACACCATTGGTACTTAAAATCCGCTGTGTTCAAGCTACCCACTTGAGGTCTATGTATATCTGTATCCACAGAAAACAAGTCTCGAATGCTCTTATTGTGCCACGTGAGCCAGGCTGTGCGGGGACGAGTGCGGCCCTTGCTACCAGAGGGTGGATGTGGTCGGTCTACCCTGCGGCCATGAAGCGAAGAACGTGTCCTGCGCGACATCAAGGCTTCCAAAGTCCATCCGGTGAGATGAATTTCTTCGATTTTTTGGGTCGCGCTCAGGAGTCAAGCTTTCGAGACGTGAAACCGACGATGTACAGTATTTCCAAGTAGAGGTTATGGTGAAGCAGACCAAGAACGGATCAAACATCCATATCCCGTTGTTACACGTCTGCCGGTGGTTCAAGTTTTTTTGCCCGTATTATCAGCTACAGGCAACAAAGGCTACGCGGGGAATCAATATACTGTAGACCGCAGATACCTGAAGTCACGTCCGACGCAGATGCTGTGCCCGCCCACTCTGGTTGTCTGGGTTCGTTCCATCGACAGGTGCGGCGAACCGGTGGAGCTCAAGGTCCCCGGCTGTGGGCATGAGATCAAAGGTCGATGCACGGCCACCAGGGATATCGTCCGAAACCCCGCAATGTGCAGTGAAACGTGAGTGCATGACAAACCATGCGCGGGACCCGGACGGGGGTCCATATCACAGAACAGGTTACGGACCAAGAAGGGTAGGCGCGGGCACCAGAGATACTGTGTTCAGCCGGTGCGTGCTTCTTCAGTATGGCAGCTTCGTTTTTTAGGTACTAGGTATCAACACATTGACCACAAGACACATGCCCAATGACCTGCCGCTTCAATAAAAAAAGACCCACACCTTACCATTCTTCGGCTGAAAACATAAAAACAGTTGCGGGAAGCCCCTGCCGTGCGGCCACTCTTGCGCGGCGACATGTGGCAGCTGCACTCAGCTCACCCTATCCAGGGCAACGACGGCGGTGGAGACGACCCCCCTCCAGCAACAGCTAGAAGCACCAACTGCAACTGCAGCGGGTGGCGTGTGGGCGGCAGCTGCAGGGGACGGGCAGGCAAAGGACGACGACAGGTCGTTGGCGCTGGCAGCAGCGACGGCGGCGGCGGCGGAGCAGAGGACTCACCACGTCAAATGCACGACCGTAAGTTTGTGCGGATGCGTTCCTCCGAATTAGGTATTCAGGGCAAGCCGTACCTCGTGCTTGGAAGTCGAAACATAGTGAGATTCCTGCGTTGTATGCATAGGTTTACTGACTTGTTTTAGCTCTCCCGCTGTCCGTTGTTCCGTCACAGGAGTGCGGCCGTCATCGGGCGTGCGGGCACCGTTGCCGGCTTCCCTGCCACGAAGGAGAGCCGTGCCCCCCCTGCCCGGAGCCGTGCACCCTTTCGTGCGAGCACTCTTCTTGCGCCCAGGCTTGCATAGGTGTGTGTTGCCTGGCCAGTCTTCGGCATGGTGTATCAATCAGGTTGATGTCAAACTATCGTTCCGTACTTTGTCATACCCCGAGGATTTAGAAAGAACGCAAATCTCGTGCTCGTAAGGGGTTCATTAACCGAGTTTTTTCGAGTTCTCAACTGACACCACAACGTTCAACCACCTACTCCCGTGAGTGGGAGTTTCGGAATCGGCACTTCATTGTTCCCACCCCAGCGCTGTCATAACGTCTTTCGCTCCTTGTGCCCCTTCTACCCTACCCTATTCTGCCGTCGCCAGACCCGTGCACCCTTTGCGCCCAGAGCTGCACGTGGCACTGCCCTCACCAGGCGGGGTCGTGTCGTCTCCCCTGCGGCGCTCCGTGTCTACGTCTGCCTTGCGACATGTGGGTGGTTCGAGGCGCTGGCTTCTATGGATTTCGAAACCCTAATTTTCAACGTCAAGGATAAGCTATTATACACTGTTTAGCGTAAGACCACAACCTCGTAGGGAGTCCGCGATCTCTTTTCGCTGCTGTCTTTTTTCATGTCTTCGAAGCAGTTGTGTAGCCGCTCTGGCTGACACACATGACGAGGTGACACTCCGAGGACGTTTCGGGCCACCCAAACGACTCCGTTCAGTTGTAGACAGACCTCCACCGTTGGCCATCCAATTTTTCCATTCACCTGTCTGAACGGGAAACACCTCCTCCTTCGCCGTGTCAAAACCCCGCCACCCCACGACGTTACAACTACGTCACTGCAGCCGATGCGAGCGGAAGCTTGGGTGCGGTCACCAATGTCCCTCGGTGTGCGGCGAGGACTGCCCCGGGTCGGAATTCTGCAGGGAGTGCTGCAGCGTGGACACGCCCGCCATGACGCAAGTGGTGGACATGTTGGAGTTCACCACGTGAGAGTATAATGTGTGCCACAGAGCCCTACATAGCCTTTCGTTTCGGAAGGTACCGACTTCGCATCTGATGAAGAGTACCCACCGAGATCTGGATGTTCCTTCTCGTATCCCTCATGCAAACGCGTGCTGCAGGGACATCACACAACTCTTGTGCCGTAGCCGAAACGTGCATTCCCCGCCAGAATTTGTTGACTTCTCTTGCGTCATTCGACTAGAAGGCTCTAGGTCTTTGGCCTGCAATGGGCGCCGCCGCACTTGCCTGCTCCTTACTTCTCCGTGCTTTTGTGTGGTTAACTCCATTTGCGCCCCCGAAAGGCTCAAGGACCACGATCCGTCTATCGATCCAATCATCGTGCTGGGCTGCGGCCACGCCTACACGCTCACCACCCTGGACGGCCTCCTGGGCCTCGAGTCAGCTTACGCGAAGGTAAGTGTGTCGACACGAAACGACGGTACATGTGTGAGTGTAATTTCCCGGTCGATCGCACCCCTCGCCTTGCTTTGCCTGCCCGTGGTGAACGTCTACCAAACGCTTTCCGCCCGGTCAAAACCAATTTCCTTACCATGGTGTTGCACGTCGTTGGCAGGACGAGAAGAGCGGGAAGTGGGTCGCTCCGCTGCCGCTCGAATCCGACTGCAGCAAGCTCAAGCTTTGCCCGGACTGCCGTGCCCCGGTGTCCGGCGTGTCTCGGTACAACCGCGTCACCAACAAAGCCAAGGCAAGACGATGGTGTCGGTCGTTATGATACACAATGCTCCTTGGGCCCTTGTTGATCGTTGCGTGGTGTTTGCTGAGGACAATAACATACCAAGTGCGTCGACACGGACGGCGCACACACACGTCGGTAGTCTGGGTGCTTGTGAAGAGAAGCCTCTATGCTCCCAAGAAAAACAATTGTTGATCGTAGGATACACAAGGTAACCGAAAATCCTCTGATCGGGTGAGCCAGGTGATGAGGACCGCTACGAGAACGGTCCTCACGTGGGGGATTTCTCACGTCTGAGATGAAACAGTAGATGTACTATTGGTTCTATACCTATGCGCATGAAATGTTTCCTCCTTAGGGTTCTTACCTCCAGGGTAACACACTCGATACGATCGCTGCTTGGCCGCCCGGTGAGGACCCCCAACGCAAAGCCTTGCGGGAGAATTTAAGCTCGCAAAATATTAGTGTTGGACGAAGTATTGAGGTTGCGGGGTATCGTTGCCACGAAAGTGGGAGGGGGCGGCTCAAACAAACAAACAAAAAAACCCAGGTAGATGGGTTGTTGGCTGCTCCTTCGCGGGGCGGGCAATATGATAATGAGTGCTACCGAGAAGAGATGCCAGGAAAAAGAACACGAGGAATATTGCCCCAACATCCGGGAAATATGCCGAAGCCTCAATTTATTGGTTGTCTACCCTTCGCATGGCCGTCTCGATAATTCCCAGATGGACATGGCGGAGGTGAAACACTCTGAGTGGTGCAGAAAGGAAATTGCGCTTGCTCACAAAGATCTGGTGGTGGCTGCAGCTGACGGAACGCAGCCCAAGCTCCGCCACAATCGGTAGGGCAACACCCAGACACATGGCGTTGACCTCTTGTGCGCGTCTCGCAGCTTCTTTGTGATCTTCTGCACTGTTGATGCCACGCTGCCCCATCTGTTTTTCATTACTGTCTCCGGGTGACAACGTCATACGACCCCTAGCTGCGGCTACCTCTTGGCCATGTCCCCGCAACTGACGTTGATGTATCGCCCGAAAAAACCTCCGCGGTTATCACCATTCTGCAGGACATACCAATGCAAGTTTAGTGCTTGCAAGTTAGCAGCACGGCATCGTCTTTCACAGCATTTCGAATTATTCCCACCAAGCTGTCGGCACGACCCGCTTCTTCTCATTGCTCCACATCGAACCGTTTTCCCTCCCTTTTAGCATGAGGCAGGCGGAAGGGACGCTCAAGAGGGTAATCCAAGCATCACGAGAGACCCCGTGCACGCGGGTGAGGTTTAATGCTCTCGAGCACCGTTTGGGCAATGGTGTTACTTCGTCGCCTATTGTGTCCGCCAAGTATTCTATTCTGTTCGGAACCTTCAGTAGATCATTCACCGTACCTTGGCCTATTGAAGCCTGGTTGGTATAGAATATAGCAGAAGCCCTGCATTCGCGCTATGCGCGAATGACAGCTTGAATGCTGGAGCACAAGGAGCGGATCATGCCAAAATTGCGAGAAAAATACCAGTTCTGCAGCAGCCCGAAATACTGTGATCGCCGGGCTATATTGAATCGCTGGACCGCAAATCGCACTCACTCGCACGATGGAGTTTGCGACAGCGACAAACCCTATTTGTAGTCGGGATGTTTCTTCGATTTTCCGACCGTCGATGGCTCGGCTTCTACTTCGTGGTTTCCTTCCCACGCACCATCGACGCAGGTTTTCGAAGCTGCCACTGCCACTCTCATGCGTGCCGGAGCTTCGGCCCACGAGCTGGCCACCGTATCTCGCCTTCAACCCGACCATAGTGTCCGCGTCAAGGCAATGACTGAGATTGGTCGACTCCGGACGCTACAGCTGGAGGCATGCCGACTGCAGCTGGCAAAGGTGGGTGCTTTGGCGGCGAGTCTCTGCGTGCCAGCAAAAAAATACCAATCGATTTAGTGCGTGAGTCATTCCCAGCGGTAGTGCCAAATAAAGCACTACGGGCAACACTGGTACAGGGTGTCCACAGCTTGGGTGATTGCCTCTTTGTCATTCCAGTTTTCAAAGGTGCGATTCACATTTTCTGTGTTGAGTCTGCCGCAAAATGCTTCATATTCTTCCCGCGACTTGCTGATGCTGTGAGCCCTCTTTCGCCCCGCTTCGCCTCACCCCACCGCTTACAACACCACACCACGCCCTACAACAACAGGCGGTACGCTCCTTGCACCACACATCGACATCGTTGATACAAGCCATGCAGAGGATGCCACCCGCGGCGAACACACAGCAGTCTCAACACGCCCGCCGGGCTCAAGCGATCAACCGCGCTAAGACCCTTGAAGCAACCACTACCCAAAAGTACGGGCAGGGTGTAAGCACCCTCCTGGATGCGGTTCAAGAAGCCGTGGCCGCGCGGGCAATGGCCACGGGCGCGGCGGCAAGGGTGAGCAGGGGGGGAAAACATTTCCAGTGTTCTCGGTGGGCTACCGTAGGAGAAAAATGATGGGGATGCGCTTGAAAAACTGTACGACGTGCGTTTTTTCTCATTTCGCCTTTTGGCAAAGTTCGCCCCCCCGTTGATTGGCAAGACTCCCCTTGCCCGGAAAACGTCAGGATCGACTATTGTTTTTGCCCCCTTTCGTTGCTGTCTCCGGGCATGTCTCTACACCAGATGGCATTGGTCGATCTCTACCTTCAGGGGGCTCAGTGCGTGATTGTAAGCCAGGATCTCTGCTTGGAGGTCGGGGTTGACACAGGCCCGCTCACCAACATCGGGAGGCATATGGTAAGGCTTCGGCAATATACTATTAATACGAATGTTGATCCCGAGCACTGCTGGCCAAGGTTCATTGGGTTTGTTCTCCTATTCGCACCGTACTCCAGTAGTTTAGACGAACCTTGCGATTGGCGGAATTCCGACGTTTGTCCGAATTGCCGTTGATTGGCTTCGACCGTCAAAGCCGATCCGAAAAAACCGACATAGTTCTCCCAACGTTTCAATGGATGCCGCAGGTCCAAAAAGGGCTCAATGAATGCAGGACCGTAGCGAGCATCTCCTTGGGCAGCGTGCGGCAACAGCACGAAGAACACGTGGAGACGAGCATGAAGCACCTCCTGCGCCTCGACGAAGTAATGAGAGGAATTTCCCAAAAGGTGAGATATTTCACGTTGTATACATCCCCAAAGCAGGTGAATTGGCTACATGGGAAACGGATAGAATTATCTTTCCCCGGGCGGCGCTAAAGTGAATCCCTGCCATTTCTTATCTGGTCACCGCTATTATCCGCAGGAGGTGGAAATCGTGATGGCCGTGGCTGCGGACCCTGGCCTCTCCGGCGGGGTGACGAAGTACCACAAATGCCCGAACGGTCACGTGTACGGTGTGGGAGACTGTGGTATGCTGAACGGGCGCGGGGTTTGCCCGGAGTGCGGACTTGCCATCGGCGGCCCAGGCTATCATTGATGATTGGAGCGAATAGCCCGAATGTGGTGATGTTTCCCGAGGCCCTCTCTCCTCCCCGCCTCCACCTTCAACACGCTGAGAACGGGTTGTCGTTCACCCCGAATACTGCCTCACACTTGCAGGTAGGGTCTCTTGTCATTACGCGTCAGGGGGCTGGTGGTGCGTATATAGTAGACGGCCATCTCAAGAAACAACTCTCATCGCGACGCAAAGTTATACCGCTTGTTGCTTCTTTTTTGGTCGATCGCAACAGCACGGGCGTTTTCGGGGCGGTGTCGCGATGACTCTTCGTTTG
Organism: Ectocarpus siliculosus; assembly: GCA_000310025.1. Taxonomy (NCBI): domain Eukaryota; class Phaeophyceae; order Ectocarpales; family Ectocarpaceae; genus Ectocarpus; species Ectocarpus siliculosus. Next base: position 3,944,644 of record FN649734.1, read on the forward strand.
TCAATGCATAGAAAGAAAGTAGCACCTGGGGCATGAAGCTAGCTACCGAAGTGGTGGGACAGGGGAACGGAATGCGGCAGAGTGAAGTAATCGTTGATAGTACCTCTGGCAACTGCCAATGGTACTCATTCAGGCGCGACACATCTTGGCTCACTGGAACTTCCCGTGCTCCCCGCGGCCAGATAAGACTTTCTGAGAGGGGGGAGGAGGGTAAGGGTCAGCTGGAAAGGTTGGGGACAAATTCTTGGTGTAGGTACTGCGATAAGCAATCGTCTTCTTAGACGCGTGTTTTTGGTCCATGGCTATGGAACGTGAAATGGGCAAGGGGCTTGAAGGAAGCGACTTGTTCCCGTGGCAGCCTCGGCGTCAGCTCGCCGTGGGGGGGGGGGGGGAGGGGGGGGTAAGAAAGGGCCCGTTTGGAGAATCATGGGAGTGGGCGCAGTATGCATACTTTGGTGATTGGATGTCGCTGGGTGCAACCGCAACACGTGCTTGCGCACGGGCACGACGTGCCGGTGCGCAAAGACGTCTTACAGTTCCCGGCGCTATGCTCGCCATGGGGAAATAGAAACTGCTGTAGATTCTATTGTGGGGAGACCATTTGTACGTTGCAACTACATGGGGGTATCTCACGCAGGGTGGATAAAGTTGCATACCACGGCAGGGCGGGACGTCGAGGAGGGAGCCCTTAATCGGAGCACAAATGGCAAGAATATGGCGTTTGAGCAGCATGTGTCTTCTCTCACGAGTAGCCTTGAAACGTACTCACACCCACGCGCCATGTGGAAGCGAGCAATCATCACCCCTCGCGCTTCTCAATGCCATGGGCGCCCGTGAAAGGCGAGTAGCAAATCTGTGTTGTTGGGTATTTCTTTGGGGGGGGTGGGTGGGTGGAATTCTTCTGTGCACTCTATATTTATTGCGACAGAGTCTATGGTTCCAAAACAAAGTGACGCCTCCTCTCGTTGCAAGATGGGCCAGGCACTTCCTCCCTGCTTCAAGTCCATCACAGATAGATGCTGTGCTATCTCGAGGCACCGATCGTCTCTTCACTCTCTTCCTTTGATATTTTGGCGCGCGCGCTGTCTTTCTCTCTCTGTTTGTAAGTCCTTTTCTCCCTCTGCTCTCTTGTTGTTCTTCTCTTTTTCTGTTTCTTCCCTCTATCTATCTACTATCTATGCGTACCTCGCATGGCATGTTGGTCCTTTCGCCGACGACGCTAAGTGTAAAGGTATGCACGCGTGTGGTGGAATCTGGAAGACCCGCGGAGAAGGACTCTTTGTTGCCCTGGGTAAGGTAGAGGACTGACAACAGTGAGTGGGGGACACGATCCGCTGCTTGCTCAAGGGGCTACTACAGTAGATAGATCCTGTTCCCTGTTTTATCCTTGCGCGGCGTGGAGACTTACTACATCTCCCCGCACCTTCCTTTGAAGGAATGATTCTCTTCTATAATAGTTCACCTACACATACATATACATCTAAATCCTATAATAAGAGTGAAGAGGTGAGCGGAGGGTTCTAGGCCGGTTATCTATCGTTGATTTCCCAACAGATTGTATGCACCGAGAGGGACGGTTACGTTAGGGGTCCATGCACCTACACCCTCCACAGGCCGAAAAACCCCACGCACGAAAAAAAGGACGAAAAATTGCGCCTCGAACCCGATTTTTCTCCACTGACTGCAGCAGCAGCGCCACTTCAACCGGCCAGCAGTTGATTTACAGTCAAATCAATTCTGTCTGGTACTTGCTTCACATAAGTTTCGCTGCCGTGGCAGGGGCATGAAACCTGACTGCAGCAGCAGCGCCACTTCAACCGGCCAGCAGTTGATTTACAGTCAAAGCAATTCTGTCTGGTACTTGCTTCACATAAGTTTCGCTGCCGTGGCAGGGGCATGAAACCGGCTTAAACTCTATCTCTAACCCTAACTCTTACCCCAACCCACCCGATAGGTGCTACAACTGTGTGCGGTAGGTTGGCCCTGGGTGGCTAAGTTCCTACATTGGTTGGTGTGCCGGCATTGGCGCTAGGTAGGTGCTACAGGTTGATTCCTGACGTGGGTAGGTGCTAGGTTGGTGGTGCTTGGAGTAGGCCTACAGTAGGTCGCTCTTGGGAGGTAAACGGTGCTTGCAGGTCGTACGTTTGACATCGGGAGTACATGACGAGGCTCTTCTTGCCCGGGTGGATCCTACACAATCGACAACTTGCGGAACCCTGGATAGATGGGTCTACGGACTTGTGGTGTACCCTTCTCTGGCCGTGTGATCAGATAGAAACCGTGTGTAGCGCTTTTCTCCAAGGCTGCACAAGAGGGCTACACGTAGAACGACCACCCCGGGCTTGTGTCGAACACCACGCGCATGTTTGGCTTTGCTCCCGTGCTGATTTGTTCTTTAGGCATCACCACCACGGAACAAGAGGGGCGCGTGAAGATTCGGCGTAATGGCACCAAGGTGTTCACTAGAACAAACAGGGTGATGAGATATAGGTGCCCCGGGCACAGCTTGCATGTTTGAAATTCAGCAATAAAGCAGTCGGTGTGCGAACAGTAGAAAGGTGGACATCAATTCGGACGAGCGTACCGCACCATTGATGACGCAGGGCGCACAGTAATAACATTTGTTGGACCCGCACTATATCCCTCAGCCGACCCAAATATTTGCTCATTTCCAGTGTATTTTTCGTCTTAGCACAAAACAGTTGTTTCGCCATTTCGACGTCGGTCGATTGTACTTGCAGCATGTTACGCATAGTCCAAAAGTTGATAGAAGGAGGGGCGTTTACTTGAGCTTGGAGGCTTGTTCTCGGGCCAAGAAATGTTTCAAATGCTCGATTGTGCTTTTGGGTAGGTACGAGGTGTAGCTCGCCAAGACTATAGACCTAATCGATTCTCACGTTGTTTATTATGCTTGGACTTCGCGCGAACAATCTTTCTGTGCTCATTACCTTTAACAACTAACATCCGTACGATCCAACCGGTTCGGGCAACTCACACGGTCCCAAGGAACGGCGGAGAGACACAAGAGACACACACATTTAATAAATTTATTCCAGAAACATCGTTAGCTTTGATGCGCGCTGAGTTCGTCGCACGACGTCGATAACACAAGCACCAAAGGGTCGCGCTATGCGTGTATACTTTCTATCAAGCCCTTGGTGATCTTGATCCGTTCCGAAAAGGCCGCAAAAGAGGAGATAGACAGTCGCACACACAATACAACAAACAGACGCCTACAATGGATTTTTGTTTGCTTCGCTGGCAAGGTCTAATGAAGCCGAAATCAAACCATTAGACTAGTCAGCTATAGTCTAATGATTTCGGCTTCTACAAAAGTTAGTCGTGGGGTGCGTGAGCCCCGTCATTTTCACTTCCGAGGAGGGTGATTCCTCTTGCCAGCGCTACCATCCGTCCAATCTTTATTTCGCTTCATATCACTCGCCAGCCACATCCTGCAGAATGTTCCAGGGTCCACGAGTCCTTCCGTCACCCATACTCTGGCCGATAGTATCCAGGGTCTCAGGAAAATAACCACTTCAAATTGTCCAGTCTCGGTCTCCAACCCAAGACTAACTCGCATACAAACAACGATCCTGGTCTCACACTCCATTTCTTATCCATTTGGAGTTGGGGGGGTGTAATTCACCGTTCTATGGAATTTAGGTCAATAACACCGTATGCAAAATGGTTGTATTTCACAAGAAATCTCTAGTAGTATGCCTGACCTGCAGTAAAACCCCACGTCGAAGCATAGACTAGACTATTCTCTATTTTCGGTATTGTATAGGTTTTAGACTGCACATCAAGCCTACCACGATACACTACTTCTTCTGCCCCACCCCAACACAATGCATTCACTACGCAGAAGCGAACTCCCGCAGGGCAACCCTCCTCAAGACGCCGGGAGAGGGGAATATAGACTATACTTTGAAGTACAGTATAGGGTTTAGCGCCTGTCAAAGCCAAAACACTTCACTGATGCAAACGAGGTTGTTAGCAACCACCCCGAGCGCATGTTGTTCTTTGCGCTCGCGCTCATTGTGCCTGCCTGTAGGTGACACAACCACGGAGTACGAGGAGTGGGCGGAGCTTCGGCGGAATGGCACCAAGGTGTACAAAAGAACAAACAGGGAGATCACAGGTATGTTCCCAGCAGGCATGTTTGAATTTCCGCAACGCAGTCGGTGTGCGAATTGTGGGAGGTGTGCATCGACTCGAGCAGACCTGCCACAATTTACTTCGTTGTTACCAGGAAGGCATATCGAAAGGGGAACACTATCGATGAAGCGCATCTACAACTTTAATGAATAGATCGGGTTCGCGTTTCTTTTGTTTCTTCTCCGTGCCTGTCGGTGTGCGTTTGTTTGTTCTTGCGCATGTTGTGGGTGTGCGTCTTCCCTTGGTATTTGCATACGTACGAATATAGTGCATGCTCGACTCCATGTTTAGATATGCACAGAAAGGGCAGAGAAGGATACCTTTTTCATTTGTAGCCCGGTTCTACCTTCCTGCCAATCAACTGTGAGCTAGACACAGACAAAACGGGGAGGAGGTCTACAGATACATACAATAGAGTGAGGGGGAAGGAAAAGTAGATGTGCAGATTCTGGTAATAATACTGTAGACTATAAAATATATGATACCTACGACCTCTACCACCCGTCCGTGCGATATCGCCACGCGAGCCCAAGATCTCTAATATTTTGTCGACCGTTCCACAACGTTTCTGCATGGGAGAGGTGGAAAGCACCGGTACAGCCTTGTTGTAGTCCAAGGCGTCTGCGCGCTTGGGTATTGCCGTTGGGAGGGGGCAAGGGAAACGTAAATTGGAATATGCGGTGCCTTTCGTTGCGAGAACGACCCCGACAAGTGGCCGAACCCACCCTGTCTCGCCCTGACAAGAGAAGCGGCCGCTATAACACTTAGTGAAAATTGATACCTGGCATTTTGAAACCTACGGGACTCGCCCGCATCATGTCAACCATTCATGTCCAGCCGACCGGGGGTCCTGCTAAAAAAATGTGTGATGGATGGATAGGCATGATAATCCTGTATTCTGCTGTAGTTGGAGTCCTTTCGACGTGTGTTGCTGTTTGCCCGGCACCTACTGCTGTACAGTTGCTGCAGACGTTAAGTTACGGTAGTACTGTTGTGTGGAGATCGCTTGTTCGTGATTGCTTCTTGGGCAAGGCGGCTGATGAAATTGAAACGGACAGACAATAATTCACATGACGACTGCCCCCGCAAGAGGAACGCTTCTGCAGCACATGGAGCTCCACGCGGGGCTCCGCGGATACGACAGAATAGTTTTTAGGGGTGTGTGGCCACGCCGTGTCGCCCTGGTTCCGCCGCATCCACGGCAACCTCCATGCTCACGTGCCTTGTCCCACCTCCCTCTCCTTACGACTGATCGAGAACAAGCATGGTGATCACAACCCGATGTTCAGGTGGCGTATTTCACATGTTTCCCTCTGTCGGATCCGTCAGTGCTTTAGGTGTAAAGCTCGTTGCGTGTGTATGATACGGACCGCGGAGATGGTTTGACCGCCTCGAGCCCCCACGTGTGCTTGCATGCATGTGTGCCGGTTCAACCAACGCCTTGTGGGCAATGCCACGGTCTCCTTTGATTGATCAGCCCCCCAGGACGCACAGTACTGCAGCCGATTTGTGCCTATTTCGCGTCCTCTGAGAGCATACGGGGGAGGTCAATTGTCGTTGAGAACAAGGCCAACACGTGTCAACCGGCCAAACTTTGTACATCGAGAGGTGTGCAAGTACAGGCTACCGCAGCACCGTACGCCCGCCGGCTGCCACGACAGCGACAACAGCAACACCTACCGCCACAGCAACGGCCGGCTCAGTGTCTGCTAGAGGGGGGATGTCGGTGCCTCGTGCTGTGCCTTCTTTTTGAATCCAAGGTTGTTTTTGGCGTGAATTGGCCCTTTCGAACCTGGCCCCACGGCCGCAGGTCTGTTGTGCAACATGTTGCTGTTGCTGTTGCTTCCCGTTCCCAGCGACGAAGGGGTTACCTCGTCAACGTCGCGCTGATCATGCAATGGCAATGGTGTAATGGAGGGGCGCTCAACTACACGGGTTGGGGTGCCCGCAAGAGTGTGTTGGGCCAGTATGGTGCACAGCAACTCGAACAAGTAGCGGTTAAGACGTGCTCGACAGCAGTTTACAGCAATTGCTTCGACAAATGACCAAGTTGCAGTGTATGCGGACGACCGGCCTTCGCGCTGCTTACACGCACTCGTGGGTACCTCTATCCCTTGTGCCGCAAGCGTCGAGATGACCAAACTCTTGGCCTGTGCTCAACACAGCCACTCGCACGTCAGACAAGCACACTAGAGAGTCACATAATAGCGAAGAAATTGGTCCCGCATATGCTACCCGGCCTTTGTCTTGCGGCTATTTAGCGCTACCGGTTTTGGCTCCGCTTGCAGCATTTCGTTTTTATCGGTTGAAAGAAGTCACAACAACGTCAGCAGTTTTCGCCACATTCAATTGCGGGGCCATTAGCAGTGTCGATGAACAGCAACAAAAACGCCCACACACGGCAGGTCTGGCAATTCTTGTGTTGCTATCGCTCCTGGGCGATGGTGAGGCTCTTTTCGGGCGAGGGAAGGGTGGAGGCGGAGCGGCGACAGCCGCGAAAAAAACATCAAGAGGGACAAAAGGCTCTCCAGCACGGACGAAGCTGGACCCTGACATGATGGAGACAGCGGCGATGCAGGTCAGATCCAAATTTCATCTGTCAAGAGCTGTATTGGGCTCATCATGTTCCGTTGAGACTTTTTTGTCTCATTCGGTCGCCTTTTCGTTGAAGATTCTTACAGTAGTACTCTCGTTTTCTCTCGTGTTGTAGAGTATCTACCTGGTCCTAAGCGTCGGTCCTCTCTAGTAGGTCGTGAGGCCGCCCGGCCAGACATGATCGTGCCTTCATTTTGGTGTGCCGGCCTCTACAGAGGTAAAGAGGCGCACATGGGTACCAGTCGGCGCCTTCGTCGACCAAGCAACACACCAAATACTCCACAGCGGTAGCGGAAAATGGTGACGATTGCTGTGAATTCACTTTTGTTGCTGCGCACAAATGTTGGTTTCTTGCCCTGGTGAACCCGTCTTCGATCTTGCGAGTGAGGGCCATCACATCACCGACGAGCGAGCGACGTTGGCTGAGCCTCAACTTTCATCTTCGGACGGTATAAGTATACCAACAAGTGTTTCTCTGCGTACCAGGAGTGTGCTCATCAGAGAAAGAACAGAGTCATCAAGGGGTAACGCAAGATGGCGGGCAGCAGGACCAGCCCAGCTCACTGCAACCTGCCAGTTGTGATATTTCCCGAGATCGACAGCCCGCGCGACTGACGTGTGTTGGCCCGAAGAACCCAGCGAACCGAAAGAAAGCTTTGCAAGTCTGCATGCGAGTGTGTGGCGCGTCTTTTCGATCGTAGCCACGCAAACCTTATAGGTTTGCTCGCCCCAAAGCAGCTCTCCTGGCGTTTCTGTGCTTCCTCCCCCTTGCGTGAGCAAGCGAGGAATCGTTCCCGGTACAATCTTAGTACCCACGAGCGACTTCGGAATAATTCCCGATGCGCTGCTTTTACCTTTGTTGCTAGTTTTCCCCCAACTTGCAGCAACGAATGAGGGTCCGAGTGGTGCGCCGACAGGGACGGGGATGCGTGCATGGTTTGTGAACTTGTTGGCACAGCGTGCGTTTGCGTCGCTACTGCTATACCGTCTCATGCTTCCTGCATCTTGTTGGCCAAAGGCTCCCCGGCAAAGCTGTTCCATCACACGAAACGCCATTTCTTCTTTATTCTGTTGCTTCCCGCGCTTCAATACCGTCAAGAATGTGATCGGCGACGGCTAATGTGGCCATGAACGATAAGCCCACCGTACGTTTCATCTCCGTGACGACTCCTTGAGGAGGGGCTTGTTTCCCCCCGCTGGGCGAACATTCTGCAATGTTGTTTTCTTCCCGACGTTTTTGGGTTACTAGCCCCTCCTCAAGCCGGCATCGTTTTTTTTTGTTTTTAACCGTCTGTTCAGGCCTCGGAGCGCCTTCTGATGTGGGGAACTACGACCATCTTCCAGCTCAAGGAGGCCGCCCGTATGAAGGGACACGTGGAGCGGTTGCAGGCGTCCTCGCAACAAGTGGACCAGAACGGTCGGGCGATGGTGAAGATGGACCCGCCCATGTACAAGGCCGTGGTGGGGAGCAGCTTGGGGAACGTTTTTCTCATGCTCAACTCCCCGAACTTCGGCAAGCTGTCGGAGAAGGCGAAATCGTGAGTCCCTGTTGGTGTGCGTTGATGCTTTTCAGCGTTGTATTGAGCCGAGGCTGTGTCAGGTATAGAGCACCACGCGCTCTGCGCGTACTATGGTCTGTGGAGAGAAACGAGATCACGCCCGTTGCGGGAGATTTTGAAGCTGTCTCTGCTGGTCGGCTTGTCTTTGGTGTTCAGGTTGAGATAAGGAAGGCGCCCCAGATAGCTGTTAAAGCCCCGGGCCTTCTGATTTTTTCAGAGCGCACTCTTCATTGCTAGGCGATCCCACTCGGCATGCCTCTGTGTTTCTCCCTTTGCTTCGATGCATTGTGGGGCGACATCACCTATATTAAGGCATCTTGAATCTCACGTATGCATTATTTGCGCGTTCTTCAGAGGATTAAAGAAACAACACATGGCTCACTGCACACACCCACATCCTCTTTTATATAATGAGTGGTACTTCGAAGAATGTATTTTTGCGGTTTGTTGTCTCACTGTCTGCCACTTGGTTTGTCGTGGGTGGACATTACGGGTTTGTCCTAGAACCAGTAACACACCGCGAGGAGGGAGCTGCTTTGTTCACCTCGTGTAGTAGTGCCGCGCGCTCGCAAGCATGCCTACGGGAACGCTTGGGGTCGCCTGATTACAGAGATACCCCGGCACCTTAACCTAGACAGTGTGGCGACGCCGCTTAGCTCGCCTGCGGCGGCGCACGCACGAGGCGTTGACAAAGCACGGCAAAGTGCTTTCGTTGTTGGCACGCCCTCCGGCTATCCCGATCCACGGTGCCGCGTCCCCCGTGGACGATTAGCAAAAGGTCACTGCTCTACTCGTTGGCGGTTGGCGGAGTTTGAAAGTGACCGTGGTGATGTGTTTTCTGCGCTAGCCAGTGAGTTAGTGCCAACGGCAGGACCCTGCGAAGCTGTGTGTTTCCACTTTGCAATCAAGCCCCGCGTCCCGCTCCCAATACATGCGGTACGGGCCCGCGAATAAGAATCGCCAAAACCGGGTCGAGGCTCGTCTCTTTTTTTCATTATCACTGTCACACACACACGCACACTGTCGAGCAAAGGTTGTTGTTTAAGGTAGAGTTTAGAGTAGCATTAACCGCTGAGCTTCGGTTCTTCGACTTTTTTTTGTTCTCCTGTAAATTTAAGTCTCTGCTTCTTAACGGAATATCTCTTGACTGCGGGCCCGTACTCTGCATCATCGCTCGTGGGAAATTCCTTGGTTCGCTATCAACAGGATGCTGAAAGACGAGGGAAGACAGATGCGGTTGATCGACATGGATCAGAGGACGAAGGAGTCGTTCGCCGCTCAGAAGGGCCAGCCCACGGGAGTCAAGGGCCCCGAGGGCTACTTGGAGGGCGCCCTGCTCAACAAGGAGGTGGCAGCGGCTCACGAAAAGTTCTTGGCGGACGTTGAGGTAAGTGGCCGGAGTGCTGGCGACGGTCTTTGTGTGCGGCGTCCGTTTAGGCTACGCTTCTGCTACTGCCTTCGAGAAGGCGAATCACCGCTCTGACTGTAGTTTACTGGAGGCTTGGTGCCAATTACTGGTTCGAATGTTTTGGCCGCATCCTTTCGATCAAGTACCGTTGCGTGTACGCCCTTTCGCCGGATACAATGCGTGGCGCACGGTATCGTGCGCAACCTCTCATCGTCCCCTACTTGCGTCTTTACTAACCATGCTTTGTGTCTATTTATCATGCGTTCCGTGGGAAAATTGCACGTGTACCCCTCTGCTGGATGTCTTGTGTGCCAGCATGGATTTCCCTACCTTTACGCGTTCTCTCTTGGAACTGTTTTTCTTCCCTGATGCTCACTGCAGGCGTTGTCGAGCTCGGCGGTGGGCAAGAAGGCTGCCGCGAGCGCCGAGGCATACCACCAAGCCATGCTAGCGTACACCACCAGCGAGGACTACAGGAGCAGCCTCAAATCTTCTCGATCAAAGAAGAAGTAAATAGTTGCGGTACTTTTTTTTGTCGAAGGCGTGCACTCATATGCGTTGCCTCGCGGGGAGATCTTGGATTGTCTGGCGGGATTGCCATCGCGGGCACATAGCAGCTTGGTTTTCTGTGCCGATTTACGTAGTGCCCGTTCTTTTCCCCTAGAAACACAGGGTGGTCGGCACAAGAGCAGGTAGCTTAGTCAGGTGTTAGGAATGGCGTGTCCGAAACGGCGTGTGTGTGTGTTTTCACGCTCCTTGCCGTCGGTTGTTCGGGAACAGGCCGTTGCCGTCTACGCAGGCTATCGCGGTGAGGGTTCCCTGATAGTCGGGGGTACATAGCTGCTTGCGCTCTTTTGGTAGTGAGTGCGCGCTGATTTTTAAGCTGTTGACGGAAAAAAACAACAAATGTCTGCATCCGAAAGGTAAGGCCCCAAGACGGTTCCTGGTCGTAGGTTGCACCGTCGTCGTTTCGCTACACGATAACCGTTGTCAGCATTCATGTTTCGAGAGTGCGAGACAGGTTTGCCCATGGACGTACAAGTCTTGCTTGATTTCCTTGTACCATAGCTTTCCGTGCGGAGAAAGGAGTAGACTAGTCCTTCACTATTGGTACGTGTACACAGTGAGTGTCATCACTGCTAGCGCAGGGCAGGTGTCACTTTCTTGCCCGCGAGATTTTGAAGTTGAGGAGTCACGTAGGGGTGTCGCGGTAAATGCCTAGACTGTTCAATGAACGAGTACAAGACACGTCGCCAATCGATGGATACCGTAAGTTGTTCCTACGTCGCGACCTTTATTGCGATTCATTCCTGGGGCGGCGCCATTCCGGGATACGCACATGCGGTGGATTGTCCAAAAGTTGTTTTCGAACCAGGTTTTCCAACGTGTTTGTCGCCATCCCTCTGCGGCATATTTTCTGCGAACAGAGAAAAAAGCAAAGTGCTTGGCATGATGCTCGGGGGCATAATGCATGCCTGAATGCTGCTTTCCAATAGTAGGCCAAACATACATGCCGAACGTCCAAACCTGAGTGAATTGACAGACAGAGAGCGTGCCAGCCTGTCGGCAGCAAGACAACTTTTCCTACACGGAAGAGGTCCATACAGTTTCGAGCTCTGGTGACGTCACTACCAGTGATGACCGATAGAAATGTGTAAATAACCATCATGCAGATCCCGCGGCAAAACTACTGTTCAAACGTGTTTCCTGTTGAAAAGGGGAAGACGAAGTCTCGCCATGTACAACAGCGTTTCGCCTCAGAGACGAATCCTCACTCTTTCAATACACAGCAGTACCACACAATGTCCGTTGCGCTCCACAAGAGACACCCAGCCTAGGTCTCTCTCATGTCGGCCCTGCCTCCTTTGTTTTCTGTTTCATACTTCTCGTCTTGCAACCCAACCTGCCGTGTAGACTATCATACTCTCGCGTCAGAAGTTGTGTGACAAATATTGCAACACAAACCCACCCACCCCCACCCACAGGCGAAAACCCGTACAAACACAGGTAGAGAATGAATGCGATGGAGGTAGACCCGTGGCAAGGTACCACCCGGTGCCCGTTCTGCCGGACAATCGACAACCGAAGGCGCCTCCTAACACGGCCTGCAAGTGAGAGATGAAGGCCATTTTTTACAAAGTGACATATCGTCACCCATCCTGCACTCCTCTACCGACAACTTGATACAGCACGTCCCGTGATACCTTTGTGGTACTTGTCTCATCATTGTGCTCACCTTGTCAAGGCCAGCGAACTGCACACACACATGTCCGATAAGGCCATGGATTCATTGCGAAGCTACATCTGTCTCTCGGTGTCACATCTAGAATCGGTGGAAAGTGATGAATTCGCCGCTCGAATTTTATCTCGCACTCGCGTGTTCGCAAGTAGCGAGATGTCGGCCTTGGTCAGCCGAAAACCTCATCTATCCTCAACCAGCCTGCATGCATGTACGGGCAATTTAATATACCAAGTCCGCGACCCCGCGCGGACGCTTAGCTTCACGAGGACGGGGCAAGCGGTGAGCACTTGGCTACAGTAGCCATCAGATCATGTCGTCGACGAACGAGCTCAAGGTCGGCGCCGTCGAAAGTCCACGTCTTCAAGCGGGGTTTCCTCCCAGTTGTCCTTCCCGTCTGCATGTGGGGAGAGAGGAAGCGCATGATATCGGGGTTCGCATATTCCGATTGGGGGATGGTGAGGATGGGGGAGGTGGCGACGAGACCTGACGTGCAGAATGTTGGGCGAGAAATGTGGCCAACCTGCGCAACAACAAAGCATCACAGTGTGTGGACAAAGCCATGGGAGGTGACGTAGGCCGTGGAATGTCGAAGTGAATTAGACTAGACTAATATGTGTGGAACCACACAATGTACACTCAAAGTGTTCGAATTCCGTCTTACCGCAAAAATTTCATTCTGTCGAAACCTGTGTCATCGTTGAACGGCACCCATGTCGCTCATTGTTCAATCCCGACATCTCGACACACGCACACACGATCTTTCCATCAACCCGGAACATGCACGGCATGTCAAAAAGCTCTCCCGCGACACGCTGATCTACAACGTCCGAGAGTCGAGCTGGCCCATGCCGCGCACCATCGGCCTGGGAGACCCGCAGCGAGAGCGGCCATGCTCGAGCTCCATATGCTTTTCATTCTGGTGTTCTCAAGCTCATCAACGCAAGAGGCGGTAAAAGGGAAGCTTCCTCGTTGCGCCCACAACCGACTCCACACAGGAAGATGAACGAGACAGGCGCCATGAAGCGTCGCGACGTACGCACTGAGAGCACCATTTTTTCACCACGTCGCCGTGCACATACGTTGCTGCAGTAGTTGTTACCGTGTTTCCGAGGGGTGGGGGCGGGTACTCTTCGTACAGAGGAGGGGGTGGAAGAAAGGCAACTACAAAATCGTCGGCGAATCCGTATTGTACGTGCATGCGTATTCCACAGGAAGTTGGTGTGTACCAGATTCTACGCACATGAGCCGGGGACATATTGAATCATTATGTGATTTCAGATTAAAGTCGTCTCTTAAGTATTGGAACGCTATGAGTGAAACCCCTACAATCGCTAGTGAACCTATTTGTACTCGAAAAAAACTCCAGCATTTTTCCTCCAAGAAACAAACCGAAAAACTAAATGTGAATGAATGAATGTATGAATGAATGAATGAATGGAGAATGAATGGATGAATGGTATTTTCATTCGCAAGACCCGAACCACGCCTTTCTTGTGCTGAACACCGAAGGCGCGAGAAGTCACACCATCGGCCGTTCTGCACTAATTTCGACGCCGTCAACAAGCTGGGGCTCGGGTGGTGCCTGACACGTTTATGTTTGCCGGTGCCGGGGATCGATCGTCTCAAGCACGAAACAACGAGCACGAAGGCGGTACACCAACTTGCTCCGATTTCGACATATTTGGGCGACAAATTCACCTGGTATTCCATGAAATTGGAATCCAATCCGAGCAGAATGAATAACCCCAAGCGGCTCTATGTAGATAAGAGTAACGTTGAATACGTTGTACTCTCAAGCCTCGTTGTCACGCCCCGTCCTTTCTTTACTGCATGCATTACAATCTCCTGCGATACTGGACAAGAATAACATCTGCGTAGTTTGTAAGTGAGTTGCTGCTCATCCCCACAAACACAATACTGTAGAGATTAAACGTCAGTTTCCCGCTCACCTCGACATACTCCCGTGCCTCAGCCCTCCTGCCTCTCGCCCCCCTTGACTCGGACCTTGCGTCAGACAGTTCGTGACTACCGCCATGGTGAAGTCAAAGCCAACCACATCATCGTCTTCTGATGCAGTTCTCTCCTCCTTGTGTGCACATCTGATGTTGTGCGTCAGGTAGCGGGAGGTTCGTACGATCTTCTTGTTCACCCGTGGGCAGATACTGAGAACGCGGTAACCGATTCTGGTGCTGGCGCGCTAAGTTCTGCACTGAGAACCAAGAGTGCGTTACTTTCATTCTAGCTGCACCGCCCTAGGCTGGGGCAAGCGAAACTGACGGCTTTGTGGGCGACTCCAACTACACGTTCGCGGTTTCACTCGGTAGTGAAGTATCCACATCGGAGTTGTTCGTCACCTCTGAGGATGGGTGGTTAGTGGTGCGGCTTGCCAGGATTATTCCATGGTGCCACTCGGTGCCCTAGACACACGGCGAGAGTTTGAGCACAAGATTGAGTTGCATGTATTCTGTGTCACTGGCTTCATCTATACCCTAGACTAGAGCTGGAACAAAACAAGTCTAATCATTGTTGGTAGACTGTTGGGTTTAAAGAACACCATTCGAGCAAGTACCTCTTCCTCGGATTGGACACCATGAAACAGGTGGTGATAAACTCTGGGATATATATTTAGTAGTTCATGATGACGAGCGTTAAGTGACATGGTAAAGATTGAAGTTGTGTTTGTTTACGGAGGACCCTTGGAGAATCTACAATGCAGAAAATGCGAGAGATATTCTCAAACCGTTATTGTAACTTCGCCGAGATTTACGTCCGACGCAAGGTTTTGAAGTAAACCAACGGGGCGACCAGTGTGGTTGCACACAGATACGGCCAATCAAGTTCAGCATTGAGCACCAGAAAGAAAATACACGATTGGAGCCGCACGCGGGGCACTCCGACAGCGTGTAGTTTCGGTTCCCGTTCACTTGACTGATGCACACAGCTTTACTATATACCCAATACCAGGAACAAACACGAATGAAAAAATGACAACGATTTTGTTGAGGAATGGGCTGTGCTACTGTCGATTGGGAATGACTAGTGGTTCGAAAGGGATGGTGCGAGAGAACACTATAGTATCAGATCGCCTCATTGGCGCGGGCGGACACCATGCTTTCTCGCAACGTTCCGGAGAACGAACGCTATGCTTGGGTTCCAGATACTCTTCCTCACAGAAAACAATCTGCCGCAAACATACCGAGCGGTTGTTCGGTGGGAAGTGCATCATTGACGTGGATATTACTGTGACACTCCCCGGCAGAATCTTCAATATCTTTACACCATCCGTCAACCGATGACCCCTGTAAGGCCAAGCTGCCCAAACCATGATACGGGCGAATATTCCCCTCTTGTTGTTGTAGCAAAAACAACCGTTCCGGTGTTTGCTCAGCTTACCTTCAAACATCCTTACCGGTTGACTGACGCGGACTTTCCGTGCTAACAGGCCAACTTCCCCAAAAAGGTACCGAGTGCATCACTTCTACAGAAAACCAAAGGAAAATACACCACAGACACGATCGTGAAGCAACCGGCCAGAACCGTGGTCAGATGTCCCTGGTGACACTTATGGGAAATAAGGGGATGGACAGAAGAATACCAAGTTTACAGTCGAGCCCATCGCTCTCGGTCGGCAAGCGATGCCAAAATGTGAGACACGCAAAAAAATCAACGCTCCCCACTCAAGACAGCCAAGTTGATTCTACCCTTGTACCCCTAATAGGCCGGGATGTCCTTGCCGCCGTGGTACACAGGTCAACCACATATCTACCCACAAACTGCACGGTGGGGGGGTTACGATCCCGACAACGGTGATACCTGCATGCCCCAACTCCCAATGGACACGCTAATATGGCTTTCTTCCTCTTCCCATTCCTTGTGCTGCCGTGCCGGCATACTCCATGATAGCTTCTCACCGGCCAGGCTCATGCCCGTCGTACGCAGACACGCATGAAAGTAGAGGTCGAAAAACTTAACCAACCACAACCGAAAGAAGAAACAACAATATCACATCGGGAAGGGGGGAAATGTATACACGGAAGTAGCCGCATGACGGAGTTGATGTCTAATATTTTCCCTGCCACCTCCATCACATTCACTCCGCTCTATCTCCCGTCGTCTCCGCCCTGCTCTCCTCAGCTGCAGTCGTGTCTCCTAAAATGTATATTTCGATTCCGTTTCTCCCCTCGTGTCTCCCCTACCCCCCGTTTTTATGCTTCTATTAGTTGTACGACGTCCATCTGCTGTTCTTCTCTTCTTCCGCATATCAGGCGACCATGGACCTCTCAATCCCCCCCACGTGCAAGACGCCCCGCCCTCAACTTCCGCTGCGAGAGTCCAGATGGGACGAGGACTCTCCTCTTGCCATCGTCCGTGGCTTCGGCTACGGCGCCGAATGCCTGGAAGTCGTAATTTAAGCATTTCAGCCAAGTCTTCCTTCTGCTAAGGGCACCCCATGGCTGGACCCTCCCCCCACCCACGGGTCTTCCCACACACCATTCGCTTCGGGAGTTGTCCTTCCGGTTCCTTGGCCAATGCTACAGCGAATACTGGTCACAATAGCCGGACGGCAGCTTCCTCGCCGTAGCATCCGACCTTTGTGCTCCGATACCGCTGCCATATGACCACAACCTCGACCACGCCTTCCCCGCCCATCAAACACCGTTCGCGCAGCCATGTGTAGACACTCCTTCGACAGGAACGGCACCGAGATTCGCATCTACCTCGAACAATGGTCTCGCCGGCAGGTCTTGTGGAGACCTCGAAGGCGCTAACTGCTGTTATGCTCGTTCGCGGAAAGGAGCACATTCAGACTCGACAAATACATATACATAACGGTGCATGCTAAGCCGTCCTCGCCGACACTAACACCCTTTGGTCAAACAGTATGTCGGTTTTCTCCAAGGGCTCCTTCCGCGACATGTCGTGATATGGTGTGCAGAGCAGCACCTAATCCCCGCACGAGTCACCGGGTCCACCAAGGACGATCATACGACCATTGACATACAGTCGCTTCAGAGAAGCCGGCCATGTGACTCCCGTGATGTCAATGTGGATGCCGTAGCCGCCCCAAAACAACAACTCCTCCAAAGAGGGCGGCCACGAAACTCCGATTAGTGGTTGGTCGAAACAGAAGTCAAATTAATAGCTGCTGCAGGGAGAGCGGCCACGTGACTCCAACAATTGGCTGGTTGAACCGGTGCCCAAACCATAGATGCTGAAGCGAGAACGGCCACATCACATCAACGATGGGTCGGTTGAACCTGTACCCAAACGACATACTCTGGAGAGAGGCCGGCTACGTGACTCCAACAATTGGCTGGTCGAAGGATTTCCCAAACGATATCCGTCGCAGGGAGGCCGGCCACCTGACCCTGGCAATGGATTGGTTGAAGCTACAATGTATCTCCGAACGACAACTGGCGCAGGGATGTCGGCCATAAAACGTCTTCGACAAGCTTGTTGAAGGATTTCCCGAACGATATCTGTCGCAGGGAAGCCGGCCACCTGACCCTGGCGATGGGTCGGTTGAAGCTATTCCCTAACGACAACTGGTGCAGGGATGCCGGCCATAAAAAGATATCGATGGGCTTGTCGAACGATTGTCCAAACGATACCTGTAGCAGGGTGGCCGGCCACCTGACCCTGGCGATGGACTGGTTGAATCTATCTCCTAACGACAGCTGGTGCTGGGAGGTCGGCCATGAAACGTCGTCGATGGGCTGGTTGAAACTGTACCCAAGCGATAGGCTCCGGAGGGAGTTCAGCCACTCAACTCCAGCGATGGGTCGGTTGAAGGGGAACCCAAACGATAGCTTCTGTAGGAAGGCGGGCCACGGTATCGCTTCCACAGAGTCCCTCGCGTCCTTGTTACCCTCCAGCTGCTCGAACCTTTGAGGCTGAACCATCGACGCTAGGCTGGCGTCCGACACGTCTGCATACAAGTGCAGACTCTTCAACCCTGTCCACAGCTCGACGGCGGTACTCTGCAGCAAAGTCTCCATCGAGAGCCCCCAGTGTAACCGGGAAGCACGTATGAACGGCACGCGACTCGATGGGCGTGCCTTCCAGCAGCGAATCTCCGAGCCGCGCGTGCTCGACGGGGTCTGTGATTTGCGACCGTCCTACAGGCTACGAGGGATACGACTATCAACATGAAGGGCGATGGCCGGGATGCTTCTGCTCGCCCTGCAGAACTCCAACGACGAGAGCTGAAGATTCAGCGTGGACGTAAACCAGCGGTTGTTCATTTCGTCGCATGGCTGGCTCAAGGCGATGATGAAGGCATCGATGCGCCGGTTTCCTTCTGCAAAAAGGCATTCGAACCACGTCGCCGGTACACCGAAGAATTTAACAGCAACGTAGAAAGCAGAAATGGGATGAGCTATTGGGTTCGGTCGTGAGCCTGTTCGTGACTATAGTAGTGCATATGGGTGGATCTGTACTCGAAGGTTCAACGTGCTAGATAGTTAAATGTATAATCTGCTGTTCTTGGATACCTGCACCGTTGTCACGCTCTCGGCAGTGGCATCCCGAGGTCGACGGAAACACTGCGACAACAACATGACACAACGGACGTGTCGGCCACAAGTCTAGGAGGCATGCGCCAGCCACACGGCTGTACCACGACGCGTACCATCTCTGAACAAGAAAAGTCTTTTGAGGAGGATCTCAACACAATTTTGAGAATGGGTATATATACACCACGCAGATGACGTTCAATGCAGGTCACGCAACCCTTGCACAACAGGAGTAATGGGGCTATCGAGGTTGGGGGTTATTCCGACGATAAACGAGGCACCCAAAAGGAAAGTCCTACATCACCCAGGTTGAGGTGGAGTGGGATATGGCTGTGCTTGGTTGACAGGATAAATATGCAAAGGGCCTGGCATTGTCCCAAAAGAGTGGGAACGGGCTCTCGTGAGAAGAAAAACATCAAACCAACCCCTCCCGGAGGGGACTGGTCTAAGAAACAACTGAGGAAGACCGAGCGACGGCTATGCGGCAAGGAAAACAGAGTCTAATTCGCATGTGTACGCCCCCCCCAGAAACGACCTCCATGTCGGCGCTACCCGTGATGATAGTGCCATCTAGACGATAGCCCCCTCGGGATCCGACGGAGAGGCAGGTCTGAGAAGGGTGTGCGGCTGGTGCCTGCAGGTTCTGTAGAGAGCCCCATGCTCTTTGGGACAGTCGGGGATCTGTGGCTGTGTGCAGAATGATTTGTGTTCGTTTTCGTTGAGCAATTGATTCAATGGGGGGGCTGATACAACGTGGTTACCCGGAATAAGGCGGCTGAAATTGGCGTGCACAACCGGGAGACAAGAGGAGGAAACAAATGGTGTTGTGACAAAATATGCAGAATTGTAGTTCGTACCATTGTTGGCGGCCCCTTGGCAACGACCAGTGGCGTGAGGAGTATCCTTTAGATGCTGAACCGGCGAGTCCTCGCATCCGATTACTTCGTCGGTCGGTGTTCCTTTCTTCATTTCATGTCTATTCTCAACGTTTGATGCGGTCGCTGCTTCTCGTAAAACCGTCATGCATGTGCATGCAACCGCAGGCATCGGTGCCCATCGTATATCAGAGGCCATACGCGGCATGCGATGATGACCAAAGGTTGAGGAACTTTCGGTGATTTATCGATACGAGAAATGATGTGTCTCGTGTCAGCTACCTTGGTGCACGTTGCATTGCCGTGTCCTATGACCTTGCGACGGGCCGGTGTGGCCAACACCTGGAAAAATGTGCACCATGGGGATGTCACCACCTTTTTCGCCTACAGGCGTCCTCTCGATGTAAGCCGGCCATTCTTAGCTTCCACCACCGCCATTTAGTCCGACCCCGCACCGCTGTTTACGCCATGATAGTCTGCATGGTGACCGTATCGCATCGAATTATTGATAGAAGCATCGTATCGAAATGTCGTTTCTAAATATCAAATAATAAAATCCTGTAACGAAGCAATGCCAAACTGTCAGGTCGATTTTTTTCAACACAACGTTCTACAACACATCCGCACCCCGTCTCCCGCCGGTATTGTCTCAGTCCCGACTACAACAGCATACATTTAATCTACTTTTCGTGTGTAGATTGAAAGTCCCGCGATGGGCTAACGTCTCCGTGTTTCTGCTGGTACTCGAATAAACTGCAGCAGACGGGATGGCTCCTCTGCGGGTAACAGGCTCAAAACCCCAATTTGGTTGACGTCCTGTGTATCGGAGTGTATCACTGGAGGTAGAAGCTGGATGGGATATCGACGTCCGTACAACAAACGCGTTGTATATGGTGGTACGGATTCCGTATTTTCTTGCAGAACCAACACAAGTATAGTTCCTTCATATATTGGAGGTGTTGAATTAAAACCACTCCGACACTTCGACATGTATTGTGCATAGGGTGTTCCGCGAGATTGTAAAATGATGTGGGCTACTACACAGCCGTGCATATCTCTCAGTCCCACACCCCCAAACTCTCTCACCTTTGGAACCCATGCCACTTTGACTGACCTTCGCAGCTGATGCTGTGACGTGGGAAGTGGTGAACACGGCGGTGAAGTGTGGATCAGAGACGACCGAGAGCTGCGAGATGCAGTACATTGAGGAGTTTCCACAATAATACCACTCGATTTGTTTTTGGCGATTTCAGTTTCAAAACAAAAATAGAGAGCGGCCTTCGAGATACATAAGGAACGTTCGAAAATTAATCGTGTCATCATCCTGACCGGGAGCGCGGGCGAATAGAAGACAAAGATCAGAGAGACAGGAGAGGAGCTCTGGGAGAGGATGATTCGAGGCCACCCTTATCCGTAATACCAGCGCCGTATTTACTGTAGTAGACGAGAGAAAGAGCTGAAAACCCATGGATGATTTCTCGGCGTGCAGCCTCTCGATACACGAAATGGAACCATGTATGTCCGTTACTCTCGAAGGACCTGAACCATCTGTCTGTGCATACCAGACGATATCGCGGCAAATTTGTACCAAAAATAGCAAAACCCAATAACTACTCCAAGCCCATCCCCTCTTAAAGCTATGCGCACTAAATAGATATGAAACACACCCTGGATGTGCTGGTCATCTAATATTTGTCGTACTGTAGTCCCACAGTCCAAATAATAAATGCATCTCCACGCAACTTACCGAAATCAACATGCCCCCCATCTTCTTCGGGAAGTGCAGTACAGTACTACTGCTAGATTCAACCCGCGAAAACTATTGATAATTCCAATATATCCACAAAAAAAACAGCGTTCGCTAGGCCTAAAAGTTCAACACAACCAAGAACTATATGTAGGAGTTATTATGTCGATCCGCGCGACTTCGGCAGATTTCGCTTCGCAAGTGGGGGGTTTGAGATATAGACGTGGCCGTGGTTGAGGTTGATCAAGCACGGAGAGAGAGAGAGAGAGAGAGAGAGAGAGAGAGAGAGAGAGAGAGAGAGAGAGAGAGAGAGAGAGAGAGAGAGAGAGAGAGAGAGAGAGAGAGAGAGAGTCAGAGAGAGAGCGAGGAGCCGCGCGGAGGGTGGCGTCGGGGGCGAGCCAACGCGAAAGAGAACGAGTGCAACATGAACAATGCGTTAGACCGACAAACCCACACACGGATGGAGTACAGGGGCAAATGGACCGAGGTACTGAAGACGGGGCACATCGGCCGAGGTATAGATCGACAGAGAAACAGCGTGAGCCTGGATTATTGGAGATAGATCTGGGCTACAGTTTCATCTCACGAGTACGCTTCTCCTGTAAATCTTCATCGAGTTTGTAGACTCAAGACTTGGCGACAAACGTCACATGCCTACAGTCAAACAAACGCCGTGCTACAATACAGTAGCGCGGGTGACCCATCCTTCCACCCATCCACCTTCTACTTTCCAAAAAACATACAGCTGGACAAGCCGGCTGAGTATTGTTCATTTTTCGTGGTGAATGATTGCCGTTAACCATGCGATGCACGGCAAAAAAATCGACAATCGATGGGGTTTGACGCCCACCGCTCATTTGTGTTTAAGATATACCACGGTATTATTGAACATCAACCTATACTTTCCTGCCGGCGTCAAAGGGACAACACAACGCGCGGGAACCGGGAAAAGGTACATGGAGAAACAGCCGACAAAACTTCCACGGGGGAAACATCAACGACACAAAAAACATTACGTGCACCAAAATGTACATGGTCACGTTCCTTGTCCAGAAATATACTTCGCCGCCTGTACCACCTCGTGTTCATCAGACAGCACGCAGAGCCGAAAACAACTTGCTATATATAGAGAGTATATTTTCGCTTTAACTAACACCATCATCCCGTTAATAACCATCCACGAGGTGTGTAGAACAAATGTAACATCAGTAGCAGCACATCGTGACTCAGCGAGGCTGCGCCCTAAAACATGTCGCTTACGCCCAATAATCTAGGGTTTGTGCAGAAGACAACCGGCAATAAACAAAATAAAAAACTACACTTGCGAAACCGGTACACTACAGAGACCACCATGATGAGGGCGTCGCAAACTTGACGACGAAAAACAAAACACCAAGCCCACGAACGACACTCCCAAAGCTCCCATAATAGTATCTGCATCCCAGAAGAGACAACTGCACGGCGGTGCTGGACAATAAAAACAAGACAGGCAACTGGCGTGCACAAAACGAAATATCGAAGCTGCCGCTGTTAATAATGTTACAGAGAAGTGCGCTACCATTCTTCATCTTGAGTCCCGCGTTCGAGGAAACGAAACGAGAGCAGACGGGTTGTCAGGGCTCGTATACTGCGGGGACTCGCAACAAACCTGCGCTTCTCACTCGAGTCGGTCAACCCTCCGAGCAGCCAGCTGCCCTTCCAAACACACAAGGACGAGGACGCAACCTATTTAACAAGCACTAGCTAACAAGTTTTTGGGCGGAATTGATGCCCACCGAGCACAGAAAACCATAAAACACAAGGCGTAGCGTACCAAGATCATGGCATAGAACTCCTCAAAAAACCAAGAAGGGCACCAAAACTATACCCACTACGGAATCGCCCATACCGTCTCCATTGGAGTCGGCCAACATACATTTACATGTCTCCTTTCAGACGAGCTACGAGATGACGGAACCTCCTTGGGGTGGGAGGGTGGGTGTACCAAACCGCCGCCTTGACAGAAATGTTCCTCTTCTCGCGTACATACATCGCCGCGCTAGCTGCTAAGCCCAGACCAACGGCAACACAGACGTGACGAAACGCGTACAGCCAGCCTTCCACCAAACCTTCGAGCCAGGCTGTTATCCTTTCCATCGAGCTTGCTCTGCCTCCAACCACATATGCACTAAACGCAAACCATCCGTATCCCATCCATCACCTCCTACCTACCTACCTACCTACCTACCTATGCGCACGAGAAGGAAATAAATACGCCAGGGTTTTCTAAGGCCAGGGCGTTCCACAACCAGAGGGCGTTCTTGGCTGCTCGTTCGTCTCCCCGCCTGCCCGCCAAGGGCGACAAGAGAGCGAAAAAAACGACCACAACAAGAACACCGACAAAGTCCAGCGATACACGGTTCCCCCGTCTCTTTTAAGAAAAAAAAAAAAGTGCGACTGCGGTGCCCCTCTCGATCTCGATGCCAACCCCAGGGGGACTGTTCAAGTCGCGCAAACGACTGCAGCTCGACGCTGTTGTAGAGAGAGGATCCAAAACGTTACACGTGACTGTCATCGCCAACCCCCCCGAACTTCGAAGACATAAGAGCTTCGTTCGAATTTACTGCCGGGAGAAGAATTCCGGTTCTCGAACTGGGCTCTCTAGACAGCAAAAGCAAAACACACACCAGAAACGACCCCCTGTTCATTTCCACGGCTGAGTTCCAGCCAAAAATACGCCAAAATACATTCGAAGCGCCATCAGAACGACGCTTCGATAGGCAACAATGTTTTCTTCAGTGAGGTAGCACGCGACAGTTGATATCTTGTCTTCTGTCTCTTGAAGCTGTGGCCAACGTCAGCTACTATTTCGATCAACCCAGCCGCGAATACCCCGGGCGGCAAACGCACTCATCATGTCGGCATCACGCCGTAGGTGTACACGGTAAATCATCTAAGGGTTAATTAATCATGTGGGAACGTTTCTAGGGCCCAATGTTCGTGACCACTTTAATCTCGTAAAACGGTGCGCTACTTGAAGTACATATGCAGAGATACTTCGTCAACTTCGGTGCAACCCGTTGCTGATATCCATCGCTCTCCCGACATCAACAAATACCTTCTTCCCACCTCTGGAGCGATGAACAAGCTCCTTCATCAGTTTTGGCACACTCTCCCGTCTCACAAGGTATTCTGTTTTCAAGTCCCCGCATTGTATCATACGGACGATGCAAGGCTCGCGAAAAGCGACCACAGAGAGCGTTAACGACACTGATCCGACCACATAACCCCAAACACTAACGCCACAAATATCATATGGAGACCCTCATGTCGCTGCCGTACCCGAACAGTGCCCCCCCTGCAATCGACGCGGCCTCCGCTTCCGTCATTTGCGGGCCCAGTTCCCCAGCCTCCGCCGCAGCCGCCGCAGCCGCTTCCCCGACCCCATCCATCCCCATGAACGCGCCATGGGGCGGCGGCGTTCCATTGAAACCTCGTCCCCCCCCAGCCGCCGCCGCCGCCGCCGCCGCCGCCGCCCCCGTTGCTCGCTGCTGGCGTTGGTGTGGCGGCATCACCCCTTCCCGGAACGGAGAGCAGACGGGCTCCTCCTTCGCCGCTTTGCCCTCCC
>FN649734.1:3973663-4046423 GCA_000310025.1 Ectocarpus siliculosus
AGAGAAGGAGTAGTCGTGACCCTGTTCAAAAAGGGGGATAAAGCTGACCCGGGGAATTATAGAGGGATAACCCTGTTGAGCACAGTGGGGAAACTGTTTGGCAAGATGATAGACAATAGAATGGGAGACATGTTGGAGGGGAAACAAAAGATCAGCGAAGGACAAGCTGGATTTAGACCAGATCGTAGTTGTGTAGACCATGTATATACGTTGAGTAAAATCATTCAAGGTAGGAAAGACGCCGGCGTACGACATACTGTTTCTTCCTCGATATACAAAAAGCCTACGACACCGTATGGCGCAATGGATTGTGGAAAAAGATGTGGGACATCGGCATCCGGGGGAAAATGTGGAGGATGTTGAAAAAGATGACAGAATGCACAAGAAGTGCGGTGATGTTGGATGGGGAAATTTCGAAGTACGTGGATATACTCCAAGGAGTCGCACAGGGCTGTACGATGTCACCCACTCTTTTTAAGATTTACATCAACGATTTGATAAGGGCGGTTGAAGCAGTAAGACAGGGAGTCCAAGTAGAGGGAAAGAGTGTGTCCGGACTGATGTTTGCAGATGATTTCGTGGGGGTATCCGAAACACCAGAAGGGTTGCAAGAACAAATAGATGCGGCGGTAGGATACACCCGAAAATGGAGACTGTCGGCGAACGTAGGAAAATGCGCAGTAGTGGTCTGTAACGAAGATAAGAAAATCCCGTAGAATTCAAATGGAAATGGGGGGAGGAAGAACTACCGGTAGTAGACAAGTATACGTACCTGGGAGTAGAGATTTCGAAGGAGTGCTCATGGGACGCACACATAGCGAAGTTGATTGGGAAGGGTAAAGCTCAGATAGGCAAGATGGACGAGATCCTTACGGACCCACACCTAGACACTAGGATTAAGAGGTGTATTCTCTTGAAGGTGATTGTACCTAAGCTAGAGTATGCTGGAGAGATATGGGAAGGTAACGAAAAGGCCGTCAAGCAGCTGGAAACGGTGCAGATGGCAGCGGCCAAGAAAATACTAGGATGTTCAAGTACAACGAGCAACACTGTATTGAGAGCAGAATTGGGAATGTACTCTCTTAAAACAAAGAGACATGCAGAAGTTGAAGTGGCAGTACAAGGTAAGTAGAATGTCGGACGATAGACTACCAGCCATGGTTGACGAGGCAGCTTGGGGAAAAGCGACTCCAGGGAAGAAGGGAATCAGATGGGACAAGGTGGTAGAGAAGGTTTGGAAGGAGATAGGAGACGAGGAGGAGACGTTGGACACGGAAGGGTTCGGGGGGTTCAAGACGAAAGTCAAGGAGATGCTAGAAAGTAGGGAGGAGACAACCCTTCGGAAGAAGGTACGAAGCGAAGACCACTTGGAGATATACGGGAAGTTGAAAGAAGGGATAGGGATGAAGAAGTACTTGGACGGCCCCATGGACTATGCGAAAAAGCTGAAATTGCAATTTCGAGTAGGCGATCTGGACTTGCCAGAACGGAGGAAGAGGTATACCAGCCGTAGGAGAGAGGAAGAGGAGGATAGACACACATGTCCATGTGGCAAATCGGAGGAGAGTAGACCCCACATAGTTGGGGAGTGTGAGTTGTACAGGAAGGAAAGAGAGGATCTCGAGGAGGAAATGAGACAGAGAGGGTGTGACATGGACAAGTTTGGGTAAATTAGACAACAGCGAAAAAACGATCGCGATAATTGGGGATAGATGGTGGGCACAAGAGGCCCTAGAGGACGGGGATAAGTTGTGCAAGAAATTTTTATGGAGTTTGTGGCAGAAACGTAAAGAGCTCCCAAATGTTGGTGGTGTCTCTAGTAGGTGTAGGAACGGTGCTCCGTCTCGAAAGGGACGCGTGGTCAATGGTCAAATGACTACGGCAAGCAACAAATGAGTACGCCCCCTCCGTGTCCTCGTCGAACACAATTCACCTGCATCAACGACAGCATCCTCTCATCCTCCACTCTACATTAGTTGATGAATCCCCGACGTGCTTGGTTCAACTCCGTCATATACGGCCCCCCACTCGTAGAGCAGTCTCGAATTCAATGAAAATCACCTGCACCAAGGACAGCATCCTCTCGTCCTCCACCGACTGCCACGTGCCCGTGCCCTTGACGGTAGCGTTCCCGTTGAGAGCGAATCTCCAGTGGAGCATGCACTGCCGTGTAGCGTCGTGATGCACGAGGCGGCGAGACGAACACGTTGCGTTCTTGTAAAAAATCGTGTGTGTGTTCTTGTGTGATGAACGGGATATGGAGAAAGGTCGAGGTACGGCGGTACTGGTGTTGCTGCTTTTATGTCTGGTGGGTCGACTGTTGGAAATAGCAGAACAAGGGAGCGCTAAAGAGACAGGCCATAGGGAATCCGTCATGTCGGAACAACCTCCCTTTCCCTCCCCCCCAAGGCGGCGTCGAATAGCCCCTTCGCCACGGTGCCCCACTATGCACTACTCTGCGTACGCTTGGTTGGCTACGCAACACACGCCCCTAGACGGTGTTAACCCCATCCCCTTGTCAACTGGGTCTCCCTGTTGCTCATAAATCACGTGGTCACACCGCCACACCCTCCTTCTAACTTGCCCTGGCCTTCCCCCCGACGTCTGCCTACCCTACCCCTCTTCGCGAACAAGAATAATAACCTCTCTGTGCCTAATCTTGCTCCCACACGAACTCCCATTCCCACCACCACCCCAAACCCCGCCCTGCCCAAGCAGCGTTTCTAGAAGAGAACACACAAACATCGTCAACACTCCCAGTTCACGTGTCTGGCAACGTACCGCTGCACTCTAATTCCCCATGCAACCAGCCCACGTACTGTGGGGGGGGGATACTCAGCACTCGTTACTGATCTACGGAGATCTTTCGTGTATCATTGGTGGTGGTACGTGTTGGTAGAGGGGCGGTCCCCCCTTCTGTTGTGCATGGGCGAGCATGCCCGGCGCACTCGTTAATGGTGTCAAGGTCTTGGGGTCAAGGTCTTGGATCAACCTTCTCCTCTTAGCTTCTGATAACAAGCTGCCCGCCTCCAAACTTCCCATCCATCGTCCCCCGTTACCTGGGTCTCGATCTTGGTGGCAACCCCAACATGACTCCCATACATCGTCCCCCCCTTACCTGGGTCTCCGTCTTGGTGGCCACCCCGGCCGAGATGATACCCCAGTTGGTCGGGCCGTACATGCCCACCAGGTGGGCCAGAACGCTCGCTTCCTGCTCCGTCCACTCCTGCGGTAGGTACGGCTCCACGTTGCCCTCGTTCAGCACCGCCTCGGCTGCCGTTCAGCAGTGGCCGGTAGAATCACATGTACGCGGTGTTAAATGACGTGTATTTACATGTGTGTACCTTGGCTGCGGCGGTACAGCGGTAAATTTACACGTACGCGGTGTTTTCGTAACGAGTATTTACTTGTGCGTGCGCGCGCGCGTTGTGCAAGCAGGTGTCATCCAGAGAAACGTGAGGGGGAAATTGTTCGTGCGAGACGGGTTCGGCAAATGGCGTCCGCTGGCCTACGCCGTCGTTGGCAATCAGCGTTCGCAACCACTCGCGTTTGGCAAAGGGTCAGCGCTGCCCCCTCCGCCCTCCAAAAAACGCCCGACACCTTGACCGCGTGAGACGGAGAAAAACATTTCGAGGTTCTGAAAAGGGGGGCAGCTGCAGCAGTACAGGCTTCGAATGAGCGTCATAGCTCGTTGCTACCATCCCCTCTGCGACGCCAGAATGAAAAACCGAATACCAAAAAAAGATGCCAACCACGTCACGCCGGCGAAACATACACATAACACCGCCACCTCCTACTCGATCTGAACTCTTTGTGGGGTGCTTCGCGAGGCACGCGGTAACCTTGCCAACGTCGTCTAAGGAGGTGGCAAACCAGGGATGCACAGAAGAAAGACCAAAGACAAGAACTGTTGAAAAAATTATCCCCCATCCTCACGCGTAGCAACGGCCAAGGGAAAGAAAGCTAGGCGTTCTCTCTCTCTACCTGGTGTCTTCTTGTGCAAGGTGCGGATGTGCGCCCGCTGGTGCTTCTGAATCTTCTCCAGCTGGTGGTGGTGGAAGATCATGCCCCCCTTGGGACCCCCCTTGTGCCGGTGGTCGCACGTCGCGTGGTAATGCCGCCTGCTCGAAATCCCGGTCGTCTTGTCCTGAAAACATCACCAAAAATAACAACAACAACAACGAGTTGACACAGACGAAGATCTGACAGCTACAACACACAGCAGCAGCAGCAGCAGCAGCAGCAGCAGCAGCAGCAGCGGGGAGTGGTTCCAAACAAACTGGTATCCAGACAACGACAAAAGCTCCAGCCAAGAAGGGCGATCGAGGGGATATTGTACAGCTGGACCGAAGGAGGTGTGCGGTACCTCCCGCCGAACGCGGGGAACATCTCTAATTTACACGAAGCAGGCGAGGCAGGTACCATAGATTTCAAGGTGGGATACATGACTAGAGACGCACACTCCAAGTTGACAATCATCGCCTTCACTGGACATATGCGAAACCTCGAGCCTCCCTGTCCAATCGCTCGCTTCTATTCGCGGCCCACTTACCCCAAAAACAAGGCACACGACACCTTTACAGACCTTGTAAATGCATTCGTTCGAAGAGCAGTGCTCTCCGCGCTCACGCACGATCCACAGATCAGCGTCCAAGACCATCAGATCGCTCTGAGACGTATCGAGCTGCGACAGCGCCTCGGGCTTTTTTTTGTCGGGCAGGGACAAAAATGGCAAAGACATCGGGGGGGGGCGGGGGGGTAGGTTCATGATGTACTGATACTGAACAAAGGGTAAACACTTACTGGATGCCGGAGATCTTGAGAATGCGGCTTGACGCACGTAAAAACACAGGGGTCCCGTAGGGGGATCCCGGAAAATGCATTCACTGAGGAGACAACCCCGTCCCCCCGGTTCAAGCTTGTCGGACGTCACTCTTCGCGTGTCCCAAATAGATGAACACCCACAGCAGCACCCACATGCACGTATGCGCTACCGAAAAAGAAAACACAACCCGCAACGACCCCAACGACGTCTTCGGCCCAGAACACAACAACCATACCATGTTTTACCACCAGCATTTATTTTCCGCCGTGACTACAAACGACCTTTACGCCTCTGCCTAAACCCCCACCACCCCCCCCCACCCCCGCCGGCGGACAAATCCTGTCAAGCTCACCTTGCTACAAAACGACCCAGGGCCGCCCCCCTTGGTCCCTTGCGGCTTCGACACGGGGGCCTGGACCGCCGGCCGCTGGCCCCCCACGTGCCCCTTCGCCTTGGGCTTCCCCTTCTGCCTGCCCCCCCCCGCCGCAGCAGCGGTGGAGCCCCCCCCCTTGCTCTTCCCGCCGCCCCCCTGAGAAACCCCTCCACCGCGGCCCGCTCCCCCCGCCGCTTTCTTCTTGTTGTTCCCCACCCCGCCGACTTCCGGGGGCGGGGGCGGGAGGATGCGGATGGCTGCGGCAGCCGCGGCGGCGGCCGGGTTGTGGTACGAGGCGGACGCGGCGGCGGCGGCACGCGAGAACGGGGACGGCGGCGGCGGGGACAGGGCCGACGATGGCACCGCGGAGGAAGACATCAACGGCGACGACAAGGGGCCCGCGCCGCCGCCGCCGCCGCCGCTGCTGCAGCTAGGGTGGTGCAGCATGTGGCCGTGAACGCCGGCGGGAGACTTGGCGCCCCAGCCGCCGCGTGCACTTCTTGGTGATGTCACTGAGGAGAAGGATGGTCCAGCTCCTGCTTGAGAGGCGGCACCGGCCCCGGACGACGACGCCGGCACCACGTTCTCCACAAGATCCTGTTTTGGCGGGGGACGGACCGACGGACGGACGGACGCATGATAAGGAGTTCCAGCGGGGGATGGACGGCAAAACAGGGTTCGCCCGCACCGTCACCACTCACCAGTAGACCACGCTTCACAACGAGGGACGGAAAAATAGCAACGGCGGTGCCCACGGTGCCGATCAGCTCAACCCGCTTCTTTTTTCGTTTTCCAGGTGTCCACACGCATAAGCAATCCGATATCTCGACTCTTTCACCGCAATAGTTCAGCGTGCTTCCCGCATGCCCACATTGACCCCCCCCCCCTCCCTGCTGCTCGCACGCTTAAAAAAAATGGGCAGAAAACAATCAACAACACCGCTGCACTGCTGCCGCCTGTCGTCAATAACGCCGCCTCCGCCGAAACAAAAGCTCTTCTCGCCTGCGAGTTGAGAGGGGGGAACAAGCCATGGTTCGCGGGTCCCGGCGTCCCCTTGCCTCCCCCTCCCTCTCCTCCATCTCCGCCCGCCCCGCTGCTCCGACGTGCCGAGCGAGTGAGGTCCGACTGCGGCGTCCAGGAACGGGCGAGATGAAGCATCGTAGGGAACGGGAAGGGCATCGGGCGGAACGGGGTGAGGAATCCCATGTGTTGCGTGAGGCGTTTCGCGGAACGAGGCACATCGACGGGACACGGGACAGATGAGGCATCTAATGGAACGGGAAAGGCATCGGGCGGAACGAGGTGAAGGGTTTCATGGGACGGGTGAGGCGTTTCGCGGGACGAGGCGAGGAACTTCCACGGGACAGGTGATGCCTCGGACGCGACGCGGTGAGGGATGTTTTTCATGGGATGGACCGCGCAAAAAAGGAACAGTATTATTTATGCCGAACATGAGCCAGTCAGGACCTTCCATCGGATCTGTATGGGGGTACGAGAGGAAGCACCACACACCAACAAGGAATCGGGTCATTGCTGCTCGCGATGTGGAATACAAAAATGCACCCTCGAGAAACACCAAGAGAAAAGCGAAGAAAAGCCGCCGGTCTCTCAATCGAAAAGAGCTTGGAGAGCAAGAAGGCAACTCATCCATCTGCATGCTTAGACCCTGCCGCCAGTATCACCACGGCGCGTCTCTCCGTCTGCCGGCTGACGCAGACATTCACACACCCGTACAAACACCTTCACCTTCCGCCAAACACCTCTCCTTTACCAACCACTGCTGTGCCCGCCACACACGTAGTTGCAGTCGTCCAAGGCCCCCCGAGCAAGCTGAACAAAACACCCTCTCAACCACCCAGAGCCCGCCACACGCCCAGCACACACCTGGGACCCGCTGCCTCCCGACAGCTGCAAGAGGCTCAGGGCCTGGTCGATGTCCTTCCTGCTCCCCGTCGTCGGCTCCGGCGTGGCGAGGAACGGGTCGTTCATCAGCGACTCCCCCAAGGGCTGGTTCATCTGAGGGTCCTCCTCCATGGCGAAGCGGTGGGTGTCGTCGAACGTCACCTGAGCGAGCCAGGTCGTGGGGGCAACAAATTTCGGCGCGGGTCAAGACACAAGTATGTAGCAAGCCCCACCATGCTGTAATGCCGATGGAAAAGGAAACGACAACGGTAACAATCTTGGCCCGGAAGTAGTGCCGGTGGAAAAGGAAACGACAACGGTAACAACTTTGGCCCGGAAGGGCGGGGGTAAAAAGACACAAGTCACGCCGTGCTCTAATGCGGGTGGAAAAGGAAACGATGGTATGCATGGTATACAGCCTTCCGACTTCGATTCCGCAAAACATCAGCAGTCATGAATTGGTGAACACAAGGGCCATGAGTGGAAGCAAGACAGCGAGCTGAAAAGCAAGCCTACATGTGAAGTATATTGACATGGCTAGTGAGAGAGGACGGATGAAGCCCCCAGATTCAATACCCAAGTCGACAAGGACTTCCCATGAACTGCATCAGTCGTGGCCACAAACACATCGCAAAGGTAAGAGCCGGACCCGCCCTGTCTCCTCGCCCCCCTCTCGTTACCGGAGCCCGTTCATGCCAAGGGCAAGATCAAGCACACCAAAAACAACAACACCCTCTACAGCTCGACATCGTGGGCATATGCCGTGCCAAATCGACAGCAGCACCAGCACCAGCAACAAGAACAGCAGCACCAGCACCAGCACCACCATCAGTCCCGTCAAGAACAAATGCATCCCACAAGGAAATCTCATGGCAACGACAACAACTTTCCGCCGCGCGGCATCCGGCAGGCACAACAGACCTACCTGCATATACGCCCCGTCCTTGTGCACGGTGAGTCTGGAGTTCGACAACACTCTGGAAGCGTTCTTGGGACCGCCGTCGCTGGGGAACGGGGACGGGGCTCCGTTCTCGTCTCCGAAAGTCGCCAGCTGCGAGTAGTTGCGCTTTCTCCTGCTTTGTGTGTGCGCGCGTGTATGTGTGTGTTTTTGTTGTTGGCATGCGCTAGGTGGCCGACCAATGAAAAGACGTTAGTCTCAGTGCAGTTGAAACAACAAAATGCTCATAAAGGACATGTGTGCGTTTTTTTTTTAATATTAGCATCGACCGCGCTAACCGGCTGACCAATGAAAAGCCGTCAGTCTCAGTGCGGTTGAAAAGACAAAACACTTCAAAATGCCATTAAGTGGGACCGCGTCAGGGGGCGGCACGGGGGAGACTAATCTATTCTCCTGATCAAAGAAAACGGTACAATTAGCAGAAGAAAACTGCACACGTCTACGAAGACTGCTATGCATACGTTGCACTCGAGTTCGTTTGGTGTGTGTGTGCTTGTTAAATTGGAGTGGCCCGCTCTATGCGACCCGCTGAGCAATGAAAATACGTCAGTCATGCACTACATGCAGCGGGACAAATAAGCGAAGATGGCCGACCCCTTTCGGCGTGCGCTCCTCAAAAACTACCGTTCACCACGCAACCGGCCGAACCATCAAAAAACAAACCCACATATCATACATGCATCTCTATCCACAAGAAACCGTAACACGTTCCGTCGACAGGCTACATTATCTAATACATTCCGTTGGTCAATCCAATTGCGCCGGCTCGTGAACGACGAACGAAGCCAAGCGCATAGGAAAAAAACGCGGTAGAATGAGTCGAAGAAAACAACAACGTACCCCCCCCCCCCACCCCCACCTAACAAACAAGCCGACTTACTTAGGAGACCTGGACCCGCTCGCCGCCTCTGCCCGCCCCCTGCCGGAGCCCGCTCTTGCCGGAGACGATGACGGGTCCAGCTTCACGGGGGAGTTCCTACGGACCCGAGTGAAGTGGCCGTGCCGGGCGCTCGAACGAGGAGTCTTCAGGCCCGTCGAAGAGGCGTTCGACAAACTCGCGGTCGTCGACGAAACGGCGGCGGTACTGCTGCCGCTGTGGTTGTTGCTTCTGCCGTCCTCCGACGCGCCGTTCCCGGAACCGATGCTCATGCGGCTCACGCTACTGTCGCCGCCCGCGCTGCTGCGGCGAAGTCGGAGGTTCGGTGTCGCGCGGGCGCAGCTCCCGGGAGCGGTAGCGCCGCCGGCGTAGCTGCCGTTGCTGCTCCGCCGAGCCGTTGATCCTCCGAAGGGGGTCATGCTGCTGTTGCTCTCGAGACTCTGCAGCAGTGGCAACCGATTTGCGCGTGGGCCAAGATCAATGAACATTCTTTGTGGGATTACGAAGTGATGCTGCTGCCTGTGCGTGCGGCAATTCTTGAAAAGTATCTCCCCGGAAGGAAAGACGTCTGTTGAGAAGCAACACGACCTGTTTGATGTACGCCGGACTGCTGTGCGCTGCTGTGAACGACATTCGAACAGGACTTTCAGCAGTTCAACAGCAGCAGCAGTCTGCAACAGTAGCGCAGCAGTTTGTGCCAGTGGTGCAACAGCAAAACGCGTTCAAAGAGTTCAACGACTACGTTTACACCTAGATGCACACGGCGAACAAACGGAGACACCGCAAGAACCCCCTCCGCAAGCATCAAACATCCGAGGATGTGTGCGCAAGGACAGCACTTGCTGAAGGTTGCCGCCGACCGACCCTTGATGAAGCAACAGTCTTTTACGTATGCTATAGCGGCGGAAAAAAACAAAATTCTGGCTTTGGCAGACTGCATAGGGCCTTTCAGACAATCCGTTCGCCAGTGGGGACTTGAAGAACCCACTGCGTAGGGTATTGCCCTACTCCTGACTGCTGAAACTTCGTCAAAGAGAAGTACGGAAATGTTTCCCAATGCCGCATCTATCTCGGTACTACTGCTGTACAGGGGCAAAAACAGCCTGGTGCAACTCCAAGAGTCGACGAGAAAGCGGCTGAGATGGTGACATACTTTGCTGTAGCACGAGCGCCTGTCTCGCTACAAGCAGTAAGGCTCAGCAAGTAACCGACGACCATTGTCTGCTGTGCGCAAGAGAGGGTCGTGCTACACCGCTGCTGCCGTGTGTGTACCAAGAGAGCACAAGGGAGAGAGTCACTTGGAAGACAGAAAACGCGAAAGAAGAACACAAGTTAGGCGACTTGCTATGTACACATAGCTGCGTTTCGAAGAGGTGGTGTGAGCACGCGACCGGCAAACTACCCCCAACTGGCAATGCAACCGCTGAACTGGAGGTGTGGTGTGGGGCTGATATGCGTCGGGAAAGTGAGAGGCTCGTCCGCCAAAGCCCGGCCATGGCACTTTTGTGCGCGTGCGTTAACGGCAATTTGAAAAATGGCGGCGGACACAACGGGGAAGGCAGGCAGAAGTTTTCGCCACAAAAAGGTCCAACGAGGCGGTACGGAAAGAAGAGTGCCGCTTGCGAAACTAGCAACCCGTGTCTACCCGGACGTTGCTGTGGGGTCAAGGTTTCTCCAGACCCAGGGAGCAGCGCACAGGGAGGAGCCGCACCGTCATGGGGACAACATACGAACCCTTTTTTTCTAGCAACAAACAGCTGACGACCCACAGGCAGCGCAAGAGGCACACAAGCTAACCTGCCGTTTGTCGAGGTGCAACGGCTGGCCGTCTGGGGAAAAGGTGCCAAGGGACTCCATGAACTTATCCAGCGAATAGTTCGGCTCGAACGCGCCGCCACTGCTTGCCCTGCCGCCGCTGCCGCCACCACCGCCGGACATGGGTGAGCTCAGCGAGGCCGGTGAGCACCCTACCATCTCCTCCTCCCTTCCTCCTCCTGTTGGTGACCCCGCGCTTCGACGTTTGTCCGCCATGCTCCTCTCTCTCTCTCTCTCTTTCTTTCTCTCGCTCTCTCTCTCTCTCTCTTGCCTCTAGCCCCAAGCGGCCTGCTATAACCTCGACCTGATGCTGAAGATTCAACTGCTGGCGATTTGTGGATACCAGTGCTCGACGAGACGGGGAGAGATGAAGGGCACCCCCCAGGTTGTTGCGCGCCGACGTGAATTTTTTTTTGCAAAATCGCAAACGGCCAATTTTCGTATTATTTAGAGAGAAGGGGTGCCGAGAAAAAAAAAAAAACGCGAAAAAGGTTCGAGATGGTGTTCATGTTGCTCTTCGGGGCGATCGGTCGTCCACAACGGCGGTCGCAGCACACAGCAGAGGGCAAAACAGACAGATCCAGACGCCAGAGAACGACGCCGAGCAGCGTACCAGAAGCGGCCCGGGGCGGGGAGCGTACCACGGGTGCATCATTCAGAGAGTGCGTGTCGGAACAACCGCCTCCTTCGTGATGTACCGAACTCCTCCTGCACAGCACAAGTCATCTGCTTGCTGCTGCTGCTGCTGCTGCTGCTGCTGCTGCGAGCTGGCGAATGCCAAACCGAAAGAAATTTGAGGGAAACGGTGTGTCAGTCCAATATACAGATTTACTGAGCACGAAGATTACCCCGGCGCACTGCTGGAACTTGCAGTGCACATTGCATTGTTCTTCTCGACGGCAAGGGCGGCTTGGTGTTGGGGCGAGAGAAGAGAGCGTAGTCGTTATCCGGGCGCATAAGCTGATTTGCTCACAGGTATGCACTCCAACCAAGGGTGCCGTTCGAAACACAGCACGTCAGGTTTTGCCGGGTTGATACAATAGGATTGGACTACAGCTGTTCGTCGGAAGAAAAATCACACAAGTTGAAGATGACCAAAATCGGATACAGATGATTGACTCTCCAGAGTATGTTTGCTTGGTCCTTGAGAAAATGATGGCGATCGTATGTACTTTCGGCTGTGAACGTCACGTACCCTCAGACGATCGTTCACCCTGACTACTATCGCAGAATAGCAGAATTACGTTGACTACACTGCTGTGCATAGGGCGGGGTAATGAGCCGCGGGCTAGCCGACTCAATACCTTGCAGTAGTCTATCTGCAATGCTTTTTGCGGTGGCGAGTGCACCCGACCGTTGAATATTGCATCCGAGTCATCATCAACAACAACATAAAAAAGAGGCTCTTCCTCTGCAAACGCACGGACGGCCGTTGGGATTCGTGCGCCACAGCAGTAGTCTCTCCGTAGATGACACAAGATACCACACCCTGAACCAACTTCCAAAGCTCGGTTGCTCCACACCACAAAGAGTGGCGGTGCCGAAAACGGTGGCGTGGGAACCGTCTCGTCAAGAGCTTTCCGACAACGTCTCGCTGGGTTTACGCATCCTGTTCGTCGTGGAATAATCGAGCTGAGAAGTATCGATACAGGGGGTGTGGTATCGTATGTCCCCGACGGTACAGCAGTAGACCGGTGTGCCATACGCATATGCACACGTGCGTTCCATATCGGAGGTGAACCCTCCCCGCACACCTAAGCAACAGCACTAACAAATGTATCCGCCACGAGCTGTGTCCATGCTCCGTTTTGTGTAGCGATTGATACAAACCAGGAGGATCTAGGACGCCCAGAAACTGCGAGCGCGAGGGTGTGGGAGGGACAGCCCGAAAAAACACCTGCCGCGTCTGCTGGGATCAGTCGTATGTTTTTCCCGCTCTGTCTGGCGAAGGTTGGGTTTTGCTGATGATTACCCTCCACACACCTAAGCAACAGCAATGACAATGACATCCGCCACTAGCTCTGCGTATGGCTCCCTTCCCCCGCCAGTGCTGTCTTGCCAATCCAGGCGGTGTTGCGTGTTTCGCTGAGTGCTTCCTCTGTTTCTCCTGGTGTGAACCAAGCAACCGCGTGTGTCTGTTGGGTGGGAGATCTACGATGCCTTGGCTTGCATTTCTCTACAACTCCGCGGGGGTCGGGGTGAAAATCTCCTATGGTTTTTGGGTACAGATGACGGCCATCTGCTGTCGGAGCACAACCAAACCGGTGTGGTGAAGAGCGCCCTATTTTTCTTGTTCCTCACAAGCCAGCAGGTCGTCAATCAGTGCTCTTATGGGCCTCGTGCTGGTCGAAAAGGATGGAAAATTCAGGCGGTCGTTTATTGAAACTTGGGCCTCTGGTAGATAGGGCCTGTTTTTTCCCTCCTCGGACGGAGGGAAAAGAACGGTCGCGCTTCGCGCTCCGTGGCTCATTATGACGCACACACATCTGCATCTCCGCTTAAAAGTACTAGCAGTCTGTGCTGTAGATGTATGTCTGTTCGTGAAGAGAAGAGAAGATAACTAGTTTGGCCGGGCCAGTGGAAAACCATCGACGACAAACACACCCCGGTGTCAAAGTAGTGCGAGGATAGTTCAGTCGGGATTGCTAATAATGGTTCTCGTGCGCACAAGTAGCACCCGGCGTTTCGGAGATGGAGCAAAGGGGTCGAATACACACAGCGAAGCGCTTGACCTCTCCCGGTGGTCTTGTGGGCAACCTCATAAGCCTACCACAGCAGGTCATGAGTCAAACCTCTCTCTGGAGAGAAAACAAAACGTAGCTGTGTTCGGCGGGAAAACGAGTATGGTACACACTTCGACCGCAATGTCGACGGGGGAAAGGGACGGCTTGAGTCTCCCGATAATAATTTATGCAAGCAGCACAGGAGCCAAGATATAGGAAATGAGAACGCTCTTTGCGTGGTCTCAGCTGATACGCGAAACATCACCGAAAGGTATTGATTGGTGTCAGAAAATG
Organism: Ectocarpus siliculosus; assembly: GCA_000310025.1. NCBI lineage: Eukaryota > Phaeophyceae > Ectocarpales > Ectocarpaceae > Ectocarpus > Ectocarpus siliculosus. Next base: position 3,987,431 of record FN649734.1, read on the forward strand.
TGGATCTACATGTATGTATGGGAAGATTTGTGATTGTACAAAATGTAGATCTACATGTATGTATGGCAAGATTTGTGATTGTACGATATTGCTACGTCCTGGACACGATGGCTGCTACCACTTCAGGACTTTCGCTGATCAATGAGCCTATTATTAACGTTCTTCGCGTTCCTTTTATCTTGTCTTTTTATTGCGCGAAAAAAGAAACCTCACTTACAAAAACGCTCCTTACGTTGTCCAAAAAGTACGTTTTGGGCCTTCCCCAAGAAAAGGGCAAGTCTTTTGAAAACCCCCTTGCCGTTCTTTTTGATCAAGTCTTGGTCCAGGGTGGGGCTGTGGTCCAAAACAGCAGTCGTCCTCTTGCGATCAGTTCACTGTCTCTTCTACGTCCCACATTGAGAGCGCCACCAAAACACGCTTGAATCTCTGGACGATTGGTCTCCGTATCCACTGATGGTAGCCACACGACGAACGGTAATCTATGGCTATGGCTCATGGTGGGCAGCATGGGCACCGCCTTTAATTTTCAATCGCCCGGACGCGTTAGGTGCCAACTCGATGTGTGCGACAACCGAGCCCAGAGAGCTGGACGAAGCCGCGGTTTGGGTACCTTTTTCGTGCATTCTCGTGGTCGATTTCTAGGGGTCTAGCCGCCTCCCGGTCTCTATCAACCACCACACACATAAGGCGCACCGTACACACAGCGTGTGCGGGGAAGCGTTGCCAATGCTGTTGCTTCAGTTGTCGGCTCTCGTCCACCCCAATTCCCGTGCTTCGTATCGTCTCGTGAGGTATAGAATTCAAACTGCTGTTGCCTCAATTCAGAGAGGTTGCCGAAAAAACTTGTCGGTGGCAAATTGCACCAATCGTTGCAGAGCTATTATCTTTTGGTCGATGACTCGGAAAACACCAGCAAGATCGACTGCAATGACGTGTTTCGTCCAAACCAGCTATCCTAAGTGAGTCAATCCAAAACCGTCAACATAGGAAAATCATTTGGGCTGCGAAAAATGAGGCCCATGGAACGTAAGATTAATCGCATGTTCTCCCCAAACCCGTTAATAAGGCACCACAGTTGAATTATTAAACGTATACTACTTTCTTTGGCTAGCTTGTGGCCGTTGAAACATAACTCTTCCCCAAAACACTTTGCGAAATACAAAGTATCCCCCGCAGCGATGGCGATGGTTGCAGTGACAGCAACGCCAACAAGTAGATGTCGAAAAATAATGCCATACGTGTACCGCACCTGCTGTGTCGGCAAACCTCATTTTTATCCACGATGTTTCAAGCTCTTACCTTGCGAACCACACATGTGTAGGAGAATTGACAAATGGTGTATACCCCGGGTGTTGAGGCACAAATTGAGATATGTTGTTTTGGTGTGGGGCGCAACGCCTGACGCCAGGTGGGCGCCATTAAACCGCGTTCTAGCGATAGCAGCGGCATGCGCCAGGTCCTTAGGAAGGGCACCCAACTGTTTTTTTCCACCCACAGGAACAGGGTTAACTATGTAGGGCCTGGAAGAGAGGAGCTTGTTGGAGAACCCCATGTTGATCACGAGACCACAGGTTACGCCCTCCTGTATCCTATTTTGTTCACAATCGTACCCCAAAATGTTGAAGGCATGCCGCTTCTTGTTCTGGAGTGACGCTCCTGCGGACCGCCAAAATGGCAACTAACGGCAGACCACCAACCTCTACATCTTGTGTCTCCTTGTCGCGCCGCAGCAACAAAATCTGCGCGTTGCACCGCAGACCACCATATCTCCGTATCCTCTTTCTGCTGTCGCGCCGCAGACCACAACACCAGCGTACTGCACCGCAGACCACCATAGCTGTGACGACATTATGGGGTATGCTGGTGAAGAACATGGGGTTATAGCAAGGTATAGACAAACTTTACCAGACAGGGGGTTGTACCCCGCGGTTTCGTGAACAAAATGGGTTCCTCCAACAAGCTCCCCTCTTCCAGGCCCTAGATGACCCTGTTCCCGTGGGTGAAAAAAAACGAAACGTTGGGCGTCTTTCCTGAGGACCTGGCGCATGCGGCTGAAGCACTAGAAGGCGGTTTGAAGGCGCCCACCCGGCATCAGGCGTTCCACCCCAAACCGAAGCCCACCCGGCATCAGGCGCTCCACCCCAAACCGAAGAAAAACACACCCCGTTTTGTGCCTAATTACTCGGGGTATACTCCATTTTTGTCAATTCCCCCAGAAGGTATTACCCGGTCAGCGAAACCTTTTGGTGAGGGAAGATAGATGCCGTCTACTAGACGCCCATGCAACACAAAAACTGATGATGGTATGGCAGACGGAACGTGCCAAGACCTACAAACTGGTACTGTATCAGGTTATTTCAACTTGAGAATGCACAACCTTGACTGGGTGAGTAATTTAATGCCGAACGGTACTTTCGCATCGTACAACGTCCTGCCGCCGGTAACTCGCCTTGTTTGCACAGCGGAGGACGGACGGTCGAGGGGATCTCGCGGACGCGAGCCAGCCATGCCATTAGCTCCGCGAGAGACCTTGGGCTCCCGTACCGTCGAGGCCGAGCCTCAGCTGGAAGAAGATGAGGCCAAGCCGTCACAACAAGAGGAAGGTAAGTTTTTCGAGCTGCAGCAGCAACGAGGAAAGGCAAATGCATTCTTCTGCGACCACTTGGGCCCTAGGCTACCACTCGAAAGCCCGGGGTATTCACTCCTTATCGCATAGACCTTCTTTGGCACACCATCAATCCGTTCTGATACCGAAGCGCTCGAGTAATAACGGGGTACTGAAGAGGCATACACGCAGCACTTGGCTTTTCTCCGACCCTAAGCACCGACAAACCCTGTCAACATATCTGCACACCCGGCATTTCATCTTTGCCCCATGCCGTGAACATGCCCAGGTGCACCCTCTTTCGTTTCGCCCTCCGAAGCTGACGGCATGGCGGTTGACACGGTACAGGAAGGCATGGACAACTCGTCGGATGATCCTACCAGAAAACTGTCACCGCGACCACCGATCCCAAACGCGGAAAACGTACCCCCTCGATTGGTGGGCGACGGGATAGAATCTCTGCCACCCACGCGGCTGGGGGGCCTGACGCTCCCGCTGCTGGAATCGTATGACCCAACCAGGTCGCCGCTGGTATGCCTTCCGCCCTCCGCCTCAACCGGGTACACCGATGAAGTCGACGCGGTCAGCCCAGCCGGTAGCGCAACTTCTCCAACCAGCAGCAGGCACAAGGTCCACCAAACGCTCGCGTTTTCGAGAGTGGCGCCAGAGGGAGCAGGTGCACCAAGGCGTAAAGAGGGTCAGGATGTTGCTGCTATTTCGCCGCCCGCGCACAAGTTGCTCCGCTTTCCGCGCGGAAGGCCCGGGTCGTTTTTCGTCGACAGTCACGAGGAGCCCGCCAACGAGATAAAGGCTTGATGACGGGACAGTGTCGAGTTCCACGCGATTTCGATATTTGGTTTCTTTAAGGTGACGAATTTTACCCCCACACCTACCCCCACTCTTATGTATTCATCTCCGCATTTGACGACGATACGAATGACACCAGTAGTGCTCAGCGTTCACCTAATTGTAAATATTCTCTTCGGGAGGAAACGCGTCCCACCAAATAGGCGGGCAGGCCCACGAGAAAAGAATGTGTGGGCATCTTTGAGAGGGTCGTTAACTAAGTTGCGCTTGCGATTGGTCATCCACATAATCGTTTACGATAGTCCATTGAGCGTTGAGCACGAAAAGCCAGCTGAATTGTTGTAAGCCTTGAAGAATGAAAATTGCCGTTCGCGTTGCGACCCTTTCAGCTTGCGGGGGAACCACACGTAGTCTTACACACGCTAGTGCAGTAGGCACAACGTGTTGTGTTGTGTTTGGGTTGCCTTATTCATATGTTGCTTGTGGGCTTCGATCGATTATCCCCAACAAATTACCCGCTGGGTGTTGCGTCAGTGCCATGGTGAAACTGCTGAGAAGCTTGAAATTCGTTCTGTGGTTTCATAGAGATTGTGGTCGCTTTTTGCCGACGTGCCGCGGGGTGCAGAGTGCCGAGATCGGGAGCTGTAGACTAATTGGTTAATTTTGGGGGGATCTCTGACGGTGTATTCCGCTGAAAAAAAGCGCTGTCGAGGTGATTGGATGAACGCATCCTCGCGATTTACGAAATGTATTGCTTAGCTGAATCTAAATTGTGTGGTATTTTGCGATAATTCTTCCCCTTGCTTGGTGTCCTGTCTTAAAGCACGAAGTTTGGGTGGAAGGCTTGGCCATCCGTGCCGGTGCTTGTCGGGGGATTTCGTCTTGCTTTGGGCGTTCATCGGGGCTCTTAAATTTTGTCACACTACTAGCTCGTGCTTTCATTTATTATAGCCCAGGATAGCCCCGGCCTCATCTCAAGTCATTATATTTTTGGGTGAAGGCAAGAGAGCAATATATTAGGGTGACTAGGGGCTTGGCCACGGGAAGGGAGAGAACATTTGTTCGTGCGGATCATGGCGTGAGGTAGTCCGACGTATCACGAACAGGAGCAGCAGCAACAGCAGCGGACACACACACGCGGAAACCCCGCTCGCTCTTCCTCTCCGCAGAGGACGAGGAGAGCGTCTGTCTCGGTCTCACTCTCCATAGAGAGACATTATGATGTATGGACAATTGTACCGCCGCAACCGGGTGTCGAGTTTTCGGACTTCCCGCGGAAACCTCGCCCGAGGGATGTTGATTGACGGTGTATGCAGCAAAGTTTATATAACCGACTTGTGTTCCAGGCAGTCGTTGCAGAGTAGTAAATCCTATTCGTTTTTAAACGAGACGCAACGTGTAGGAAGAAAGAAGACGATAGCAACCACCGGCCTCCTCCAATCCAGATAACAAGGCGGCGTCGTAAACAACCCGACGGGCGTGTGTTCACTTCTTCTACATTCCCCACTTCTTTCCTACTGACGACCGGACTTTCTGGAGGGGTTGACTACAACAGACATGTATCACTCGCCCGTTGACAACAACGAAGCAACGTCAGAATTAACCGGAGGCGCACACCAGTTCATACAAAACCGCCACGACGTATGACGTTTGCGTACTTACGACCGTACGATGGAGGATGTGTTTCTTGCATTGGCTCACTGATTGGACCCGAGCGCAGGCCTCTGGGTTTCCGTCCCTATGACATTTTGTCAAGTGTCTGTTTGCACCCCCGCCCCGGGTGTGGGACGGTCCGGGTACTTGAATATAGAGAGTCAAGGTTCCTTCGTAGAGCTGCTGTGTTCGGACTTCCAATAGCCGTTTTCTTTTAGTTCCAGCAGAAACTCAAATATTAGGAGACAAGTCTCAAGAGACTTGAGAGCAGGCTTGAGCGAAAGACGCAACACAATACAAACGCAGCAAAGGACAGGCAGGTCCACCGGATCGCCGGGAGGATCGTCACCAACCAAATTTAGAGCTGGCTGTAGGTCCGAGCATTGCAAGGACAGATCAGCCCTCGCCGTCGCTGATTTTCTCTGTTCACCGTGGAGTTTGGTTGGAAACCCGAATCCACCTAAGATGAGAACAGGCTGCATTGAGCAAAGAGATTCCCCGGCAAATGTTCACGGCGTGCCACGAGTGCTGCAGGAAATAAACGGCCACGTGATATCCCCCTTTGCTCATCTGCGGATCTGCGGCAATGCTACAGGCCATGTTCAGTCGAAGATAACAGCCATGCTGCTTTCTGCAGCACAGAAGAATATGATTCATCTTGCGTAACGCACAGCAATAGTGTTGCTTCTCTTGTTCTTGTAGAAACGCGAGGCGAACAACAATAACAAGAAGGGCCTCACCGACCGCACGAGATTCGTCGTGATCGACGAGCTACGGCGTCAGCCACGTGCTGGCTGTTCGTCACTGTCCGTACCGTCAACAAAACAACACACAATTTTCGTACAGTACGCATCTAAACGGGCAAATCAACCACCCCGATGTGCGAAAAACGATAGGTGCACTCTCACCGAGCGCATCTCTCTCAACGCAACAATTTACACCTTGACCAGCAAGAAGGAGGGAGACAACACTGGGCAACAAAGAGGTCAAGCGACGAGTATCTCGAGACCCAAGCGACGGAATCAAACTCCGTTTTCGCTGGATCCGTCATTCCCTCGCCTAGCTTTCCCCCAACATGTCAAGTTTATCGTCTCCCCCCTTCGTACCGCCAGCAGCCCCGACCCGATCCCAAAGACCAACAATCGCCACGTACGCCGCTTGATCACTCGCCGAAGCTCTGCAACTTCGAATCCACTACTGCTCGCCTCGGCAAGCCGACATTGGCCGCGGCGCAAGGCGGAACGGCTGGAAATAGCCAAGAGAGGGGAAGCGCACGGAAACAAAGAGAGAGTTGCTGGCTCATCTGTCGTTGCGCGACCCTGCCTGATGGTCGTGTGACACGGTGTGCCTCGCGTGTGCACGCAGAGCAGAGCGAAAATGCACCAAGTCCACACCCAACCCCACCGCCATCACACAGACAACTCCCGGTAGGGCTATCGTGCGCAGCTCTACAATACCCCCGTACACCCCTAGCTTTCCCGCGTGCGACCCTCAATATTTGCAGTAGTCCAGAGCAACGGTCTAGGAACAGTCAACCACGTCAAGGAACGGTCCCCGGGCCTTCATCGACGATCTGATTGGTCTACGAAGAGTCCAAGAACTTCTGGATTTGGTCGACCAGGGCCTGCACCTCGCGGGGGTCCTCGCAGCGGCCCTGGCCGCGGGTCTTCTTGCTGTGCAGCAGCTCCCCGGTGTTGCGCAGCACCACCTCGAAGCGCCCGGTGACCCCGGGGTCCTCGGTCTGGATGAAGCTGATGCGGTCGCCGAACACCGCCTCCAGCTGGGGCGTCAGGCGGTTGTAAAACCGCACGTAGCCTCATCCTCCGCAGTACATGATCTGTCGGATTTTTGTTCGTTTGTGCGGTACGGCATTGAGCAAAAATGGAAGGGTTTGAAGAGAGGCGTGCGGTGAAGTGGAGAGCAGCCGTCAACTGCTCTAGCCCTCCGTGTTGCTTGTGACACGTGGGCTGAGATGCTACGTTTCGACGGTTGCCGGATAGCCGAACCTGATGGCGATGAGAGTGCGATTGTGCGGTTGAGGAGCTTCGTGCCGTCTACGCAATCGATTCGTCGTAAGTTGCGTGGTGTTATCGGCTGAACGAAAGCGACGGCCTGTGCCGATTCCCGACGCCCTCAAAGTGGACAAGGGCTGCGCTTTGTCCGAACGAGACATACCCCTCCAAGTGGTGGTGGTGGTGGTGGAGGTACAGCACACGGGACGGTTTTCGTACCACTGGAGTTCCTGAAACGCCCCGGGCGTGCTGACGCTCGCGTGGTTCGACGATGCAGGTTTGAACATACATGCTCGAAGACGAACCGGTCTAACACACGCTGGCTCATTGCTACTGCTCTTTAGCTTGTGAGTTGCTCTACTACCGCGCATCATCAGTTCGGTCCGAATGCATGTGCGGGGCGCTATGTATACGTGTCACGCACCTCGATTTCGGCGACGTCCTCGCCGCGTCCCGCTGTAGTAGTGGACATGCCCGCGCTTGCGTTAAGGCTTCGGATATCAACTCTGTTCGCCGCACTTTTCGTTCCCACAGCCGGCAATCGGGCGAGAGAGGTGTGTCGGGAGATGCAGAACCGTTTCGCGTTGAAGACGTAGGATCAGGTGGGAGAAAAGTATTGAAGAGATAGACACGAGACACGAGGGGGGAACGGAAGACGGGAATACTCCATGAGGTCGGGGCTGCAAGAGAGTATCCGAAAAACGTTCCAAGTCAAGCCGCACACACACAGTCGCCGTCGACATTGTTCGAATGTTGAAAGGTAGCCATTGTTTAGAACATTGGCCTTACTCACAGCGAAGACATCTAACGGATTGCGGACATAGTTGCGCCCAGCTACGTTTTCCGGCGCCTGTGTGTGTAATGGAGCGGTGAGTACCTACCTCAAGGAGGAGACAGGCGTGGCGAAAGCTTGCACGGTGGCGCTAAAGGGAGAGCACCGGAGTGCTGCAAGAGAGAGCAAGGCGATCCTCATGTGCGGTTCTTACAGCTTCCGTCTGCAGCCGGAAAGGGAAGATTCGAGAGAGGCGTTGAATAATATTTTACGTCGAGATTCTTAAGAAATCATACATGCACTCACAGAAAGACTGCCCGCTGGAGATAGCCCCCAATCCAAGGGATGTGTTACGTCTTAACATGAGTGACTGTCGAGAAAATCTGCTGGATACCCAGATCTGCGTCAGTTGGACCGCTACAGATGTTGGTACTCAAGGCTGTACTAACGTTAAGAAAACAACAACAATGCCGACCTGCAGAGACTGCCGAAACAATTCCAACACCCCAACAGCACAACTCTCAAATGAGATCAAGCAACGGTATCGAGTAGTTTAATCCAGGGTCCTGCACTCTTCCTTAAACATGAAACCGCTGGCAAACACGGTGGAGTGGCAAAGAAAGGTGCTAAGGAAAATAATCCAAAAAACTAATGTGCCATATCCATTCCCAAAGTATTAAATATCCAAATGGGAGCGGGGGGGGGGGGGTGGTATCTTGGGCGATGACGCTGCTCGAGGTCAAACATGGGTCGGGTATTGATCCTACGGTGAACCTTCTACCGCTGTATGAGGCGTGCATGGATGGATACTGATTTCGCGATGATGCCTCGAAATGAAAGCAGTAACATTGTCGGTCATGAGCTTGCGGGGGGTGAATTTTTACGTGTCTGCTGACATCAGCAAAACTTCGTGAGTTCAACCGGCTGTGGACTTCCGCGTTCAACCGGCAGCCCCGAACCCCTATCCCATCTCATGAACTGGCCCACCGAGATCGCTGACCCGAAATGTGTGTAGCTTCAGCTCAACTCGCATCCGTTGGCCATTTTGCCGCCAACGTATTGGTGCGTCTGATAACATCAACAGGGTGATGTGGTGTCCCAAATCAATCAATCAATTGCTTGAAGAGCTTGAGGCAGCGGAGAAAAGCAAGAGACACTACACTTATCTCCCCCCGCAGGGAGTGTATAGCGGGATCAGACTTCAGCGAGGAACTACCCAGGGTATAACTCGACTGTTTTCCCGGAGTAAAGCTGGTGTTCTCACCGGAGCTGCCGCGCGTGGAGCCAAAGTGACGGAAGCACAAGCTGCGTTTCAATTTTAAACGCTGCTGCTCTCTCGGCAGGTGATGGCCGGTATGCGGTACAATCTACGTTACAGCAGACGGAAAAAGGTACTTGGCATCCCCCAAAAAACAGGGTACACAATTGTACTTGTTCCCTTGGCCAACACCCACAGGCACCGGGAGCTACATCCTTCACTACAGCAGCTGCACAGAGGACACGAGGCACGACACAATGGCGGCCGTGTGCTTCGTGAGCTACGTGGCTGGCAAGGGCTCCTGCACCAAGGACGCTGATGGACCGCCAGTAGGCGAGGGCTGCGGCTTGGCCATGCGAAAGCTGTGTGCGGCTGATGAAGGCGGTGCGGCCAAGAGCTTGCTGTTGCCAGGAGCGAGCCCGGAGCACCGGGCAGAGGTATGTGCAGGAGGCGTTGCAATATGGCTTGCTGCGGTCTCTGCGTGGTGTGTGCGCGCGCGATGCTCCACAGCTTACGTCACCGCGCGCATCGGTTTGAATTCCTCGGATGTGACTTGAGAGAATACCATATTGCGGAAGATACCACACACCCCGGACCCTGGACCGATATGACGGGCTCGATTGCTCTGCAGCAAGAGCGGCGTCGCCGAAAAATGGTGGCGTTCGGTTCGCCTCGTCGGGAGCTTTTCGAAACCGTATGGTTTGATTTTGACATCCTCGTGGTCGTTCCAATCCGAAGAGGATTGGTTTCAGCTACATACGGAAAGAACAACCAAAGAAACGTAGCGTTTTTGTGTTTTGTGTGTTTCGTCCTGTACGTATTCGAAGTATTTACTGCTGTTGTGGCGACAGCAGTGTAGTCTAGTCCCCATTTTCGTGGTGAGACGTGTGCTACACGTGATTCAGTGTATGTACGTAGTACACTTTTCAGCGTATTTTTTGTACATCTACAACCATCCAGGGTCACACAGAAGGGGGTAAACACCGGGGCTCTCTTCTTGTTTTGATTTTTATTCGTGCCACACCTTTCCTCCTTCATTAAATCAACAACAACAACAACAACACACAGCAACTCTCAATGCGTGCTGAATTTTGTTTTTTGTCGCTAGAAGGGTCCAGCCGTCCCTTTCCCTCGTCAACGGTGCTAACGTTGAAGGTTGGTACTCACGAACTTTTCACAATTCGTAAATATTTCACACCCCATGGGGATTCGAACCCACGACGTTGCCACTAATGTATTTAGCGGTTTCGAGGTTACCACTAGACCCGAAGGCGATATTTTGACCGCAGTCGATTTCTCTCAGCTCGCGAAAGCTTCGACCACGAAATTGTGGCGGTGCCTTCTCGCGACCTATGCCTCGAAACTGTTTCCAAGGAATTTCAATCGAAGCGACACCGGTGCCAAACGCGAGCATTTACCACCTCCCCACAGGCGCCGCGCCGCGCCCCTGGAGCTCAAATCCACGCATTTTTTTGCCACGACACTCTCCGCAACCGAGCAAGATACAGCCCTACGCTAGCCACGGTTCGATGCGCTAGGACGGAATCGGGATGCCCCGCGAGTCTCGGCAACGCTGGTGGCGAGTAAAGCGAGCACGCTTACATATAGCGTTTGGCCAAATCCGACTGCAATAATGCCGCCGGGGTCTGGCGCAACCGTCTTTTTTCCACATGGACAACTCCCCAGCCTGCTCACCGACGTCCACTAAACTTTGGCAGTCAACAATGACCCAGTAAACACAACTGTGTGCCAAGCTTCAAAGCCATCCGATCTGCACGCCGCGTGCGACAGCACATTTCGCCTACCAGCGGCCGGCCTCGTCCGCCAGCAACACTCAGACTTGATCAGGCCGCATTTTCTCAACACATACATACGAATCCCCTCGACACATATCTTACATTGATGTGGAGCTAGAACTACACTTCTGCGTTCGATAACCATGTCTTTGGTGCATCTCCCTCATCGGATCACGACCAACAAAGTTTGTGCTAGGGGAAGACGCAAACTGCAACGCATGGACCATGGGGGTGTAAATATCCCGTCACGCGCCCCCTCAAGTGGCTGTCTCTGGGATTGCTTCTTACTCCCATGTGCACAAGTTAGGGTTGTGTATCGGCGCAGCCGAACGATATAATATGTATCGGAGATCGGCGCAGCCGATATAACGATATTTTTTCGATATATCGGCTTATCGAAAAAATATCGGCGAGCGAAGCGAGCCGTGGTTAGGGGCTCGCGAAGCGAGCCCCCCCTCGGCCCCCCGGCTGGTGAGGGGCCCCGCTGGAGGCGCCCCGCCGGAGGTGTTTTTTTACGCGATTTGGCTTCACTAGAGCATATTTTTTGGGTGATTTTGGGGCACTTCGACCATGCCATTTTTTGGTGGGTGATATCCTGAAAACTACTGAAAAACGCTAAAACTTGGAAACCATCGACAATAAATGACAGATGATTAGTCAGTTCTCTTTCGAAGCTTTGGTTGGGTGGTACAACACGACCACGTTTGAACGTCTTCACGAAGCTGCTTCCAAAACACGTTCCCACCTCCCTCGTCCTCCCTCTCTCTCTGAATCTTGTCATGTTTCTACAACACAGCCTAAGTTCTTCTCAACCCAAGCCCAAAGCCCACCACCCGCCCGGCCAGCAACAATTTCAGACGCAGACATCCGGTCGGCCGTACTACCGTACTTCGAAAATGCGAGATCTAGATCTAGATAACTTCTCGACGTTGCGGTGGGTAAAAACCAACCGTCCACACGTGACCTGCTCCACACAAAAAAAAAAAGCGGAAAATCCACGACAATCACGACGACGTGCTGGTTAGAGCATCGAAACAGCAATCTTCTTTTTGCGAGTAGCACTCTTCTTCCACTCATCCACTACACCCCACACGTTGCGCAAGTACACGAGGAGCTCGACGTTTTCGTCTAAAAGGCGACTCCGCGTGGGCGTCACGGTTAGCCCTGCCGTAGAAAACACGCGCTCGGATTGCGCTTGAGATGACGGAATGGCAAGCACACGACGAGCCAGCGCCGCGAGCAGAGGGTACTCCAATTGCTTCTTGCGCCACCTGTCCAGGGGATTGTTGAAGACCTTCTTGTCTCCCGTGTTGGTTTTCTGCATGTCCCAAACCCGTATCCCGGGTGCGGCCTTGAAGGCAGAGACCTCCATGTCCACGATGGCCACCAGTTGCTCGCGTTTCTCATCCGCGGAATCGCCGGCATTGCTATCCCCTGCATCTGCAGCGTGGGCAGCAGCGGCGGCCTCGAACGCGCTCATGCGAGGGCGCTTCGAGGCTCCCTGGCCCCCTCCAAGTGGGGCCGGCTGCGTCTGGACGGGATCGGAAGCAGGTTTCTCCGCGGAGGCGGGTGCCTTATCGCCAGCGTGCTTCCCCAGAGCAATGTCCACCGCGGCGCTAGCGACAGCGCGCCATACGCCTGCGTGCTCTCGCTGCTGTATCCCGTAGAGGTGCTTGGCCCGCGGGTCGAGGGCCGTTGCGTACACCTGCTTCCGCTTGAACCCCTGCGGTTGGCGACGCTTGCCCTCCCTGTACTCGAGTATGTTGGAGCCGTCGCCCCAACGGTTGGTGAAATCCGCCATCAGGGCTTCCGCATCCGGACGAACGGCTTCCATCGCCTTCTGCGTAGTCTCTTTGAGCCCCTGTTGCGCAACGGCCTTGAGGTCTGTGATTGCGGCCTCAAGCCCTTCTCGCAACTCCGCCATTTTCCCGATGGTCATGCTACCCGTCACGTACTGGGCCCCCTCCAGGTCTTTCTGCGCCTTCATGAACGGTCGCAGGATTGGTTCGATCAACCGCAGCACCTCCCAGTCCGTGTCCGACAACAGCGGGTGGACTTCGTCCATCGACTCATGAAGCTTGATGGCCTTCATCAGGTAGAGCAGACGCACGACCATCGCCCATGTCGACCACCACCTCGTCTCGACGTCTTGCATCACGGACAGCGGTTCCATCTGGAGGATGCCGCACAATTGGACGAGGCGAGCCGCCATCTGACTCGACTTTTTGTAGCGTCCTACTAGCGTTCGCGCAAGGCCCAAGGCGCCAAGACTCCTGCCGTTGAAGACCGATGACGTCGTTGACTCCATGCGGTGGTTCGAGCAGCCGATGTGCGAAATCGTACTCCCGTCCACCTCAAGCAGGCGACCCGCCTTGATCATAGACGGCTCGCAATCGGTGACGCATGCAATCACCCGACCGGTTAGGTCGTGGCGTTCAACCATTCCCGCCACCAACGCCGCCAAGTCCTCACCCGTGGTTGTCCCCGTGTGCTTCGCGCAGTCCAAAGAAAGATGGTGCAGCTTCCACTCGTAGTCGATGTAGGCCACGGTCAGCGACATGTAGGACTCGTTGTTCCGAGATGTCCAGCCGTCCGTGGTGATTGCTACGAACTCGGCATCCAGCATGAGGGCGACTTCGCTTTCGAGGGCCGTTTTCACAGCGCGCATCCTCGAAAGAAGCTCGCGGCGACTGGGAACCTTGGCTCTTTTGTTGAGTGCCGAGACCATCGCCTTGAGTTCCGAGTACTCGACAAACTTGCGAGTGATCAAAAGTGTCGAACGAGGGGAGATGTTGGGGCAACAGGTCAGAAAGGTGCCGCCTGTGAAAGTTGAAGCGTCAGCAGTCGAAAACCACAGTAGTTTCGTGCAGCCTGAAAAAACAGATGTCACCGCTTCGATTCCAAAAACAAAAAATGCAGACCGCTCGGGCACACCAGTTTCTTTTTTTTTTTTTGGCAGCAGTGACCTTGCCTCCCTCTGCTCGCGGGCGCACCACACACACGCACACCCTCGGAAAAGCACTGCTGTGCCGCTAAAACTTTGAAAAGCACTGCTGTATCGCTGAAACGTTTACACATGATAATGCAACACAAGCATCCACGGAAAAGCACTGCTGTATCGCTCAACAATGACCGAAACATTCACACTTGATACTGTCATGCAACACACGCATCGATCCGCGGAAAAGCACTGCTGTATCGCAGTAAAAGTTGCGCATGGCATACGCAATACAACACGCGCCTCTGTGGGAAAACATGAGCACCACTGCTAGCTAACCACTGCATCGCTGAAAAATACTCGTACCTCAATTTTAAAAACACGAAAAACTTACGGACAGAGAGAGGTAGTTGTTGACGATGAGACGAACCAACTCGTCGTGCCAGATCGCCCCCCCCTCCTCCTTCGGGAGGAAGTTGGTGATCGCTGCTTGTCCTGTTGGTGCTGCAGCGGAGCCGGAGCCTTTTGCCTTCGCGTGCTTGATCGCGGTGTGTGCGTCCCTGTGTCCAACCTTGGAGGTGTCCAGATGGGCCAGGAGATTGGTAGGCGACCCTACCTTGAACTTGGTCTCTGCACAGTGAAAGTCGCCGTTTGCCACGCACAACTGACAGATCGCGATGCCCGAATGGCATGGGTTCCGATACACGCTGAAATGCTTCCACACCGGGTGTGAGGCATTCGGGGGCTTGGGCAGCTGCGGCTCCATCTTGACCCTCTCCACCTTCGCAGCCCGCTCGTTTTTCTTCGAACGCTCTGCTGTCTCTGTGTCTGAAACTGGTTCTACTGCAACCACCGGCGTGGAGGACCCTCCATCCTGGTCCGCTGCTGGTGGGGTACTCATGGGGTGTTCGGCTAGTGTTCGGTGTTCGGTCTGCTCTTCTGTGGTCCAAAGCAACAGCCGCCGCAACAGCGAGGCCTCATAGGGGGTCCAAACGTGTAACTGTTGTAACATATGCCCCCTTTTTGATTCGCGGAGCCCCCTCAAATACATCGCCCAATATATCGGGGCTGACAATAGATATTCGATACGATATATATCGTCCGATTATATCAAACATATCGGCTCCGATACACAACCCTAGCACAAGTCCTTTGCAACACGCTGCAACGGGCATTTCGGCATCATTTGGCTGTCAGTTACCGAAGGAAGCAGCTCCCGAAAACGAGCATCGAAAGGGCTGCGTGCGCATCCCTTTACATTGAGCTCTTTGACGCTTGTAAGCGACGAAGCGATATGCGCCAATCTGCATCACGTCAACCTCATTTTTTTTTTGTCTGTTGTGGTATTTCCACCGCATCTCCTGCTCCGAAGAGGCATGTCATGTCCACCTAACCAGCGTTGCACAAGCAATTATTTTGCGACAGCGGTCTCCCCACATCTAATTTATGAGTACAGCGGTGTCGGCCGTGGTTTATGCAGCTCTACCGTACCTGTGTGTGGCACACTCCTGTTTTTTGTCGTGTCGTGTGTGTGTTTCCACCCGTCTGCAGTGTCAACACTAGTAATACGACAAAAAAATATGCTGTCTACATGTATGCATATGAGGGACAAGGCATCTCATGTTGTTCCCTGACCCGTCAACTCCCCGCAATCCTCCGTTCGTGTCCTTCGCACATAACGTGTCGGGCGTGCATGGTGGAGTGCTTGGTGGACCCCGACCTTTGCTATAGCACTTTTTAGTAGACTCGACTGCAGGAGAACGTTGACACTCGATGCACACTCTTTTTCACGCCAACCGTATATAGATTTTCCTTGGAAATATTCTTGTCTTTTTGGGGGAGAACCGCCTCTTTCTCAGCTTCGCACCATCAAGTTGCACTTTACTCTCTGACCGAGGGCAACCCACACCCGCAACACCACAAACGCCCCAAACCGCTCGCACGTGTCTCCTTTTTGACAATTCAAATCACCTGCCGAATCAATGCCTCCCAAGAAGACCGCCACCCCCAACAGGACAAAAGTGGTAACACTTCTCATCATGGTGGTACAGATGCAACGAGGCACCCGTTTTTTCGCCATCATCTTCGCCAATCAAATCCATATCTGGAAACGGGTTCGCTTAAGCTCCTCGGGTGTGTGTCAGGCGCCCTTACCCGTGCGGCCTTTGCGTCGCCACGGCCGACAAGGCCGACGCCGTCGGCACCAACGGCAAGCCCAGGGCACCTCCATGTTCCGAGGTGTGCGACACAACCATCCCGCCGTGCGTCGCTTACTGGTCGCGTAAGGTCACGAAAAAAAAAATGTTTTTTCCTACACACACGCCGACCCCGACATCTGCAACCCACCGTAGGTCGGTGGCGACGCTTGTGCCAACTGCCAAACAACCGATATCGGTATCGGTTGTTTCGCAGTTGGCACAGGCGTCAGTAACGGCCTCTAGTGGGTTGCAGATGTCGGGGTTGGCGTGTGTGTCGGAAAAAAGAAGTTTTTTTTCCGTGACCTTACGCGACGAGTAAGTGGCTGACGGCGGGATGTTCGTGTCGCACACCTCGCAACATGGAGGTGCCCTGGGCTTGCCGTTGGTGCCGACGGCGTCGGCCTTGTCGGCCGTGGCGACGCACGGGTAAGGGCCCCTGACACACACCCGAGGAGCTCAAGCGAACTCGTTTTCAACTCTCTGTCTGGTGTAGCCTTTTGCGTGGTAAGAACCACAACAAGGCCTCGTAGGGCCACAAGGATGTATCCACAGCGACTCGTGTTTTGCCGTCTTGGTTGCTCTCTCTTTATTTCTTCTCGTTGCGCTCCCTCACTTTTCTTCTACTTTGAATCACGTCGTTTTCTCGCTCTTTGTAACGACAGCTATTTGTTAGTACTCCATGTATATCTTTTCCTTCCCATACTTCTCCGGCATACTCTAGCGGCGGTACGATGACGCTCTTAAAAACTGTCATTTTGATGCGTGTATCGAGGTGCCGGTTTGTGAGTATTGGGTGCAGCATCCCTGCTCGTGCTTTGCCCTTTCCCGCTACAGTACCTTGGGCATGTGTGTCCAGTGGGTTGGTGGTATCTTATGCAGCCAACGGTAGAGTCGCGTTGCT
Organism: Ectocarpus siliculosus; assembly: GCA_000310025.1. Classification (NCBI taxonomy): domain Eukaryota; class Phaeophyceae; order Ectocarpales; family Ectocarpaceae; genus Ectocarpus; species Ectocarpus siliculosus. Next base: position 4,004,371 of record FN649734.1, read on the forward strand.
TTGCAGCCACAACACGCATCTCCCGCCGTCGATTCTCGATGGAAGAAAGGCACGGGTGCTGCTTCATAACTGCTGTGCGACTACCAAGGCATAACCTGTAGACGACTGGATAGGTATGATAACGGTATCTCTCAATAGCACGTTCTTTGTGAGTGAGTATCCTCTTGTTCGTTTAAAGCTTCAAGCTTTGGCCGACAGTCTACAGATCTACGCGAACATCTTCACCGCACGTTCAGATCAAGACACAGCAGCTGCAGTTTTTGCAATTGTTCCGGTAAACTGCCGATATGTGCCAGGCCAAACGACCGGGTTTTTCCCAGAACCGGCATGACATAGGTAGGATTAGTGCTGGTATGGTGCCAAACCGGCACTTCCAGGGTTTGAGACGTCCTATAAAATTGAAGCCGTTTTTTCGGCCTTGTACAGCAGCACTAACGAAACCATCGAGTGAAACAGCAACTGCGTGCATCGTTAAGGGGGTGCGGAACAGGGTTTGTGATTGTGGTCTGTATCCAAGAGGGAATAGTAGTCGAAGATGGCCTTCCGGCTCAGATAGTCAGATAGTCTCGGTCGCACATGCGAAATCAGTAGAGGGCATCATTGAGCTGCGACGTTCGGGCTGTGATGCCTCAGCTGCCGACGGGTCCAAAACTCTATGTTCCCTCAAGTCTGCATCCGAACCGATCTACTTCTATGTGGGATAGGGGAGGGACGGGCAGCTGAGACCTTTCTGGTCTACCATGCGGGATGGAATCGGGTTAATGAGGCTGCGCGTTTTGGTCAGCACCCGATGGGGATCGGAAAGAGTACAGTAGGACGAGTACACACGAGAAAGAGGAGGTGGGAAAATGTCGATCGGGAACGCCTTCTCTCCTCCGACCGGGAGGAGAGCATGATGCGATCGTTAGGGAAAGACAGCGGGAACGCGGTGGGGCAAGGCACGGGGGCACGCTTAAGACTTTCACACGCTGACCCCCCCCCCATAAGGGGGCCCACGTGACATTCGGTCACAGCTCTGACCCACGCGATGTTCTGTCACCATGTTGCTGACACCCTCTTTCATTTTGACATGTTTGCTACAAAGTGTGCATTTCGATATCGGCGAACACGAAACTGACCGGTTAAGGTCTACTCCCCCCGCGTCCCCCTGTTCACGTGCCCCCCTTGCCACCCTTGCCACCCTCCGTTGGGCTCCCCGACCGCACGCCTCAGGTTGACTCCTGGCTAGACTTCTCGACCTCGTTTTCTTCGGAGCACCTGGCGAGCCTGAACAAGCACCTCCCCGGCCGGTCCTTCCTCGCCGGCGGCGCTTTCTCGTTGGCGGATGTCGCGGTCTACTTCGCTTGCGCCGCGGCCGTGGCCGCCGCTCCCCCCGCGGCCGGGAAGCAACTGCACTTGTGTCGGTGGTGAGGGTGGCGGTGACTCTGTTTTCGCTGTGCAAGATTGCCGTAGGGCTAAATGGGAGTGCGTGTGGCGTGATTTTGGGTCAGCCGTGATGTTGCGGGTTGTGTTGTGTCTCGAGAGAAGTTTTCAAGCACGCACCTCGCTGTTCTGCGTTGCCCTTGCTCTCCCCCCCGCATGGCATACCTGCTCCGATGCATAGGCACTCTCTCTCTCTCCGCTTCCAGGGGTTGTTGTTGTTGTTTCTGCTGACGGTGGTGGTAGAATGTCTGTTGAACGTTGTCTAGCACAGGCTGTGCTTCCTTCTGGTCATTTCTCGGTCACCAACCGACTGCCGTGCACCACAAACAGCCAGTAGAGGGCGCTCACCAGTGCCGGGTGCCCAACATAGTGCCGATGGAATCGCATGGCACAGACGGAGTGAATATTGCGGGATGACCGCCTTAGGGCCGTTTGCAGATTGATAGCATACGGCGACGTGCTGAGCCCCACCGATTGCCCTTTCTTGCACAATTCCGCCCACCCGGCGTTTTTCCCTCAAGATGCCCATGGTCGTAATACCCCCCGTAGTTTCGTGTTGAAAATCTTGGTGTTGTTTCCTGAAGGCGGTGTTTTACTGCTTGCTCCTTCGCACGGAGGGCGACAAACGGAGTATCAAAACCACACCAAGAGTTCCTCGTCATACCGGCTACTCGTGACCCCATACTCCGCCCCCCCCCCTTGCACACCTGCATCACGGGGCTGCCGTGCAGGTTCAACCAAGTGCAGCACCGCGTGAGGCTACTGGCGCCGTCTTGCCCTGTCCTCCCCCCAACCGTAACTCTCAACATCTTCTCGCCAGTGGCGGTGCCTCTGCCCGCTAAACAACCAGCCACCTCCAGCGGCGCGGCCCAATCGGCAACCGCGGGGTCGGCGGCCGGGGCCGCGGCGGCGGCGCCCGCTTGTGGTGTCGGCACAGAGAAATCGGCGAGCGCTAGCAGCCCTACAGAGGGCAAGAAGGACAAGAAGAAGAAAAAGAAGGGGGCGGCGGCGGGGGGTGAGGACGGGGACGGTAAGGCGGCGACGCCGGCGGCCGCGGCGAAGGGTGCACCGGGTGAGGCGAAGAAGGGGGCGGAGTCTGCTGCGCCTGCCGCCGCCGCCGCCGCGGAGGGGGACCCGTCGAAGCTCGACGTACGCGTCGGCACCATCGTGAAAGCGTGGGAGCACCCCGACTCCGAGAAGCTGTTCTGCGAGGAGATCGACCTCGGGGAGGTGGGTCGATCGCGGGAGGTCGAACCGATTCGGTTGTAGGGCGCACCCGCCATTGCTAGCCTTAGAGCCGTGTGTGTGTCTTGCTTTTAACTATGATAGCAGCGAGCTTTAGAGCCGTGTGTGTGCCTTGCTTTAACTAGCAGCGACCGGTTGACCAATGCATGAAAGGCGTCCGTGTCGGCGGAAGAAATCAGAGGCCCGGGAGGTACACATGTGCTGCGCGCTTTTCTTAGTTGTGTGCCATTGGGTTTTGGCCGAGGGAGAGATGGGGCCGGGTTGGAGACGAAGGGGAAGAGAGAAGGAGGAAGAAGCTAGTCGTACTTGCCTTTTGAGGAGGCTTGCGAGACCGGGTTTCAAGTAGTGGGGACGAACACGGAAAGGGAGTGTCCGCCGCGCAGTGTGTTGAAGTGATGCAAAGAACGCCAACGAGAAACTTCCCCCCTACACCGTGAACCCCCTCTCCCCCCCGCGCACCGTTTCCCGTCGGTGCTCCTCACGGCCTGCAGGGAGCAAACAGGAATATCGCCTCGGGGCTGCGAGCGTTCTACACCTTGGAGGAGATGCAGGGACGACGAGTTATCGTTTTGGCTAACCTTAAGCCCCGAAACATTGGCGGCTTTAAGAGCAATGGAATGGTGAGTCTTGCGAACACCACGCGCTCTTGGCACCAGCTCCTTTTTCTTGTTTGTTTTCTGGTTCCCTTTGGTCTTCGGCATCGCGTGGCTGCGCGAGTTAGTAGTTGATGCGGTGCGTGAGAATGGTCCCCAAGCGTCCCGATCGCAATCACCCTATCGCGCGACAAGCAGGAGGATCGGTTTGCACACCCGCTGGCATACCTCCTGTGTTGTGTCCTGCCTACCTGCACTTCATCTGTCCTTTTCTGTTTTCCTTCGTCTTCGTCTACCTCTTCCACCTGTCAGTCGGTCTTGTTGTCTCCATGAAGTTCAGTTTTCCGTATCACCGTCGTGGACTGAAAATCGGGTATCAAAGCCCTGAAACGCTGCCCTGGAGATATGGATTTATTTCCGGAAAGAAACAGCAGATATCAGCCATCGAGTGCTTTTCATGTTGCGAGGATATGACCTCCACCAACCTCGACGGAGATTCCTCCGTACAACACACGCTGTTCTCGTCCCCTGCCTCCTCGAATGTTGCGGTTGGCGCGAAACGTTCACGCAACAAGAACGTTCCCCCCTTCCTCGTACTCCCATAACACCTACTCCTGTTTGTCCTTAGGTCCTCTGCGCGTCCTCCGAAGATCACAGCGTGGTGAAGATCGTTGAGCCGCCGCCGGGAGCGGCCATCGGGGCGAGAGTCACCGTGAGCGGGACGGAGGGGGAGCCGGCAACGCCCGCTCAAGTGCAGAAGAAAAAGGTAATATTAGTTTTGTTTTCTTGTTTTTCGCGCCGCCTGCACGCTCGGCGTTGTGCACTGGACATCAGGGCGCTACCGTGAAAGTGCAGGCGAACGCAAACAGCTGTGCGATCGATTCTTCGACTTGATTGTTCCACAACCAAGGGGCTGCCAATACCGGAAATAGCGTGATTTTTGGCAGATATCGTAGAGAGCCTTCCGTGCACACTTCGGTCGAGTTTTTGACACCCTCTCGGTTATTGAGCAATCGATATTTTGGATGTCGATCGCACATGTGTGGATTCACCCGTGTTCTCTCGATATGTACAGCAACATTTATTGATCTTGTCGCATTCGGGCGGCCAGGAAGAGGCCGACGGATTTGCGTACCTTTGTGTTGCGCATACCTTTGCCCCAGCCCACATGCTTACATCAGGAGGGGATCGATCGCTGGGCGACGTTCGCCACCACTACTTTGCTGCGCATTCGGTAGCCTGTACAGCACTTCGCAGATGGCATCCCTTTTTCGAGTAGCAATGGCGGTGCACTGCATGAACGGGCAAGGGTATCGTATTTGGTCGACAATTAATCGGTAAACTCAATGAATGTTGGGTCAATGGAACATGTCGGGGGAGAAGAGCCAATCGACATGCACCGAAACGGTTGTACGTACTTCGCTTAGCAATGGGTCGGCTACAGTGCATGGAAGAGGGGCTGTTGGCTGTGTGTGCCTTGTTCCAAGTGTTACCCGGAGTATTTCGCTTAACGAAAGAGAAATGAATGAGTGAGAGAACTCCGTGAATGGAAAGAAGGGACTGCCAGCTCTTTTTGTGCCTTGTTTCTGTTTCCTATGCTGGGTATGTCGCATTTGAATATAACCTTTTAGTCTAGCCATAGGGATTTTCAACGCGTTGCGTCTCGTTTAAACAATTCTGCCTCGTTCGTCTGCACAACCAGCATACGCCGTCATGACGCTTCCGTCCGCCTTCGATTTATGACGTATCATGATGCGTCCATCCTTGACCCCCAATGTTGCAATCGCTCCGCGTCTCCCCTGCCTCGAAACATGGAAAAATATTCCAGATTTTGGAGAAGTGCGCGCCCAAGCTCAAGACCAACAGCGACGGGCTTCCCGGCTACGACGGCGTGGGCGTCTTCAACGTCGATGGCGAGCCCTGCGTGGCGACGATCCCCGGGGCTTTCGTGTCGTAGTCGGTATCCCTCTTGTTGTGACTGCGTATACTTTTGTTTTGAACCTAGTGTAGAGCGATCGAGCGGCAATAGCAGCAGCAGCAGCAGCAGCAGCAGCAGTAGCAGCGGTGGCAGACGTTCACGCACAGTTCTTATGGCAGGGCGATGGAAGCCGTGAGCGGCAAAAACACATGGGGTCATACTCACTTTAAAGGTCCTTTGTGGGTCGCTACAGACATTGCAAGCGTTGATTCGGGATAGGGCCACCATTCGGTACGAACGACTCTTGTTTAGTGTAGGGCTGAGAGGAGGCTGGGGCAGCCTTGGGGGTTGGAAACAGATGCCAACGGCCAACAATAGTTGGGAAGCCCTGTCTTCCCATGTCAGATACTGTATGTCGAATACCTTTGGGCACATTTGTCTTGCGCTACGGCAGTAGGGCTTGTGTTGCACAGCCACGACTACTCTCAAGTTTGTTTGTGTTGCCGACTGTCTCGCCCTGACCCTGTGCAAGCCACCGGTCGTGCGTGGTTGTGGTAGCCGGCTGGCTTGGATTTTTGTTTTGTTGCAGTACGAACCACGGACTCCTTCCCGTGTTTTTGAGAGTGAAGGGAACGCACCGATGACCGATTTGTTCACTGGTGCTGCTGTTTGGAAATGGGTGTGGCACAAAGTGACGCCGCAGCCTCGGGGGCCGCGTTCCGTGAGCCTTCATTTTTCCGAGAGCTGTAGATACGTGACCTTGCGTGACCATGTGTTTTTTTCGTTTTTTCCTGATGTACCTCGCGGAGGCTTGTGGGGCCCTCTATCCAGGCTCATGTAACCCTCCTTTGCTCACAAGGGGACGGCTTGCTTCGTGTGCTTCACCGCATATTCCAGCGCAACCTCGAACAGCATCTTACCAAAACTTCTCTCAAAAGTCGGGTTGATCGTTGTTATCCGGCCTAAGGCCCGACAACCCAGATGCGTGTCGCAAATGCCTTCCTCGCAACGCCACTCACAAGAACAAAGAGTGTAGCACAGCTATGGTCGCGACGTCTCCTACCACGAAAAGAAGAGCAAATTGAGAGAAGCGGAAACACCTTGACGGTCGGTGGGATCCAAGTGCCGCACGAAAAACAGCAGATATAGTGGTAGGAATCTTGCCGCCAAAGGGCTGGCGATGTCCGGCGAGCGGAGAGCGGGTTACCGTCCGTTTCACGTTCAAATCACAACATCCACGTAAAATATAGGCCAACACCGCCGTGTACTTACAAGTAATTATGATGGCAACAACAAGATTGAAGCAATTTCCTGTGTACTTTGCGGGGAGGTTTCAACTTGAATATATAACTCTCTGATCTTTCTGCCATCGAATGTTCGTGTGCGAGGGTTCAACAAGTACCTCTGTGCGTGCGATTTATGTACACATAAGAATGCTGCCGCAGAAAACGTGGTCACCCGGAGCCACTCCTCACCATTGGCGAAGCGCAATTGCACAGGTGTTCCTTCCTCCACAGATAATAGTCACAGAGTGGGGCGCAGTCACCGCATCACACCCACGTTCGCGGCGTAGGATGTACGGAGTCTTTTGGACACGCGACAAAACCAGCTCACAGTCTTGCTCGAGCAAATCCGGAAGATCAACGGCATCTTTCTTGCACCCACCCATAAAAATACACAGAAAACAATTGCAGCCCCAAGAGCATTCACGTGTAGAAATCAGCACAGCAGTACATGTAGTGGCCATCAATAAAGCAGCGGGGGTATCGATCCATGACGCGTATTGAATCATGATGGGTCAACAATGCTGAGCGTGAGCAAGGAACACGTTCGGATCGTTGTCGAACCTCTGAAGACGCTCTGTCGCTCATCACATGAGGATCGTCGCGCTGAATGGACACACCCTCAAGCTGCAGCACACGGCCCACCATCAATACGACAGAATCAACTCAGGTGCCTGAAGCTCCCTGCACCCTTCGGATGCACGGCGATTGTGCACAGCAGTGGGGTCGGCAGAGATACTCCTCCCCCTGGAGATTTGGAGATGCGGAGAGATTTTTTCGAGGGACGACAACACAGCAATTGAGCAAACACCGCCGTGTTGAGTCTTTTCAGCAACTTCAATCATGCGGCGCGAGCAATCAGCCCACGCTTCTACCTCTCAGCACACACACATACAGCGAGGGAAGAGAAGCTTTGTGCATTGGTATATGGACACCGGAGAGAGAGAGAGAGAGCTGGCTGTTGGTTCGTGGTGGAGAGTCAAGAAGCAGAAGCAGCCACGAGGGACATCGCGGATGGCAGTCCGAGCCGTATGCCTACATACGTCATTCCTCTGATTCCTCCGCACATTCATTGAACTCAAACAGCCAGCAGCACAAGCCAGTCCGGCTATGAAGCCAAGTTCCTTTCATCTGGCCTCGCGCCTTGCGAACATCACAGACTGAAGGGAGGGGAAACCGGAGATCCGGGTTCAAGGTCTTTAAGGGGTGGTGTCGGAAAGGGCAGAGCAGAAGTGGAGACTCTCGTCTGGATTCCGCACACGTTAGTGTGGCCGTGTAGCCCCATATTCCTTCTCTTCTCGGCGGTGGGTGCCTGATTTGCTGCTGTACTACCATATGCGTGTAGCTGTACCTCGCCCCATGTTTGCTGAGATGGTACATGTGGTGTGCGTATGCTCATGCTACATAAATTATGCATTAACAACTCCAAGCTGCTGCCGTCCGTGCCAGGCGTCTGTCACATCGAAAAATACCTGTGTGTATGTACGTGTTTTTTTCGGTTTTCTTCGGCTCAGATACAGGTTCTATATGAATGCATAAGAAAGACTACAGCCGTATGTACGTCGCTTCCAGTCGTGGCACTGCTGCTGTTGTAAGAGGGTACCTTTTTACCTTTTAAGCGGGGGCGTCGGAATCGGTTATCAAGGACTCGACCCGCTATACATACAGTAGGGTTTCTCTCTTAGGGTGTTTCTTATCGACCAATAAAACATGAAAAAAAAAACGAAACCGTGTTTTCTTGAACACATATTGTATGGAGGCGTTTTCCCCCGAAAGCGTGAAAAGAAGGAGCCGGTTTTTTGGGGGGCTTGCTACTTTAACGAATCCGTGTTTTTGACAGAAACATCGGACAAGCGCACCGCGGGCGTGGTAACATCACTGAGAACGCTAGAAAGACCTGCCAGACTCACGTCCAGGTCTATTGTGGAGATGGACAAGCGGCAGAAGCGGCGTTCAGTCCGTTCTTGGCCCAAAACTAGGCATTGCGTGGTGCTCTCGTCTTCAACTGCTGCTGTTGGTGCTTTTTTTTTTTTTCAATCACACATAGCAAACACGGAAACAGTAGAACGAGTACAGCAGTAGCACCAAGACCTCCAACGCGCTGATTCCTTCGGTTCGGCTGTCTATATGATACCATCTCCCGGCGCCGTGCTGCTTCGTGGGTATTGGGTGCTTGGATGCTGCTCAATAAAGTGTGTGAGAGACGTGTGCCACCTCACCAAAATGCCGTTGGAAAAAATGCGGCGAGATGATCTGTTTTTGGTCGGACGCATCAACATCAATCCAAGGTACCACGCAGCAGTAGAGCAACAGGGCCTCCGACACGCTAATTTTTTCGGATTGGCCATCTATATGATGCTGGCCGTCAGCGCGGCTGCCGCCCTATGATTGTTGAGCTCGTCTACCTTTGGGCAGGTGGTGGTCAAAGATGGGAGTCGCAACCGTGAAAAATGAGCTGGCAAACTGAAGAAATCGCAAGCAACACCAAGGTGGCGACACTCTGCCCTGCGCCTGTTGTTGCTGAAAACTGAAAACAGCAGGCCAGGTGGACGGGATCTTTCTAAGTGTGTTGTCCTCTGTGTCGGGTGCTGCTTGTTGCGCTTTCACCGCTGCTCTATGGTGAGCAATACCATGTCAACCTGTTGTGTGTCGAGCAAAACGTGTACTCAGGGAAAGAAACGAACTCTTCGCGATGACATCACCATTAGAACAAGCGAAAAATAATCGGATCTTCCGTGAAAAGAAGCGTTTTTTTGTCGTTGCGTTAATAACGACCCTTACACATAGACCGGGCCTTTTAAAGTGGGGCCACGCCACTATCGAGGGGGTTAGCCCCACTGTAGAGGGGCTTGCCAGGTCGGAACTGTCGCCGGTGTGAGGGCCCTCGGTCCTTTCATTCACACATAACGCACCTTCCTCACAACAAACGCCGCAGGAATAGGGAGGAGCAGCCAATATATAGTGGTCTTTTGGTGAAAGTGGTGGTGAATGCATGGAGGATGATGGAAGGATCATAAAGCACTCCAAAACGAACACGCTTGCAAAGTAGCATCCTTGGTAAACCCGCAGTTTCTCTGTGCTAGATACCAACTCTAAGAGTTATTCTGGCGAATAGCTTAGCCTCTCCCATGACGCCCCCTTACGGGGACCCAGATCGTGACCTATTGAAACTTTTTCTGTGTTCAACCGCACTGAGACTGACGTACATTCTCATTGGCTAGCCGGCTAGCGCGGTCGATGATACTAATGAAACAAAGAAGAACACACACATATCGCGGCGCCAACTACAAGCAGGGAACTCTTTGGCTAGGCTACAATGTTGTTCGTTTCAGCATACGTTTCTTTTCCAGCACGGCATGCAGTCGTTAGGGAGCTATCGTAAATGTAGGCGGTGTGTACCCTGATGTCCCTTCGGCTGCACTTGCCGCTGTCCGCACTCGGATCCCTCTCCACATAGAGTATCTGAGATTGTAGGCCTTGCGATACACTGCAGACTAGCGGTCCGCGAATTTCCAAACGATCCTTTTATCATCGAGATCGGTGAGCTACAAGCTGGATTGCTGAAGCTGCTGTGCGGTCCGATTTTGAAACGCTTCAAGCATACTAACATTGTACACGAGAGGGGGTCAGCGGACGGTTAATTTGCGACTGAAGTTTCGTTCTGGAGTTAGAATTTGGAAAACTGAGATATGCAGGCGTTTCCTGAATTTTTGAAGAGGAAAACTGCGATCCCCAGTGCGGCCTGAACCCCTTACCACGCACAGAAAATTCGGCGGTCTTGCGAAATTTCTGAAATGTAAGAAAAAGAGCGAACGACGCCTGCTGATTGGATGGTGCAGACAGTTCCATCCCTGGGTGCAAGTGCAAAGCTGCCTTCCCACTTGAGCCGTCTCTTGTCTATAATCCCTATCAATTGTCCCCTCGATACGAGGGGACACGAGGGGACAATTGATAGGGATTATAGACAGCAACTGGCGGAAGCGTGGTAAACGGGGCACGAAAAGGAGGTTTTCAAGATATTTCTCTAGAGGGAAAACGAGACCTTCTAACTCAAGCCCTAGGTTGCTTGGTGCCTCCTATCAACGGTGGTCTAGGTACTTCTTCCGCGCTTGCCCCTAGTAGCGCTTTCCACCCAAGGATAAACAGACGCGGCGCAACTTCGCTGTTGAACCGGCGGCGTAATCGCCCCGCGATTCGACCTGTTCATTACCCTCATACTCCTCCACTCTACAAAGCATCCATACGAGACTAGAGTCGTCCCTGTGTACCCTGGCACCCCCCTGGTCGAGCAGTGCAAAGGAGGAGACAATCATGCCAATCTTCGAGGGGTAAAGCAGGCGAAGAAGATGGGGACAAAAAGTGTCCCCAAAAGGCGATCCAGCCCTAAAGGGGTTAAGACCCAACGGCACAGCAGCAGAGCGTAAACGATGTATATGTGGTGGGCGGCAGGCGGAGGTACAGAGACCGTTGGTGTTGTGCAATACAGCAGTTACTTGTGGCCTGTGCATGGAGTTTCCCATGGTCGGAGAGGTGATCGAAGCTTGTTGTTCGACTGTGTATGCGTTTTGCATGCAGAAGCACATGTATTTTGCCACCTACAGTAGTGTCAATGGCCTCATGGCAATTGTTCTCTGCAGATTTCGCCACTCCATGCACGCACGAAACGTGAAACGGAACGCGTTACCGACACGCTCACAATCACCTGGCTTGCTTTGGGCATGCCGATTCGGGCAATTTGCCGACCACACGTGCTTTACAGCAGTTCGTACGTTGTTCTGTATTATTGTGAATGTGCCTGTCTTTGACGTTATTCCCTGTCCCCTTTGGAAGAGGGCACCCTACTATAGAGTGCCCCGATGCAAGAGGGTGCCCTCTTTTACCATTATACGTGGGGCCTCCGATATAAGACGGTCGAGGGCCTTTGTCACACCACCCTCTTAAAACGGGGCCACGACTGCTGTGCCGACAAACGCTCGATCGGTCACAGCAGTTGAATGTACTGTCGTGGAATCCCAGGAGGATGGAGGTAGATCAGAACGCTTTTTTGGTGTGAACAACAACAAAAACAACACCGTTTAGTCGATAGGGTGTGGTATCTTTGTCTCTCCTGCAATTCTTGAAATTCCAGCAGTTTCGTCTGGCGCTCTGTGCACAACTTTTGTAGAAAGCAAGCAGCGCGGCGTTCTTCGAAAGCATAGCTGGATACCGCTGATCGAACGATGTATTTGGCAACTCGATTATTTCTCTCTTGAGGGCGCATAGCACTTTTTGCTTCAGTCAGTCGTGATCTGGATTCGCATGTATTGGCGGAGTGGTTCGGCTGTACCACACAACCCACGTCGCTGATACTTTTCCTGCGCAGGTTCCCTGAGCGATGGCCTTGACGGATCGCGATGCCCTGGTTGCCCTGTTTCGTTCGACCGGTGGCGCTAGTTGGGACAAGAAGGACAACTGGGACACAGCCGCTGAGATTGCGACATGGTCTGGAGTCCAAGTCAACGACGAGGGCCGTGTGGTGAAGCTGCGCCTCAAGAGCAACAACCTCCGAGGTATTTTTGTATTTTTCGGCCGTCACTGCTGGCACGTGCTTCTACCTAGAGGTAGACGTGCATGACCAGCCCAAGAATTCGCAATCCGAGAGTGACCCTTCGCGAAAGGAAGAGTTGCTGCATTGGAGCGAATTTTCGAAGCTTGGGCGGGATAGGGCCTGCAGCGAATGAGCAAACAAGTGTTAGCGGCGAGTATTTTCCCTACCATATACTCACGCATCGACAGGATTCATGCATGGAATCGGTTTGAACCACCGCCAATTCTATTGTTCTCACCTGTGAGCTCGTTATTGGAGAAGGAAAGTGCCAGTTGCCTGCTGAGAACTCCCAGCTCCCGCGGGATGGGGCCTGCAGCGAACGAGCAATTACGCAGCAGCGGGGAACAGCAAACATTTCTCCCACCTTTTCTAGAACACATATTCGCCTACGCGTAGCGAGTAGGCTTGTAGGGGCGAGCCGCACAACTCTCGAGTAGTAACTGGCAAAGCCTACGTCTCGCCTGTATGCTGGTGTGCATCCAGGGCAACCACCTCCAGCTTGCTGAGAGTCCCGAGTGCCTCGGGAATAGATCCTGCACAATAGCAACAATTTTGGGTTCATTCATTAGTGTTTGTCATGTTTGTGTAGTTGTTGAAAGTGCCATGCCAATGCGTGGGTGCCAATGTAGGTAGTCTTGAGAATTCCAGCAACAGAATATGCCCCTGCTGGCTCGCATTCCACAGGACCCATCCCGCCGCAGCTAGGGAATCTGAGCTTCTTGGAGAGCCTCGATCTCGGTATCAACAAGTTAGGTGGTGAGTCCAGGAGATGGTTTGCATTTTTTTTATACTATCGCAGGAACAGAGTACATCAATCTCGCCGTCGCGTCGGCAGGATCGATGCTCTAGAAGCCGGGGGAATTTTTTAAACAATCTAAAATTCATTTTCGCATGCCCGCTGCTGTACTGCAAATGCAGGACACATCCCCAAGGAGCTTGGAGCTCTAACTATACTGGAGCAGCTTTGGCTGGAACGAAATCAGCTAACCGGTGAGGGTTGTGTCCGATGGGTAACCAATTATTTCTCCTTTGGTAGGCCGTTGGTCTTGCCAACGCGTACGCGGGATACATGTTCGGACACCACACCTGTAAGCTGGTTGACTCTCAACCAAAGCTCCTCCAGCTCGGAAAGGTCGCCCAGCTCCTTGGGTGCTGGCCCTGTGTAGAACAGCACGGCGACGAACCTAGGAACTACATCGTGTGATGAGGATTCTAGAATAACGGTCGCGGCAAACCAGAGAATATATCAGAATGTTGTTCCGGGCTCTAGACCACCTACGCACCCTCTAGAGTAGCTGTTCTAGAAGCTTCAAGAGGTTTTTTGCGATCCCACGCGAATCTCGTATTTACCTTTGCACTTGCAGGCCCCATTCCACGGGAGGTGGGAAATCTCAGAGAGCTTAAGGCGCTGTGGCTCAGCGGCAACCGGCTCACAGGTGATTCATACATTTTTGTCGGTCGTTTTTCTTTTATCTCGAATTGGTTCCATGGATGAATCCCGCCGCTACGCGTAGGCTGGACGAATGTTCTCGAATCGAAAAAACTGCATCCAAACGCAATCTAACCATTTCGAAATCTACGCAGGTGCGATTCCGGCGCAGCACGGTGCTCTGAGCGAGCTATCCTGCCTCAACCTGTCGAAAACCCAGCTCAGCGGTGAGAGACAATGTTGAAATTTGGATGTATACTGGAGATTTTTTGTTTTTTCTGGAGAATATGCATGTGTCCCGCCCACGAGCTGGTTGTTGGCCAGGTTGAGCCAGGTGAGCTTGTTGAGAGCGCCGAGCTGCGCCGGGATCGCACCTGCGCAGATATCGAAATTTTTTTATTGTGTTTTGGTGCATGCTTTCGATTCTAGAACATTCGTCCCGCCTACGCGTATGCATGCGCGGGACAGCATCATCTACGGAGACCGTCTCGTTCTAGAACAATATATGATGGGATTTTTCAATTTTTCTCGATTTGGTCTCACCCGTCAGCTCATTGATTCCCAGGTCGAGCGTTTTTAGGGCACCAAGGTTCCCCAGCTCAGGGGGAATGGGACCTGCAGCGCACGCAAAATAAGAGAGTTCAGAATGTGTGTCCCGCGGCCTCTAAACATGTACAGTATCGATCTCCGTAGATCGCATCCCGCCCACGCGTACGAGAGACACGTGCTGTAGAAGCAGCATATGTTCGGAACAAAATATGAAAGTACTCTCCCAACCTGTACGTGTAAGCTGATTTGAGTTCAGAAAGATCCTGTGGAGCTCCGCGAGGGCTCCCAGCTCCTTTGGTATCGACCCTGTACAAAGCAACGGAACAACAGCAACAACAAAATGAGGCATGGCGTGGTGAAATCGCGTGGCGAAACTTCAAGAATATTTGTCGTGCGCGAACGACCTTTCCCATCTCCCAAACCCCATGCAGGCGATACTGTATTCCGGCGTTACTTGGACAGCTCTCCAAGCTGGATTCACTCTACCTCCACCAAAACAAACTCAGCGGTAAGTGTCTCCGACAGATTCGGCGTGTACCCGTCGCACCAGATTGCATGAATCCCGCCCACGCGTTGGCTGGACCGCTGTTCTACTGTAGAAGCTTCATCACACTAAGATTCTGATTTGGTTTCCGGTTGTGCTGCTTTTGCTTTGTCCAGGGCCAATACTCAAAGAGCTGGGTGCTCTAACCAAGCTGACGTCCCTGTTTCTGCGGAGCAACAAGCTCACTGGTGAGAAATGTGCCAAAAGGAATGATTGCGTTGTTCTATTGAACACATATCCTTACATGATACCTCTATTTGTTTGGCTTCACTTTCGTGTCCTGCCGACGCCTCCCCGGGATTTATGCGTGTTCTACAGAGGCTCAAAGAAAGTACAAAAAACACTGTTCCATCTACCGAACTCACCATCTAGCTCGTTATTGCCGAGGACGAGGAACTCCAGGCGTCCACGTCTCCTAGCTGCGGTGGGATGTGTCCTGTAGGTGTGCGAGTCAAAGCAAGGCAGTTATTGAATTCGGAAGAATAAACCGACCTGTTAGAACACCTTATCACGAACTCATGGGAGAGTAGGTGTGTTCGAGAAGCCGGGGTACATACCTTTTCACTACCCCGCTAATGTGTTTGCCATTCCACGTACAGGTCCCATCCCGCCGGAGCTGGGAAAGCTCGCAGCACTGGAGAGCCTCGACCTTACGGGCAACCAGCTGACTGGTGAGTCACGATGTACAAGTGTGCGGCTAATCCCGCGTACGCTACGCGGGATTTACGCATGTTCAGAACTCGAAAGAACGACAAAAGCTTTTCGATCTGTTTAACTCACCATCTATATTGAAGGAGAGGTAGAGGTACTTGAGGGCACGAAGATCTCCTAGCTCCAGCGGGATGTGGCCTGTAGATCAACGAGCAAAAGGGTAACTTAGCGGGGTAAAGCAAAAAATATCCCCGGAGTTGTAGAGCACGGTCCCGCCTACGCCTAGGCGGGACGAATGTTCTAGAATCGAAAACACTGTACCACAAACGCAATCTATCTTTTTCGATATCTTCGCAGGTGCGATCCCGGCGCAGCTCGGCGACCTCAACAAGCTAACCGCGCTCAACCTTTCGAACAACCAGCTCAGCGGTGAGAGACGATGTTGAAATTTGGATACTGGCATACTTTTTTTCTGGAGAATATGCATGTGTCCCGCCGACGCGTTGGCAGAACACATAAGCAATGACGAAAATACTGTAATATAGAAGTAAGTATTATCTGTTGTATCGAACGCAAACATTCCTTTCGGCACATTTTTCACATGTGAGCTTGTTGCGGTGATGAAACAGGGACGCCAGCGTGGTTAGAGCTCCCAGCTCCTCCCTTGGGTATTGACCCTGGACAAAGCAAAAGCAGCACAGAGGGCGAAAACAAACCAGACTTGTAGTGTGATGAAGCTTCTAGAACAACGGTCCTGCCAATGTCAGGGAATAGATGCCATGTTGTTCCGTCTTCTAGACCACACCCACTAGCGGGTGGTAGGCGGAGAAATATGTTGGTCAATTCTCTGCTTTTCTCGTGTTTGCTCTTCTGCTTGCAGGTCCTATCCCCCCGGAGGTAGGGAAGCTTGGAGCGGTTAAGCAGCTGGACCTTTGGGGCAACAAACTAAGTGGTGGGTAGTTAAACCATATTGCCATACCTTTATACATTTCTGCGTTGATGGATTTCCATAGAACGTGTGTCCTGCTCACGCTTGGGCGGGGTACATGCTCTTGTTGCTCTGTTGCAATATGTACTATCAAGATTCAAATTTCAGCACCGTCTCTCACCGCTGAGCTCATTGTCGGAGAGGTCACGCCACGTTAGCTTCTTGAGAGCGCCGAGCTGAGCGGGGATCGCTCCTGCGTAGGTGCCTGAGCAATTTAGTTTGCTCTGCGGTTTTTTCGGTTCTAGAACATTCGCACCGCTTACGCACAAAAGGAGTATTGCATGCATAACTCCCACCCACGCGTTGGCAGGACCACTGTTCTACTGTAGGAGCTTCATGACACTGTACTGCAGGTTTTATTTCCCCGCTGTGCTGCTTTTGCTTCGTCCAGGACCGATACCCAAGGAACTGGGAGCTTTAACCAAGCTGGCGTCCCTGTTTCTTCGCAGCAACAAGTTCACTGGTAAGAAATGTTTGCGTTGTTCAATAGCACGCATAATACATACTTCATGATATTTGTTCCCTTCGCTTATGTGTCCTGCAAACGCATCTGCGTGGTTCATCAAGAAACCCAGTCCTTATCAACCGTAAAAAAACTAGTACTTGTGAGGTTGTTGATGGCGAGCTGTAGCATCCGTATTTTGTTGAGAGCTCCAAGCTCCGGCAGAATGGAGCCTACAAGAGGATGAGCGAATACGAAGTAAGCGGGGAATGAGATGAAAAAAACACATTTCGTGTGATGCAGCTTACAATTGTCCTGCCAACGCGTACGCGGGACAAGATCTACGGAGATCGATCATTTAGAAAAAGAGAGCTGGTAGTATGTATATGTTCCCCGCTAATTCGCAACGCGCTTCTGCTCGCAGACCCCATCCCACCGGAGATGGGAAACCTGTCAGCGCTACAGCACCTCGAGCTTCAGAACAATCAGCTGAGCGGTGAGTTACTACACAGGCAAAGTTTTCCGACCAGATTTCTTGATCAATTCTGCCGATTCGTACGCGGGACACATGTTCGGAAAATAAACGTCCACCTCGACTCTAACCTAGTTGACGCTCAACCAAAGCTCCTCCAGTGGGAAAGGTCGCCCAGCTCCTTGGGTGCTGGCCCTGCACAACGCAGCACACGGCGACGACCAGAATAACACGACCGGATGATGAGGCTTCTAGAACAACGGTCCAGCCAATGTCAAAATCAACATGTTGTTCCGGCTGCCAAACCACCTACACTCCCACTGGGTGAGTACCGGTTCTAGAAGCTTCGAGAGGATTTCCTGCAATTCCACGCTACATTCGTATTTGCCCTTGCGCGTGCAGGCCCCATCCCATCGGAGGTGGGAAATCTCAGAGAGCTGAAGACGCTGTGGCTCAGCGGCAACCAGCTCACAGGTGATTTATTCTTCTACATTTAGGGCGGTCGTTTTTCTACAATTGGTTCCGTGGATGAATCCCGCCGCTACGCGTAGGCGGCACGAATCTTCTAGAATCGAAAACATTACACCCCAACACAATCTAATTTTTTCGATATCTACGCAGGTGCGATCCCGGCGCAGCTCGGCGCTCTGAACGAGCTAACCTGCCTCAACCTGTCGAAAAACCAGCTCAGCGGTGAGAGACGATGTTGAAATTTTGATATATACTGGAGCACTTTCTCTTGTTCTGGAGAATATGCATGTGTCCTGCCCACGAGCTGGTTGTTGGACAGATTGAGCCAGGTTAGCTTGTGGAAAGCGCCGAGTTGCGCCTGGATCGCACCTGCGTAGACATCGAAATAGTTAGATTGTGTATGTGGTGCAGTGCTTTCGATTCTAGAATATATACGCGGGACACATGTTGTAAAAGCAGCATATGTTCGAAATATGAAAAAACATGTACAGCCCCACCCTATACCTGTGAACTGGTTGGAGTTAAGAAAAGGCCTGTGCAGCTCTGTGAGGTCTCCCAGGTCCTTGGGTATCGAACGTGCACAAAGCAACATTACAACACAACAGCAACAATAAAATGAAGTATCGCGTGAAGCTTCTGTGATGTATCCTACGTACGCAAACGACCCTTCCCATCCCCCAAACCCCATGCAGGCGAAATCCCGGCGTCGCTTGGGCAGGTCTCCAAGCTAGACTCACTCTATCTCCACCAAAACAAACTCAGCGGTAAGAATCTCCCATTGATTCGGTGTGTACCCGTCACACCAGGTTGCTTGAATCCCGGCGATGCGTACGCGGGATACATGTTCTAGGCAGGGAGTGAAGTTGTGTGTTCTAGAAATGTGAAATCGTCGTGATGCGACCTTTTCAAGTTTTCTGCTGTTGAACTGAACAGGATACATCCCCAAGGAGCTAGGGTCCCTGAGCAAGCTGGGGGTGCTTAGGCTCAACAACAACGACCTTACGGGTAAGGAGTGCACCAAATTTATCATATATATTCTCCTTTGTTGTCGTTCTCTTTCGTAGACCGTGTGCCTCGCCATCGCGTTGGCAGGACCACCGCTCTAGAAGGTTCCACGCCACAATATTTTTCTGATTTGTTTCCCCGCGGTCCTGCTTATGCTTTGTCCAGGGCCAATACCCAACGAGCTGGGAGCTCTAACCAAGCTGACGTCCCTGTTTCTTGTCTGCAACAAGCTCACTGGTGAGAATGTTCCAAAATTAATGTTTGCGTTGTTCTATGCAACACATAATGCTTACCAGTACATGTTTTTTTTTCTTCGCTTATGCGTCCTGCCCACGCGCAGGCAGGACGCACGTTCTAGAATCGAAAACACGGCACCGCAACTCTAATACTTCGATACCTACTCAGGTGCGATCCCCGCTCAGCTCGCCGCTCTCAAGGAGCTTACGCGGCTTCTCCTGTCCGGGAACCAGCTCAGCGGTGAGGGACGGTGGTGAAATTTGAATGTTAAATATTTTTACTGCGACATGTGCATGTCCGTGGGTGGGACACATACTGTACTCTCGAGCGCCCCGCGATAATCATTTTCCAAGATGTCCGCCGAATCTTAAGTTACCTGTAGACTGGCTGAAGCTGAGCGCCAGTTTCTGCAGCGCGCTGAGAGCTCCCAGCGCCTCGGGGATAGACCCCGCACACGTACAGCAAGAGAAATACAGCATCGAGAAGTTTCATATCATATGATCTTATTTGTTTTTAAGATCTTGTCCCGCCAAAGCTTCTGGAACATGGACGGCCTACTGGCCAACGCGTGGGTGTGCAGGTGCAATAGAAGCTGCGGGAAAACACGTTGTTTTGCACACGTCTTTCACTGCAGGTCCCATCCCACCGGGGCTGGGAAAGCTACCATCGTTGACATGCCTCAATCTCAGGGAAAACGAACTCAACGGTGAGTCAGACCGTTCGCGTGGTACGCGGTTTTCCCCACGAAAGGATCAGGATCAGTCCCACATATGCTGCGGGTGGGACACATACATATCCTCCAGAAAAAAAAGTACTCCAGTATGAATCCAAATTCCAACACGTCTCTCACCGCTGAGCTCGTTGTTGGACAGGCTGAGCCAGGTTAGCTTGATGCGAGCGCCGAGCTGCGCCGGGATCGCACCTGCGTAGACATCGAAATATGTAGTTAGAGTGTGTTGTGGTGCAGTGTTTTCCATCCTAGAGCATTCTTCCCGGGGCGACTAGGCCGTTCATGCTGGAACAGCTTTGGCGGGACAAATCCTTCTCCAAATGATTCGAATGGGCGGGACTGAATCTAGAAATTTGATGCTTTTTGTCACTCTCGGTGTTCCACTGTGCTGCTTTGGACAGGCCCGATACCTCATGAGCTGGGGGGGCTCACTGACCTGAAGGTGCTTGGGCTGAGCAAGAACAAACTTACAGGTAAATCGGCAGATACTGCACATTTATATTGGTTATTGAACTTGCCGGACGGTGTCCCTTGAATCATTTAGAAACAAAGCATGTATCCCACCCACACGTGTGCGGGACACGATATCGGAGATCGATACTGTACGTGTTCTAGTAGCCGCGGGACACACGCCCTGAAATATCTAAAGTTTGACTATTGTATTACATGTGCTGCAGGTCCCATTCCCCCTGAGCTGGGGAACCTTGGTGCTCTGAAAACGCTCGACCTGGGGACCAATGAACTGACAGGTGAGAAGAAATCGTGCACAATTGAACGCTCATTTTTTATTTTCTATTTAGACCAAGACGGTCTCCGTAGATGCTGCCCCGCCATCACGTGGGCGGGACACATGCATACATGCGTTCTCCAGAAAAAAAAAAGTATTCCATTACATATCCAAAATTCTACATCGTCTCTCACCGCTGAGCTAAATTTAGTTGTTCGACAAGTTGCGCCAGGTCAGCTTGTTGAGAACGCCGAGCTGCGCCGGGCTCGCACCTGCGTAGATATCGACATAGTTAGATGTGTTTATGGTGCAGTGTTTTCGATTCTAGAAGCGTTCGCCCCGCCCAAGCACTATCGGGGAACAAAAATATTGTTTCTCCCGCCTTTCTGTAGTACCTACTTGCATACGCCAGGTCAGTTCTGAGTTGTGCCATGAAGAAACCAGGGCAATCTGCAGATGCGACGTGTCGATCTGTTTCGCCACAATGCGTTAGTTTGCGTTGTCATTGTCCCGTTTCACCTGATTTTGGAGTCAACACCTGGTAGACATACGTAGTTGTAGCCCCTTTATTGCTCCATATTTGACTCAACATATTGGGTTGGAAGCGTGCCAAAGAAAACCATTGTCGGCATGGTCGGGCGCTGAGCCATATGCCCTCGAATGAAATGCTTTAAGGGTCTAGCATGTGCGGGAAGATTGATCAACAGATGAATGCTGGAATTAGAGCTTGTGTTTTGATGCAGGGACAACTATGTATTTTGTCCTCACACGGCACATCGTGGGCTCACGCCGACAATTCCTCACCATCTACGGGAATTACTGCGATGATGTTCCTGAGTTGCTGAACTGTTTGCTTCTCGATGATGCCTGCGAGCGTTAACAATAACCAACTATTTGCTACCCCTGTGTACAACGGCCAGACGTCTCTCTCTAACATGGTTGTCGGCATTTACATCTGTTTGGCTATCCCGATGTGGTCGTCAGGTCTCTGGGATCACACATGCAATGCGGAGGATGTCGGGCAGGAGAGAGCCAAAAGGATGTCAGGTATGCCTACATGCAGCATTCTCTACACGACCATCGTGGGGCTACGGGTGGACGCCAGATATATTTGGCGCGGATTTGCATATCTCGTTTAATTGCGAACGGGTGCATATCGCACGGCAGCATCATATACCTCGTCACTGGCTAAAACAACGACCAGGCCCCTTCCATATGTGCATGCTCTGCACTACTCGGTAGGTGGAACCATTCCCAGTGAGCTGCGCCGCCTACTTGAAACCTTAGATGGTGCAGACACGGACCTTGGGGGTAATCCATGGGCTGAGCCGCCAGAGTCCATCGTGACCAAAGGCATGGAAAGCATCAGAGGCTATTTCGAAGACCTGTATGCTGAACCCTGTCGCGTCCAGCGCCGCAGCGTCAAGGTTGTTCTTGTCGGGCAGGAAGGCGCAGGGAAGACGAGGTTAGTGAGTCGCGGCTGTTGATTTTGGAGGGCCTACTCATTTTACAGGCATGGCAACACGCGGCAGCGACTAGCTTTGGGTTGATGTTGCCCCGTGAGCAATTACGTTCCTACGTCTTTTTTAACGCCACGATTGAGCAAAGGGGCGAGAGCCAAAGACCCGCAGAACTAGACGGGCTCAAGCATGCAAGGATATTTGGCTGCAACGCATTGTGGTTCAAACGCGATGTTCTTGCGTGCTTCGTGATTTCGTGCTCCGTTACGATTTTTTTGTCCCAACATCAAAAACGACTGTGTCAGCGATTTCGGCGAATAACATGTACCGCTGTACGCCTGATCACCCAATCCCGATATACCCTCTATCGTGCGTGTTGTCCATTGTTGGACACTCGCGTCTCTTTCATGCAGCTTGCGCCAGAGCATGAAGGCCAATGAAGCAACTCCCACGGGCGAGTGGAAGGAGGAGAGCACGGTCTTTGCAGACGTGCAACCCATGGAGCTAGAAGGCTCATCCGTGCGGGTTTACGATTGTGCTGGACAGGTAACAAGTCATTGTTGATGCTGATTGGAGTTGTAATCGCTTGATTGAGGCGGTGCTAGAGGCCGCTGCCCAACATCACCCGCTGTGCGCCCGATGGGAGAATATTATCCATGAAGCATATATTTCTTGCGGTGCACTCTTACCCTTCCACTCAAAATGTTTTCCTGTCTGTCCTCCCCAAGGAATGTTCTCCCACACAACCCTGAAACGTTAGGGCTCTGGTGCATAGTATCATATCCACAATAAATGTAACGCTCCACCACCGGCCTGTCATCACACGTATCACCGGGGTTGTGTATAGCAAGTTGCATCAACATGTTGGGGTTTCGGGATGCACCGAGTTTCGTGTTCGTCTCGGTACTTGCTTCAGGTTTGTTTTTGCGTTTGTGCTCAATTGGCCGCGACGGCGACGGAAAAGCTGCCGACGCCATTTTGGTGGGTTGCTTTGGCCAGCCTCGAACAAACATTTACCAATCTCGCCGCTTTCGGCGCACACCCTTGCGGGTCTTCCTTAAGCGCCCGCTCGTTTGCGTGTTGAGAGCGCCCTGGTGGAGAGGACCCAGTGCGACTATGGTCCCATGTCGTCTTGTTCGGGATAGCTGGCACGAGCGAGACAGCAATGAGCCGAAGTGGCCACGGTAAACGCCTTTTCCGGAGCAAAGGGGAAGTGGGGCAAAGACATCTTGTTTCGCTAAAGTAGGGGGTGAAGCTGATTGTTTTTCGTGAGGGGTAAGTGAGTACCACAGACAGCGTGAGTACCACTGTCTCAACGCGTAGCTCACGACGAACTAAAGACAAACTTGAAAAATGTCACTTGAAACTTAGATAATACAGAATATTCCGTCAATGGTTTATGTCATGCGCCTCATGGGCTGGAGGCTTCGACATGCCTAGTGTTGTCTGGTGGGGGGTACCTGCGACGCATTTCCGTGGTGTCGATTCGGAGGTGGTTCGGGTCTTGGAGCGCCTAGAAGGTTTCGATGGGGACTGTGCACAAATGTCTGGGAGGTACACTCCTGAACTATGAGAGACCATGTTGTTTATTTATTTGGACATTCAACTGGCATACATGGACGCTCGGCAGGTCGGCTACACGGGTCTGCTGCAGATGTTCCTAACGCCACGGTCTGTTTGCGTGCTAGTGTGCAACGTGGAGGCGTTCGAGCAGCGGCTAGGTAGCGAAGCCAATGGTCAGGTTCAGGAAGACTGTCGCAAGCTCGAAGAATTGCGCGTTTGCCATTGGCTGCGATCCATCTCTCGCCGCGTGCCTTACAGCGATGTCATCCTCGTCGCTACCAAGTGTGACTTGGCGTGCGGGAACGCCGGGGACATGGGCAAGAGACTGGCGCATGCCTGTCGATTGTGGCTTTCGAACTGGGTGCGAAATGGCATGCAGCCCGTTCGGTTGGAGCACGGTGTTTGCCTGACGAGCTGCTGCCCGGCAGCAGTTAGCGAGCATGGCGAGAGTAGCCCTGGGAACCACTATGCGAAGGGGGGATGGGGGTGCGACTGGCGGGACCATAGAGACGATAGCTCTTCGCCCAGCTTGCTCCACCGGCTCGTCAACAAACTGGATGGAGGCGGTCTTCGAGGAGCCCAGATGGTTCTTCCTCGCAGCTGGGATATGGCCCTCACTGTTCTGGAAGCTCTCGAGCTTGGAAGGTGAAGTCGATGATGCTTGTACCCCGTAACGACTTACAGGTAAGTATGTTAGTCGAACCAGGGTGAACTATAGAACCGCAACTCACGTCCCCTCCCGGGTTGGGCGGGTGGGGGTGAAAATCTCAACTAGGGGAGATTTCGCCAATTTTCTCTCAACCGCAGACGAAATCAGGGAGGCTTCGTGTGGTTCGCGCGTTGATCGACTTGTTTTGTGCTGCTTGCCGCGGCGAAAATTATTGAACCCTCCCCGTTTGTTCAAGCGCTTGCGTTCCGCAACACCGTCACGTGGTGAAGGGCTCATGCGAACACCGCACAACATGCGTGCACCCAGATAAATCGCTAGTGAAATATGGTACAGACGGATAACCCTTTCTCCGGTATGACGAGAAGGTGTCGACGACATCTCTCAAGCTGAATCAGCTACATACACCGGCTTTAGCGATGTGAAATCCAGGAGTCTCCAACTATATAGTCGCCGACAAAACGCAGTCAGTTTCACAAGCTCGATATTGGGCCCTACATGCCCTTATGTTGTCCATGAGTTTCCCCTGGTCGAAGTCATTATTTCGACGTTTTTGTTTCAACAGTGCTCGTGAGTCGCCCGTACCATCCCGGTGTATGGGTGCAGTCGTCGAACGTTGGTATGCTGTGCTGTTCCCGACAATTCACCGTCTGGCAGTGAATTGTGACCCCTGCAAATGCTGGACGTTACTTGCTCAGAGATCCCGTGGAGATGGTATTGCAGACGCTAGCTGGCGCTGACAGAGAAAACTTGACGGATACGGCCGAAGCCAACACAGACGTGTATCAGGGAATTGCGGTTGAGGACCTCAATGCCAAATGGCAGGCAACAGTTGACGGACTTGCGAAGGGAGGGATCGCAGTCACAAACGCGGACAACGCGTTGGAGGGAGCCCTCTCGATCAGGTAAAGGCATACTTCTACATCCTGATCACTAGAGATGCTTTCGGTTGGGCCGAAAAGTTGATGTGTGGTTGCTGAGAAAGTTCTGAGTGGTCACCCAAAACTGGCTCTGGGCGGGTGATAAGTGGATTGGAAGGAAAACATGTGTATTTTTACCACTCCTCGGTGCATTCGACGCTGCCTTTTCCGTGACAGGTCGTTTGAATCTCTGAAGCGGAATCGCCCATTCTTTCTTCTTTGCGGCATCATCATTCAGCCAGAACCTCAGCGCTACCTCTGCCCCCACCTCTGCCCCCCAATTTTCAGAGTTCAGAGTTGACCATTTTGTCGGCGTACTAGAGAAGGGGTACGTTGCTGCACGTCTCAACCCAAGCCAGTGAAGGGGAAATACTGAGAAATCGGTTGCTGTGAATGTGCGAATCGAAGCCCCGGGACGGGACTACGCCGAGCACCACAATATTGGAGAGAGATTGCTCAGAGAACAAGTGTGCTGGAACCAAGTATCGTACAGGTTCCAAAAATGACGTGGCAACGCCATTTCTCTCAAGGCGCCACGCGACTTGTGACCTCCTCTTGGGTGTGTGGTTCTTCTGACTAAATTGTTCGTTAACTCCATGCATACAATCTGTTGTACACGGAGTACGATGGGTCCCTTATTCGTCACGAGACTTTTGTCTTTCTGGACGTCGTCTGGCTGGCAAGGATCCCCAAGCCCTTGCTTAACCACAAGGATGAAGAGACCTACGAAGGCTTTGTGAATCTCGGGGACACGGGCGACAAGCAGATCACCCTCGAGGATCCCTTGGACATCGCTTCGTGGTGGAGGCACAAGAACGAGGGTGTTTTGGAACCCAGATTGGCGTATTGCATGTGGCCTGATGGTCTGTCCGAGTACGTTCTCCCCACTCTTGCATCATTGGGCCTCACATTTCCGCTCGAAAACGATCCTACTGGGGGCCTGGTAGTCCTGCTACGGCTAAAACCAGACCGCCCGGAGCGCGTGGGCAAAGTGATCTACACGTTCTGCTTGGATCAAACACCGGCATTCAACGCCACGTGGAAGATTTTCCTCGGTGTACCGCCTGGCGCGATTGAGAAGGTGTTGACACGGTGCTGCAGTCTTGGGGGCGTTCAAATATTCTGGCGGAATGGGGTGCTTGTGCATGGCGGCCTGGGTGACGAAGATGGATACGGGATATTTGCTGCGGTCTTGGAGTACTCGTCCGCCGAGAACGGGCTCACTGCCCAGATTTTCGGTGATACCAGCTTTTCAGCTGCGTGGGTGGCGCTTTCGTACGTCATGTCTGCCGTGAGTTTGATGCTGCTGGATTTCCCAGGACTGCGGTGGAGAGGCTCTCTGAAGTGTCCTCAGCATGGCGACACGATCCTCCTGACCAACAAGGTATAGCCATCAGCCGCGACATTGGTGTTGAGACCCATGGGTGTTCGAGTAGGGCAGGGGTACACTTTGTGATCGCTTGAAATGCAAGATGTCGTGGCTCAATCTGCCACTTACCGTCATTTTACCGTTGACTTAATTTGTGCGTCCAACCAGCACTTGAATCTATTATAATTGTTCATATTTGATCGTGGTCCCTCTGTCGTCATGTGCGGCTGAGTTTGTGACTACACCTTGAGGGGAAAGTGATGTTTTATGTGTGGTATTGTTCCCGTGGGGAGCCCTCGAGGCGCACGCTTTCGAGGCAGTATTGAAAGCTTGAACTAGCTCGCGTGAGACGCGATATTTGGGCCAGGTTTTGTGCTGTCAGGTTGTAGCACTATGTTGGTGTTTTCTGGAGCTGGTATCGTTGCCCTTTGGACTTTTCGGAAAGGCGTTGATGGTGTTGTTCTTGTGATTCTACTATCCACTTTTCGTATGATTTGATATCTGCGCGCATTCTTCGCGATATTTCGGGAAACTTGTGTGTCTTCGCTGCCATGTCTACCTTTAGGCTCTAGGTTTTGGGATTCTAAACAATATCCCAAGGAACATGCACCTAGGTTTCTGTGGCTATACTCTGGTCGAGATTGCTCTAAGGTGCCCCTGATTTCGGCAAACACTCATGAACGAACCCGAAATCACTCATCAGGTGACTCGCGCTGGAGACAAATTTCTGGCAGGCAGTAGATGCCAACAGTGCAGTGCCGACACCAGGGCACTTGGAGCCGCAGCTATCGACCTCGTGCGCATGGTCAACGTGCGACTGGACCGAGGTATGCACGACCAGTGGGGAGGTTGGAGTGCCGCAACAGTGCGAGTGAATGCAAGGCGTGTGGTTGATTTTTTTCCATGCACCATATCTACCTGGCGGTTTGTTTTGTGCACCCTTGCGACAAGTACACCGACTTCTGCCGTCGCTCCGGCCCATTTTGTGTCGATGTTCTCATGCAAAACCCCGTGCAGGAGCTCGGGTGTGTGCGATACTGAAGCAAATCGTAGCAGCGGTACCAGCGTTTTGTTTTTACTCCTTGCGGAATTGGACCATAGGTAATGTTGAATCGTACATCACAGCGGAGGCACAGCTAAGTACGTGTGTTCATCCAGCAAGAAAGCAATACACAAAACACGAACACACAGAGAATCGGAGAACCCCAACGTCCCTTAAGTGCCGTGGAGAGCAGCGGGTGGTAGCTGGCAATGGTTGCGAGCTTGGTGGTGACAGTGTGGAAGGCACAAACAACGACTCAATAGTCTGCTGAAAATGACCAGTTTCTCTTCCAGCTTGGTCTGGGCTGTTCGTTTGATTTTCGGTTGCGGCATGTTTACTGTATTTCTTGGGTGCTTGGGTTGGTGGCCACCTTTCGTTCACCGATCCAAAAAAAAAATCGATGTCATTCTTACGTCTGTGTACTACGTATAGCAGCGGCGCCCGGCTAGCGAAACACCAGACATCCACAAGGCACTGCAACAAACCGCGACAGCTCAGCGTTGACACGAAAGCTCAAGCCCGAAACTGTGTTTGCCGGATTCGTCGCAACCCTCCAACCCCTGTGCGAAAACCTGTCGTACACAATGTCATGTCGCGCTTGATATTTTTTGCAACCCTGTGCAATGGCTCCAACCTGCGCTGTCGCCCGCACAGTTTCGGCTACAGGTGTGTATTGAATGAATTGGGCGTCATTGTACGATCGTGTTGACCGCTGAACGCTACATCTCCGGTGTTTCAGCCTGTTGGCCCAGTGAAAAACCGTACCCATTTGTAGAATGACCTCGCGAGGTACTTGTACTTGTGTTGGGTTGTCTGCACCGCCCTTGTGGGGTCGCCATCAGGGTTGACTAACGGACATACGACCTTGTTGAATATTTTCGCAAGAGTCGCAACAGTTGCATTCACGTGCATGTCGTCGGACCCCCAGCCCATTCCGAGTCGGACCGTTGTCATCGCACACCTCGTTGCCGACTCATGTAGGGCAAACGCAGGCAATACGGCGCGCGTGAAAGTAGACATGCGGTTGTTGCTGAGCAATTTCCACCGCCCGTGTTGTTGACGCAGACGTGATTTTCCGCGAGGTGAAGGAGAGGTTTGTCGAGCTGGAGGGTCAGTACGTGTTCCCTTCCCCGGTGGTGAGAATAGTCTGCATGATGTTGGGCTGATTTTCGCCACATGTGTTCAGTGGGAAGCAAGTCGACCCACTCAACTTCTGGACTTCTTCAGCAGCGTACGACCCTTACGACTATGCTGTGTATCGCCAGACGTTGCGGGGTGTTGTATTGTCGTCGCTTGTGAGATGCGGGGACTGGGTTGATGGTGAACGGCACGATTGTAACAATCGTTTGCAGCATCCGATTGGTACAATTGACGTTGAATGTTCGCCAGCGTTTTCCACCCGAACAAACGCACCGGTCATGACCCTGCGCGTTGTCCGCTGACGACGGGTCCCAACATAGATGGTGATTTTGTTGCGCGGTTGGTGTCTTCATTGGCTCAACCTTATGTAGGAAAGACAGGAAGCAGTTCATAGCACAGGCAAGGATGAGAGGAAACCTCCTTCTTACCTTGTATTTGGCTGTTCTTCTCGGTAACGTTAGGAGCGTGGTTATTCTACCCAAGTGTACGATACGAGAACTCCCCCCGAAAACACGGCGGGTAGGAACTGCAGTACAACATCAAGCTATCCGACGAGCATCCAAACGCCCCAGTTCACACTCGGCCTTCCTAAAGCACACACTTGCCTGACCTAGTCCACAGAACCTCCGTTCTTCTCCCGTGTAGGCCACAACGTGTGATGAAGTATTGTTGATTACACATTGGTTGGGGGCGGAAGAGGGTGTGCAGTTGCTCGAGTTTTATGCATATCTGTTACGTTTTTCCAATCTCTGCGCCA
Source organism: Ectocarpus siliculosus (assembly GCA_000310025.1). Lineage (NCBI taxonomy): Eukaryota > Phaeophyceae > Ectocarpales > Ectocarpaceae > Ectocarpus > Ectocarpus siliculosus. The sequence goes on from FN649734.1 coordinate 4,033,582, forward strand.
TTTTTGTCCCTTCTGTTCACAGGGTAGCTCCAAGGAGGAGGACTTACTGATTCGAAAGATCAACGAAGTGACCATAGCCGTAAACGGAGGGTTTGCCGAGACCAAGGCCGGGTTGGGCGAGGTGAAGGGCGAAATAGAGAGAGGAGCTGACGAGACCAAGGCCGAGTGGGGTGTCGTGAAGGGCGAAGTAGAGAGAGGGGTCGACGAGATTAAGGCCGGCTTGGGTGACGTGCAACACGAGGTGATGGGGGGGTTGAGCAAGCTGAAGGGAAGGCTGGATACCGTGCTCGAGACCACCCAGGAAAGCCTCATGCGTCTCAAGAACTTGCAGGCTCCGAATTACCTTTACCCGGGCCTTGTGGCCGTGGAGGAAACTGGAGCTGACGGCACTCCGTCGGGGGCTCGTGGGATGAAGAGCATGCTGCACAAGGTTCGTGGCGTGGGGAAGGACATGACGCTGCACTTCTTGTGCCCGGTCGACATGACCAAGGTGCCGTGCGGCTATGGCGGTAAAGGCTATCGGTTTCGGGAGACACGTGGCTGGGTCAAGAAGATATCGCCTGTGCTGCAGGTAAAACAAGGATGTCAACAGTGGCAGGTCGGAGATGGTCCACATGAACACTATTGTATTTCAGACTCCCTCCGTTCCTAGCTAAGGTCGAAATCCGAAAATATATTACTCCCCCAACAATAGTGTTCGTTTGAAGGCCTTGAACACAGGGGCCGGGTTGTAGGTGTGATGGCTTGAAGGGTGAGAAATAATGTCCTGGCGTGCGTTTCTGTGTCGTCCTTTTGTGTGTTTTCTCTCTCCCAAGGTGGCATTGGTGACGGCCAAGGTGGCGCTCAAAGCAACGTCAGGACTGGACGTTGATCTCTCGGATTTCCTGAAGGACGTGAAGGACGGGTTGGTCGGTGAGCTGGTCGACCCAACCCTCGACGAGGATGCGCTGCTTCGGATTGTCTCGGGTGAGGAGGATGTCGGCGCCGACATGCGAAAGGATACAAGGGCCTCGTATGAAGCGCTGAAGAAGTTCATGGACAAGGAGCAAATGGACAGGCTCAAGAACGCCAGGGATGGTGATGGCTACGTAGACTTCAGGGACAAGATGAAGCGTGTAGCGGACGGGAGAGGGGGGATGGTGTGGATTCGAAATGAAAACGTTCAACAGTGGACGGACTCGCGTTCGAATGCGGCCTTATCAAGTTAGATGCTGGGGTAGTAAATAATGCATCAGTGTGCACGGCTTACCATCCACAACTTTCGTAGCCCATTTGTGTTGCGAGACCTGGTAAGAAGGGGAGGTGCGGACCAGAATGCCGTGAAGCATTTGCTGAAAACCAAGGAGGGGGGAACTGGCGAAGGCCTCGGCCTTACGTCTGCTGTCATAGCGAACTACGTTCGAGGCAGACCGAAGCGTACAGAAGTGGATGCTAACGTTCTCAAGGAGCGGGAGTGGTTGATGCCAAGGAGCGGGAGTGGTCGATGCCGATAGAGGCCACCTCGTTGTCCGCAGCTACTACAACACGTTTTCGATTTTGTGTCTGTCCGCTCTTCGGTGAGTCTCTCAGGTATCTGAAGTTAGCGTCAGTTGTTTTTCTATTACGTCATGCAGATTTTCCATGTGACTGGAGTGGAAAGCACTCCAAGAACGAGCTTGGTTTAGGGGCGGGCGTGGTTGCCTAGCCGCCGAGAGTCCCGCCTGAGCATGTCGGCAGAGCACGGGGTTGCGAAGTGGCGTATATCATAGGCCCTGTCTTTTTTTTTTTCGTTGGCGCAGATCATGGCGAAAACCGTGGGTTGAAGAATGATTGATAGTGGATGGAGTCCGTTTGAATTGAACAGGAATACGAACATGCGAGTTTCTGCAAGGCGTGCCTAGCCGTGCCAGCGACACGATCTGTCGGATGCATGGGAAACGTAGTCATGACAAGTATCGTACCTGCAGGCGCCGAGGTTCCTTGTCTTTTGAAGCTGGGTGGCGCTACTATTTGCCTGCAATCCGTCTCCCCGCTCTTGCAGGAGGCGTGCTGTGTCCTGACGTTGCCCCCGCGTTGTTTTTTTTTCGATGGGTGTCGGCCTCCCCCCATGCTACCGAGAAGTTGTTTCTTCCGTTACCTCAATTCGGAGCAAAAGGCCATACTGTGTATTTCTGAGCTCACGGTTTCAAAGGCATCGGGTACTGGACGGATAGGTGGAAAGGTCGAGTAAGGCCTGTTGAGATTTTATCTCTAGTGTATTCGTTCGTAGTATTGTATGTGGCACTCCTTCCACGGGGGGCAATTGACTCTGTTTCCCGACGGTTGAACGGAATACCAATTAATTGCCGCAGGTCTGCTGCTGATGCCACGAGGTAGATTGACTGCTGAACGATATTGCTGGAATCGACTCGCCCCGTTGGAGGAGCTGACAAATCTTGTCTCGAAACCGATGGGCGATAGTCTATGAGCCTCTACTATTGTACGACTTTTCATCACCCTCAAGTGATACAAAATATCATACCACAACCGAATCGTGATGTGTCTTCGTTGACATCGAAAGTAACAACTCGCCCTGAAGTGCACCCCGATACCAGGCTATGGTACTCACGAAAGAGAGGATGGAACGCAAAAATACTGCACACGTCTCAAACACGAGTACCTCCCCCACGAAACATACCCTTGCAACGTTTCGGCACTCACGGCTCCCGAAAAAATTCAACCTTTAATTACTCTTTCATCTACTCCTTCTAAAGAGGCTGGCCTCTACTAACCCTCCGCTGGGGTGGCCCCGACGTTGCTTCTTGCTCGTGAATCTGGCGATATCCACTCTCTTGCCGTGGCCAACAGCAGTAGATGATGCCCTTGCTCACCCCCTCTCCGCCGCCCCGCCATCACCTGGTTTGCCACTTGCTCCGGTTCGGAGGCGTTCGTTTTGCTGCGCGGACGTCGAGGCCGAGGTCGGTCCATGGGTCACCGCCAGGTTCCCCCGACCTGAGTCTCTAGCTCATTTTGAAGTAATGATATTCCAATTTGGCCGCCGCCATCACGAGGGACTGCTGGAGCTTCTCGCTCAGCAACTTCCCGTCCGAAACACACAAACCAATCGCAAACAAAGGGTTGATTGCAAATATCGCAAACAGTCGCAAGCAATGAAAGCACCGCACCAGCCACCGTCAGCACTGCACCAGCCACCGTCATAGACTACACCGACATTGTTGGTGCTTCCCCAGGGCCGCACCCAACCCAGTGACAAACAAAATATCTCCACCCTTCAAACGGCTGGGCTTGGCAGTGTCCACCAGTGCCGCCACATGCGATGCACGTCGACGCCGGGCCATGTCGGGAGCGGAGTGCCGACGGGACGGGCGATTGTGAGCCGCTTCAGATAGTCTGGCCACTCGATGTGGTCTATCGTCGCTTGAAAGTCTCGGCTGAAGGTGAGCGCTTGGAGACGCGGAGGCCAAGATACGCTGTCAATCGGTTGGTTGAAACGCCAACCAAAGGAAAGCTCTCGCAGCGACACCGGCCACGATATGTCCTCAATTGGCTGGTTGAACTCGTCCCCAAATGTGAGATACTGAATCGATGAAGGGAACTGGACCCTGCTGATCGGCTGATTGAAGTAAATGCCGAACGTAAGCTCCTCCAGGGACTCCGGAAACGACACCCTGTCGACAGGCTGGTTGAACGCCTCGCCGAAAGTTATCCGTCTCAGCGTCGCCGGCCAAGAAACCTTGTGGATAGGTCGGTCGTACCACTGCCCGAACGTGAGGTCTTGCAGCGCCGGCGGCAGCTGGAGCCCGTCCACCCAGCGGTTGAAGCGCACGCCAACTCGACCCAGGCCGTGGCCCAGGACCAAGACCCGCACGTCGGCGAACACGTCGTCTTCCCCCCTGAGCGCGGCGATCGGCTTGTTCCACGTGACGCAACGGGGCCGAAAGGCCGGCACGCGCGACGCGCCGCCGTTGTCGATGCCGGCTTTGAGGCGGGCCGGCACGTCTCCGTCGACGGTGAGGTGCACCGTCGGGACGGCTCGGCACGCGGTGCAGAAGTCGAGCGACGCGAGTTGGAGCTGTGTCGTCGGCGTGTACCACCCCTGCCCGTCGCCGGCATTGGTGAGGGCGACGATCAAGGCGTCCAGGCATCGGCTGCGATCTGCCGGCATGTCGACGACAACGAGAGGTAGGTGTAGATGACGTAGGCCGTTGACGTGACACTTGACTCGGTGGTTGTGGGTTGGTAGTGTAGAATAAATAGATTCGGGCATGGTTTTCTTCGTCAGTCTAGAGTTCGGCAGCTGGAGGTATTTTTGGAGGACAAAAGGGCAGTGACGATACTCTGCGCAGTTCGAGCGTAAGGTGAGAACACAGTCGGCAAACTACAACCCTTCAAGCAACAGGTATTTGAACAACACGACGCGGAGAAATGTAGATGAAACAACGACAAGAACTTCAGAAAGGCAAAAATCGTAACAGTGCTGCAGTAGACAGTTTGGGAAGCATCAGCTAATAGCACACGGCTGGAATGAGCGTTTTCGTTGAATGTGCTATTTTTTGCAATGTAGAAGAGTCCCACAAGAACACCGTTTACGTTTCGCTCACATGCATGCCAGAAACCACATGATTTACTCCGACATAGGTGATTTGAACAACCCATCGACAAATATATACCGGAAAAAGAACGAAGTACAGGAATGGCTGCAGCATACTTGACGTAGTTCTCCAACAGGGGAGCCGGGTCAGGTATCGACGTACCAACGGCGTGCTTGTAGTTCGAGGAACAACGTGATCAAGACCAAGACCAAGACATCCAACAAGCACAAATCATTCAGCCGGACACTCGGCTGCCCAGGGGTAGGGAAGATCGACAGCGCAGCAGGAATAACCCGTGTCGTCGTAAATCGATGCCGGCGCCGTGCAGAAGGTGGCAAACTAGTCCGACATACAGCAGGTGATAGATACCACGAAAACCGTCAATTCTGTGAGGATCGATATCGGTCTCTCCATGCTTTGGCAAAGCACGAAAGTCCCGGTGGCGGTTCTGATCGAGGGATGGGTTTTCGGTTTTGTGTGTCCCAACCATGCTGGCCTGGACATGAAGGTTTTCAGTTCTGATGTGCACGTGCTGCTGGTGTTTAAAAACAACAAAGGAGAAATCATGACCAAAACCATTTCCCCCCACCAAACGTGGTGACGAGGACGCACGCACAAACGTCTATAACTCACCTGGTGGGTCCCGTTGACTCATAACGCTTGATGGGGCGTTTGACGGGATGATGGGCGCTTCTGCGGACGGTTCGACCGCTTCAACCGCTGAAGCACGTCCCGGTGCTCTTACCGCGGCAGCTTGTGTTACATCTTTTGGTGGCGTTTGTGCACAACCTCCACGTCTCTTCTCGCGTTCGGGGGTCACACTCATGTCGCTCCTGCTGAATGTAGGCGAGAAAGGTGAGATACGCGTTGAATAAACAAACCGCATGAAAATAGTTGTTCGCTGGGAATGACCCCTTTACCACGGTGGACAAGTTACGTAACAATTCAACCAAAAATCATCAAGCTTCCTCTGTGTAAGCACGAGGCACTTCCTACGCACGCGCCTCACACAAGGTCGCAGAGCCAACCGAAAAAACTATGGCTTGAGAATATCTACTTCAATCTCCAGTGTGCGTGCGACCCCCGACTTCGTGGCAGCTCTTCCTTCACACCTCCTACTCGTGGCCGTAGTCGATCTGAAGGCCTGGGGTCAAATGCGTATAGGTAAAGCCACAAGAAAAGGCGCTTGCAGCGCTCGAAAATCGGATCTGACAGCATCATCCAAGATCCTGCTCGTACAGTACTGCACGAACTCGACCAACAAAGGACCATTTCAAACTCGAAGACCGCACATCTGTTGTGAAGACCAAGGGTTATAATCCTAGCTATGTGCATTGTACACTCGTGACGTCCGCGGACGGTTTTGGCGCCATGGTAGATTCGTACTTGAGTTAGATTATGAAAAACCAAGACATGGAAGGCATGTTCCTGTTTTTATGAGCCGCGGAGGTTGAAGAGCGACCGTTCTTTTCCCTCCGTCTGAGGAAGGTAAAAACAGGCTCAATCTACCAGGGGCCCAAGTTTCAACAGACGACCAGCACGAGGTCTATTGAGCACCGATGGACGATCTGCCGACTTGTGAGGAACAAGAAAAATAGGGCGCTCTTCACCACACTGGTTTGGTCGTGGCTCGACAGCAGATCGCCGTGCTTCACCGGCATTTGTACCCAAAAATAATAGGAGATATTCACCCCGATCCCCACAGAGTTGTAGAGGAAATGCAAGCCAACGCATCGTAGATCTCCCACCCAGACGCACGCGGTTGATTGGTTCGCACCAGGAGAAACAGAGGAAGCACTCAGCGAAACACGCAACACCGCCGGGAGTGGCAAACAACTGACTGGCAGGGGAAGGGAGCCATACACGGAGCTAGCGGCGGATGCCACTGTCATTGCAGTCGCTTCGGTGTGTGGAGAGGGATCATTGGCAAACTAAACCTTGGCCTGGGGAAAAAACATACAAACTAATCCCATCAGAACGCGGCGGGGTTGTTGCAGGCTGTCCCAGACTCTCGGGCTCGCAATTTCTGTGAACGTCCCACATCCTCCTGGTCTGCATCAATCACCACACAACACAGGTCGCGGGGAATAGCTTTGCAAGTGCTGCTACGATACTCTGTGGAGAGAAACCATCGAAAGACCAAATCGATATGAACGCACGTATGGGACACAGGTCTGTCTACCGCCCGTAAGATACCACACCCCCTGTATCGAAATTATTAATCTAGAGTTTCCACGACGAAGAGGATGCGTAAACCCAGCGAGTCGTTGTCGGAAAGCTCTCGACGAGGTGGTTCACACACCACCATTTTCGGCACCGTCACTCTTTGTGGTGTGGAGCAACCGAGCTTTGGAAGTTGGTCCAGGGTGTGGCATCTTGTGTCATCTTCGGAATACTGCTGTATGCGCACGAATCCCAACGACCGTCCGTTTGTTGCAGAGGAGGAAGAGACTCTTTTTATTTGTCGATGATGACTCGGATTCAAAAAACGATCAGGTGCACTCGCAGCGCCAAAGCATCGCAGATACACTACTACGAGGTATTGAGTCGGCTACCCCGCGGTTCATTTTCCCCGCCCTATCTAGTAGAGGAGATCTGCGAGCCCAAGCCGTCCTTGCGAGGGGAGTTGATGCTGCGCGAGGAGGTGCCAAGTGCGATCCACAAGAAGCAGCAGATCATCTAAGCGGGGGATGTGTGATGTGAACACCAACTCAAGAAACGGTCTTGGAACACTCTGCACATTGCTTCTCACATGCCGTCTGCCAATCAATGCACCAGAGGTCAACATGTTGTGGAAAGAGATGTTGAAGATAGACTGGCGTCTTAGTTATACTGGTCGTCCATGAGTAACAGGTTTTGCCCTCGGATCAAGTGAGGGCTCACACGCCCACGCCTTCATACCTTGTTGTTGCACTAGTAGTCTACACCCCAGATAACTGGTGGGTTGCACTATTGATTACGTGCGAGCAGGATAGTCTAATCAGCTACTGCTGTGGTACAATCTACAGCACTCCGTAAAGAGAGGCAATAATCGAAAGCAACCACCACATACATCACGCGGCTGAGTGCCTTTCGACACACCTTGAAGCACACGAGGGCTCGCGGCTGCTGTTCTCGATCATGTGTGGAGTGCGGAAGGGAGAGGGCGTCCGACGTCCGAGGGTCCGGAGTCCGAATGTGGCAGACTGTAGTTCAAGGAGCGACGGAAAGCGGCGAGCGACGAGTGGGGAACGGGCAGGGAACGGGACGGGGAACGGGGAGCGTGCGCGGAGCAATCACGCCGCCCCGAACCGGAACAACGGAGTTTAGACCCTGTTTAACGTTGGTGTGTTGGACTGGTTGGACTGCTGCGATGGTTGTGTAGCAAAGTTGTGTCCCGTCTTATCCCGGCGCCGTTCTGCAATATGGCGTGTGCTGTGGCGTATCAGCCGGGGTCGCACACGAGCAAGGTGGACAGAACCTGCTGGTGATGCGCCGTTGCAACACGGCACACATGGAACCGCACCAACCAGAGGCGAGCGGGGACTCCATCGCCGCAGAACACACAGACACACCGCACCGCGCTGGAGAGCGAGAGAGAGAGAGGTCACCAACATTGCACCGTACTGTACCAGAGAGAACCAGCTGGAGAAGTGGACAAGTACCACAAAGCGATACGCCCACGGCAGCATCGATGCACCATCCATTATGGCGTGGCTGCTACTGTACACTCTAATAAACCGGTGGCTGGTTTCATTTGTTGTAGCCTGCGACCGACATGGAGGGTACAAGCAGTCCTGCGATCCACATGGACGATAGAAGCAGTCCGTGCGCGGGCTCCGTCTGCGTCAGGCAGCCCAGAGGCCGAGAGGTGATATGCGATACTCTGAAATCTACTCCAAGATCACAGCAGCCGACGTAACGACCAGCGCCCTCCGTGCCGCTGAGCCTGGCGCTTACAGCTGCGACCAAGCGACTATTTACGGTATGTTCATGTACCAGCTTGTCCACGCTGTGCACCCATGGTCTGTGGCCAAGGCCTACGTGCCAGCGCTGCTCGTGTATCTTTATCCAACGATGTCAGCTATCGCGCAGACCGCGGCAACATCATGATACATACCGGCACTGTTGACGTTGCTATGGATTAGTCTAGTGGCTGTCGTGGAAGCAAAGGGACCGGTCCCCATGCCGACCCCCTACACCGAGCTTCGCTCAAGGCGAGGCCGTCCAATGGGCAGTACCATCGAGGTGACAGCGTTGAAGAGAGGGCTGAACGGGGGGAACCGCGTCAGCTGAAAATCCGCGAACAACTCGGGGAAGATCACCAGCAGCATATTTCGCGTCATCCCGCCAACGTTCTATCCCTCGGGGGCGGAATGACACGGCAACAGCAGAAACAGCAGAGATCGTGAGGACGGTCCTTGTAGCATACGGTAGTGGTCGCGGGGCAACGGCGAGCACACCACATCCACCGACTTCATTCGCGGCAGCGGCGGTGGCAGCTTCGGCGCCGGCGGTATCAGCAGGATGTCAACGCAGCACCGATCCATCAACGAGATCTACATGTAGGGGACGGTCGAAGCAAGCAGGAGGCACGAGACGGGAAAGTCCTCAAAATCCTAAATCCCTTACGATGATGGATGGACATTACAGTATGTCCGCTGTCATCGCTACCACAACCGGCGGTAAGTTCAGGGGGATATTTCGTACATTGTAGGGCATGAATTTTTTCCGCGGTGCATTCTACATGTAATTAATTGTGGTCCATTTAGTGCTGCTGTCGTGTGTGGGTTTGCTCAGCAGGTAAACCTTGACAACAGCACCATGACACGATCGCCCGCCGTTGGGTCGGCAGCAGGCGTATTTTGACAGTATCCTTGGTGTTTGACAGTGGCCTAACAAAGGTGAGCTTTGAGCCTTTTTGCCTTACTCTGATACAGGTAATTTATCGGTGGAGCCCTCAGGGTATTTTCTAGGTGCCTGAATATATCTGGGACGGCATCGAGTACTTTTTCCTGTCCGCCGTTTGACAACCAGAAGGAAGGGTAGAAATCTGAGGATCGCCGAGAATTGTATGGAGAAGATGATTGGTACATGATTGGGTTCACGTGTGCCGACCCACACTGCTGTGGATATTTGTTTTTCACACACGCTCAAAATGTCTCTCTTAGTGTGTGCGGCAGTTTCACGCACGCCCAACTCTCTTTCTTCTCTTGTGTGTGCGGCAGGTTGCCCATTTGAGTGTTCTTCAGCCTTGGAAATACATCCATGGGCCCTAGGCCTGGCTGTGATTCTATCCTATGAGGTTCCGTGCACACGTAGTTACGCCCACGGTTTTCCGGCTACAGTACGAGAACACGAGCAATCCGGCTGGGAATATACAAGCAAATGGCGCAACATTTTGCAATCCACGCCCAATCGTCTATATCTTAGTTGGATGACGGGTGCGTGTGGAGAAGTACGCCAAGACTTTCGACGGCGTCGAGCTCAGGTGGTATACGACCGTCGGTTGGCGAGCGGTGCTTCTTACGCAAAGTGCCAATTCGTTCAGGGCTGGATGGGACGCGAGCACGGCCGGCACGCGGGATATCTAACAGGTGAGATCCACGTGTCCAAGCCATACAAAACCATACCAAGTTCGTTCAAATATGTATCTTCCTTGATTCGTCTTTTGGTATATTATGTCACAATGAGCGCCCAAGCTATCTCCCTACTCGGCCTTCTCCGTGATTTACAGTGTGTTTTCAAAGGCCGTAAAAACTGCATCAGTACACCACGATTGTGCGCAAGTACGTTGGCATTGCGGGTAAATTGTGGACACATGCAACACGGTCGTGCTGATTGTCTGGCTTTACCGGGCGGGCTTCGCATGTCGCCGAGATCAAAGGTACCGCCTTCTGAACAACCTCATTGTGATTCCTTTTTTTGCTTTCCTTTGCCTGCGTCGTTCCCAAAACTTGAGTTCGCGTTTTCGCTTGCATGTAGACATAACAGCAGCAAAAGCGGTAGAAATAGCGTGAACGGTTTGTGCTCTCCGTTGTCTCTTTGGAGAGGGTGTCATGAAGGGAGCGTGTGGCTTATGTCTGTGTGGTACATATTTCTCAAATTTCCTACAGCGCTTCTAACGCGATCGAACTGTTCTTCTCCTCGTGTTTGCTGTTTGACGACGTGTCGGCTTATTTGGTATGATCCCCCGCGAAAGAGAAACAGCCGATGTCCACGACATAGATGCCCCTTCCTTTGTTGGAACACGTCCCATCATGCCGTGGGGACGCTTCACAAGTGTCGGGTGGCGGGCATAGGCTAAGATACCACACTATTGTCCATGCACAATAATTTGTCCATTATTTCCCCAGCACGAAGGTGCACTTTTCTCGGGGTTGAGAGGTGGTTGTTCTAAAGCACCAAAACACCAGCAAACGCCCTGTCTCAAGGCGCAGGTCAATGTTAATATTCTATTTCCTTGTAAACGTGATTGCTTTCGTGTGGGTGGTGTTGTTTGCCGATTTCGAGAATCTCAACGGATGTGAACAGACCTCGGGTTTTGCTTAGAGTATTGTTGTTTGGAAAATACTCGAAGTTGTTTAGATTATCTATCACCAACGGGACCTGAAAGGCCCTCTTGATTGGGTTCGACAATAAAATAGAGCGCTGCAAACTCTTCCTCTGCTCACTCCCCGTCAACAGGTTTTTTGTTTTTTCGAGAAACACGCCTTTCGTGAGATATCCGACTTTGGTGATAGCACATGTGAGAGGAAGTAAGAGGTCGGATCGGCCACCACACGCACGCGCACGTACACGCACACTGCTGAGGCTGTCTAGTACAACGGCCCCAATAGCATCATGAGGCGGCCAAAGGAGAAGAGATTCTCAGTAAATCGGGACGCGGCCGTCAAGCGTGTTTCATGCGCGCCAGCAGAGTCGCAACAACAGGTGTCTTACGTGATGTGAATGCGGGGACGTTCAGAGGGTGCTCCGTGGTGGTACATGGGGGACAAACGTAGTGGTATTACGGGTTCCCTGGATAAAACCTTGCCAAGAAATGTTGCATGATCTCAAAACAAAACGAAAAGTCTGCAGCCATCGACGTGACCCGACGAGTCATCATGAGTATCGTTGTTTCATGCTACCATTTGTTTTTTTCAAAAATACTGTCGCGACGGTATGTGAAGGCATGATCAAGTGAGGGCTGGTCTTAACGTAACATTCGCATCTCGGAATCACATTCAGATTCGGTTGTAAGACCGGAAGATCGAATGAACTCGGTTTTTGATTTGGCAAAAAGTTCTTCCGCTGTTCTCCTCTGTAGGACTCAAAACGGGACCACCCAAACTCAAGTCGGGATTTGAAAAGAGGTAAAATGATTTAATCAGATCCCGATTTTGGTGAACCGGGACCCAACTTGGCGAAAGGCGGTCTACTCGCATTACACGGCGCGTGCCCACGTACCCGCATCCACACAAAGTCCATCAACTGTCGCACACCACCGAGCACAGAGGAGAGCGAGAGCAACTCAAAGCCGAAACAAAGGAAGGGTGACTGCGCATCGCTGTTGCACGTGACTGCCGCCGAAAAAAAACGTGCGGGGGGTATTTTTGGTCTGTGGGACAGTCTCCCGTGCGTTGTCGAACCTCAACTTCGCAGACGAATTAGTGGCTTTCCGTCGGACGAGGCTCGATTCAAAGTCTCACATGCACAGACATAGTGTCAGTACCGCACGGAGGCCATTGTACGGGTTTGGTGTGTGCTCCTCAGGAGCGATAGCTCTCCATGCGGTATGGCCACGTCACAACAGTACGTCACAACAGCAATCTGGCAGGTGGCAAGCGGCGGACCTCTCGGTTTTTTTGTGGCGGGCTGCAGAGATTCCTTTCCACTTGGCAGATCTGCCGTGAAGACACACAGGCCATTTCCGTCCGGATTTGGGCAGACCCGACCCTTTTATTCATATAACCAACTTGAGTCGAGATTCAATTTCTTCCTTAAGACCTACCCTGAGGGGGACCACCACGAGGGAAAGTCACCCTCCTGCCTCGTCGGGAACAATACACGAATCCTTGTACCAACCTATTCACAATCACAGTCTGCAAGGCCGCGTTCAGTCCTAGTCTCCAGGAAAATCGTCGAGGGGCTGTGTTCTACTGCTACCCAGTACCCGCCCCAGGTTAAAATTTTGCACAAACTTTGGAATTATGCCGGGGAAGCGCTTAACACTGATCTAACCAAGCCAACCACTTCGGGGTTTCGCTGCCGTCAGCCTCGAGAGAACACGCAGAGGCGTTCAATCTTAAG